>CM031244.1:411519917-411857417 GCA_018340775.1 Taxus wallichiana var. yunnanensis
GGGTTGAGATTTCAAATATACTTCAATCAGTTTGATAGAATAATGAAAGTCTTTTAAAGTAAAAAAATATTAAAATGACATTTTTAATATAAAAAAGCTATACCACATCACATATTAGTGTGACATATGGTACAGCAAAAGTTTTTGTTACAAAGAAGACTACTAAATTCTGAGAATCTTAACAATGTAAAATAAACTTTGTGGTAATATTATTATATCTCATTGAAATATCTAAGCTAAACTTCTTCCTAGTATATTTCAAATCTCAATACTTCGATTTTAAATGTAAGGATCCATCTAGGAAAATCAAAACTTATTTTGTTTGGTTTATGATAGGAAGAAGATTAGTTTTTTTTTTTTGTGAATGATAGGAAGAAGGTTAATAAACAAGGTTAAAATTTGGACGGATAAATAAGGCTTGAGAATGAATTCATGTCCTTTTTTCTCAACATTATAATGGACAAAAGTCTAGTAAATTGAACTAAATTATATCTAAATATTACATCCTAATTCTCACGTCGATCAATATGTTATATAAGAAGATACTTTCTTAAACATGTGGTGGTTTGGTGGTTGTATAAACACCACATTTGGCCAATAACTTTTCTTTCACCAAAAATACTATTACTTGTGATTGAGGTATTCTTCATTTTGCGAATAACTTACATTTAAGTACAAGTAACATACAATTTATGTTATTACTAACAAACATGAATTACACAATCTTAAGACATCATAATTGTTCCCTCTTAAAATGTATATATTAAAACCAATTGTATGGTTGAAAGTGTTGAAGTATTAAGTAAAACACATCAAAATTTTATATTAACATATTTTGTAACTCCTTTTTTTTTCCGTCTTATATTTTGGGCCTTTCAAACATGCAAGAATTTTTAATGGAATAACATTGGAAAATGAAATTATGGAATAACATTAGTCATACTAATCTTAGTGATAGGCTTAGAAGCATAAATTTATTATGGTCATACTAATCTTAGTGATAGAATTTAGTAGCATAAAGTTATTTGTTGTCAAACTTTGAGTTGACACCTTGGGAGATCTCTTGGCAAGCCGCCGAAGAGACACAATAGATAAATGCCTTTGGTTGTGGGTCTCTAATGATGAGGTAAGTCTTGAATGGAGGACATCTTCCTTGGAATAACACTTATACTACTAATCCTAATTGCTAAAAACTTCTTGAAGTTAAAGGGATTGAGAAAATAAAAAAATAAATGAAGTGATAAACCAACAATTTCGGTGACAAGCCACTTGTTGGTAAAAAAATGCACACTTGACAATTAAAGCTAAAGGTTTGAGCATTTACTCATTAACGAGAATTTGATAAGATGAATTCAATGAAGGCTATGATTTTAAACAAGAAATTTTCGAGAGGTTCAACCTTACAATAAAATTACCTACAATATCTTAACACACCTGAAGGCTGGATCATTAAATAACTCTCAAGTATCTAAGGAAAGAGTGAATAAATAAATTTAATTCAGGGATTATAAATGAGAACAAATCATAATAAGAATCTTTTAAAACTTGAACGCACACTGAAGAATTACAATACAAGAAGGAAAATTAGCTTTATTCCTCAAAAGTGAATTTATTGTTAAAATTTACAAACAATTTTTACGTGACAAAAGTCCCTTACAATGCTCTCGGCATGAGTATATATAGAAAAAGAAGATAAGGGAAGAATGAGGGTGGAGATGTGACTACTTCAAAACTCCTCTTGATGTTTGAATTCACTCCTAGTTAATCTTCGCAACACTCCTTGATTAGGAAGAGAACTCAACAAGACTCCGAACTTTTCTTTGTTTAACATCTACCGCTAGTTCACTTCCAATCATTTCACAATTTGTGCAAGCTTGAAACTTTGAAAGTTCGGCTTAATGAAAGTTTACAAGGTAATTATTTCATGCATATCCTTTTGGAAATGGTGAAAATCATTGTTTCATGGGGTCAACCTTAATAAACAAGGCTTGAAATAATAATCAAAATGAATATGAATCATAATGAAATGATTACTTTTAAAAATGGAAAAATGATTTTAAAAAGACAACCCTTTGATAACATGACCCTTTGGACTTTAATGATTATCGTCATTGGAAAGGTTGATTCACATGGTCAATGGTTTGGCTGACCTGCTTAGGGCCAACTAAGCCAACCAAGTTATGGTGAAAAACCTAAGATAAAATCATCATTTCATTTTTTCCTTGAGCTCTCATGATGCGGCCATGTGTTATTTTCTTTGGTTTTTCCTTAAGGGAGCTCAACGTTTTGTAGAGCTGTCAAGGGAGCCTCAATAGCTTTTTTGTGCTCTGAGATGGTACTGGTGCTCGCTTCATTTTTTCTTGTTCAACTATGTTCTAGCTTCAGGCCACCATGTGATTTTTTTGGAAAGTTACATGAGCTCTATCAAGGGCCACCATGGAAGATTTGTAATTTTGTTATTGCACTTGAGTTGAGACGCTCATTGTGTCCCTTAGACTTTGCTTCTTTGTTCTTAGCTCGATCCTTTGAGATCTTATTTCCATTTGAGAGCGTTGAAGCGTGTTTTGCACTTTTGCTTTGTTTTTCCCTAAAAGATCGCTACCATGACAAAGATAATAATTCATTCCTATTTCAAGTTGCTAGGTATTTCAAACCAATTGGGTTTTTTCCAAAATGACCCAAATATTTTAGGTGCACTATTTAATATAGTCTACAAATGGCATTTTACTTGATTCCACTCAAAATGGGCTGACCCAAATTGAAAAATTTTGCCCATTGATGGGCACTCTTGTGTATTTCTATTTTTTATCAGAAACCCTTAGCATATATTTGACATCCTTTGCCATTGATGAATGTCGTACCTTGTTACAAAACTCTTTCTTTACGGGACGACAATACTCTTGGTAAATGTAAAGTAATTGGGTTGGAGACACTGTTTGTTCCATTCTCACTTTTATGATGAAAAGTTCCTATTTTGCATGAGCTTTGTTTGTTTTTTGTTTTTATGCTTGAGCTTGTACTCATTGTTGTAGAAGAATTCTCTATTTTTATTAAAATTTGAAAATCTTCATACATTTTTGCATCTTTTACATCCCCTCGAAGAAGGAAAGACTCTACTTTAATATGCGAATATATGGATGAAACAATGAAATTTCCCAAAATGTTGTTGTTAAGTCCCTTCTTCAAGATGTTGGAAATATCTATTAGATGTTATAATTTGTTTAAAACTTAAAAATCTCTCATGATGACTTTAACTCTTCTTATTTTCATTGTAAACACAAAACTCTACTTTGATCCTCTATGGGGGTTGTAACTTTTAATTTCATACCAAATGAGTCTTTAAATGCGGTTAATGACTATATTTTATTGCTTTGAATGATCATGAAGTAATGATAGAATGGAAATGCATTTGAAACTTTACTTACTGAAGTTTTGAAGGAAATCCTGAGCTCTAACTCATCTTCTTTTCTCTTCTAAAGGTGCCTCAGAGAGAAAAGTGGAAAGTTGGAGATGTTGCAACAAGTGAGGGATTCGTTCCAAGGCAATGATAGATCCGCATTACTCTTTTCTTTATGTTTTTTTTTTTAAATATGTTTTCTTTCTATCATTTCAAAGCTATATCCCACAACTTCTATGTGAACTTGTATAAATTTGATCATGAATATAAAAACTATTTTATATAATGAGTTATCTATTATTTTACTTTCACATTGCTCTTCATTCAGACAACAAAATTAGCATCTAAAAAACTAATTGTTTAATATAATTTCATATACTCATAATAGAATTGAAAAAAAAAAATTGTACCTTTTAATTGATCATCTGAAACTAAGAAAATTGGATTAAAATGCATCTTAAGCTTGTAACCTTATTTTTTCCCTTAACCTTTTGTTCTATAATGAAACTTAGCATTTTAAGTTTTTACTTATTCTTAAATGTATGTTTTTTTATGTGTGATTCCTTTTCCATCTCCATCCAAACCATGGTTTAGTTCTTAGAGGTTGATGCATGATTATGAGTGAAGATGATAAGAATAAGAATGACATCCTATATGGGTAATAGACATTTAGGAACCAAAAATGATTTTTGTATATGCCTACACATTTTCCTTTCCCGAGTTAAAAATTAGGCCAATCGAAATAATTTAGTCAACAAGAAATGAAGTTCGAGTTGACATGAAACATGGTATGCCCAATCATGGATGAGGTGTGAGAAATGTCAACATTATTATGGTCATAAATTTATTATGGAATACTTGTTAGTGTGGGTAAATAAAGTTATTATGGTCTTTCTAATCTTAGTGATAGGCTTAGTAATCAAGTAACTATTAGTACGGAACCACTGACACCCCGAATGACCTACTGCACCGGATCGTTGAGACTCTTGGTGTGATTGCACAACATGGAACATCTCTAGAGTGTGGAACTTGCGAGTTGAGAAGCTCTCCGTTGAGGCCGGTTCCTATCCCTACTGTTCGTGTGTACACAAACAAATTGCAGAGAGGATCTATTATAAGTCTATTCCATCTACCCAAGGAGACATGGTTAGAGTGATGTAAGATAATAAACCTAAGCTAACTGAGGTGATACACCAAAGGAATGTTAGACACTTTTTTTTAGTTTACTACATGACCAGGAATGTAATACAAATAACATGCATGAATGACCAAATCGCAATAAGAGATCGAGAGAGATAATAACTTATACATGAGAGGATCGAGAAACATCCACAAAAATATATATTATTGCTCATGAGTCGATATAGTATATTAAATTGTGAGCCTAAGAGGCAAAACTTGCATTCTGACCCAAGGAGAGGTTAGAAAAGCTCCACAAATCCTTGTAAACAAAATAAGAAGGAGGGTGCAAAACAAAATGTCCAACCCTTTACAATGAGGCCCGACCCTCCCTTTATAGATTCAAGTACAGAGAGAAGAAGGAGAGAGGCAGAAAATTAATTCAGAGGCTCATTTCTATCATTGATGCCTCCTACAAAATGCACCAAAATCTAATGCTTGCATCATTACTTGTTCATCACCTCGAAGGAGGAGGAGCGATGGATCACATCAAAGCTAATCTGGGTGTTGGGAAAATAGATCCTGTATTAATGGGCGAAGACGTTTCTTCATTTTCTCCCACATAACCTCTCCAAAATTAAAGTTTAGATCTCCATGGCATAGACGAGGCCGAGATATTTCCAACGGTGTCGATTTTTGGATTTCGAGAATTGAGTCAAAAGATATTCTCATTTGAAATTTGGATCAAGTCCATACAAAATGGCGGGAACCAGCTACCAAAAAATAGGCCCCCTTATGGAAGCCGGACATGTGGAGGGTTGCACATGTCTAAGGGCAGCCTTTGTATTTTGCTTTTGGAGTTGCAGTCGGCTGACATGTGGCTTCTTCGCAGCTTGCTTAGTTTCTTCATGTTCTTTGGCTAAGTATTTTGCTCAGCTTAGGTCATATATCTGATTCAAAGGGGACATGCGGAGGTCTTGTGCTTGTTTGGAAACCTTCCTTAATTTTGCTCTTGAATTAGCGTTGTTTGGACACTTGGCGGACATCACTTATCTCCTCCATACTTAGTCATTTTTGGGCTCGTTCTAAACTATTTCATAGCCCTTTGAAGACTTCAAACTTTTGTTGTTCCTTTCTTTTAAGCCTCGGGCTTCTTTAACACTCTCCTCCTTCCCGACCCTACTATTCCATTTCGAGCCTCCAGCATGTAATCTGTTTGTTGGATTTGAGGTATGGATTCACTTAAACGAGCCCGTTTCTTGAATTTCTTCTTGCACGAGGTCATTTGATCTTTCGCAGGCCCCGCCACTCCATTGTAGAGTCCCTCTGCAACCTGTTTGCAGGATTTGAATGTGATTTCTCTGGTTCCTTCTGTACGGGGTCGTGGTTGATCCAATTTTTCTGGGGGGTAAAATATGGATATGATCACTTTACGATTTGGTTTACTTTATCAAATAAGATAAATGAATCTAGTTCTGATGGTCTTAGTGACCCAAGTAATGTGATTTTTTGTTGTTCCTTTCCTATAAAGAGGTGGTTGCTATATTAGTTGATAAGTCTTTCCCTTTGAAATTATCTCTTGTGTTCTTGCTTGGTTTCTTTTGTGTTTTGTGTTTTTATAATATGGTACTAAGTCCACGGTGAGGACAAACTAAGAAGTAGTGGGTGAAAGCAAGGGACTTCTCAAATCAATGATGTATTGATAGGATGCTTACAATACACACAAGTTCAACCAAAACATATTTTAAGCAAAGAATGCTAGAGTTTTTTTCATTTATTACGGTTTAATTTGAGACCAATTTTTTATTTAGAACAAAATATAAAACTCAACCCACTAGAGGACCATACGCAACAACAACATGAGAGGACAATATTACTAAATAGATAGTTTTTTTTTTAAAAATCTAAATCGTAGATATTCAGCAATGTTTTACATTTTAAGGTGATTTTCGGTAATTTTATCATTTTTCAATAGAATCGGTGCTCTAGATACTTTGTGTAATTGTGTAGCTTTTCAAAATTCAGCAGAGCACTTTATACAAAGAGTATACAATACCCCTCATTTTAGTTTACTAGATGAGGCTATGTTCAATTTGTCTCCCTCATTTAGATCAAGGTAAAATGGCTCTTACCCATGTCAAAATGCCATTGAAAGATTACTAATATATATATATATATATATATATATATATATAAAAGCACCCCGTACCTAATGTCTAAAAAATTGCATGCCCATCTCTAACACCCATCAACGTCCATGTCTTCAAGTAATATTGATAAAAGCTAATTTAATTTCCAACTATCGTGTTGTTAATTTGAGCTTACATGTGTAAGCCTATATAAAATACATCACAAAATTTGTTCGATTACATATCACAAATATGTTAGCTCAAATCAAACCCTAAAGTGGTAAAAACTAAAAACTTCACCAATTCCCAAATTTATAAATGGGATAGTTGACAATAGCTGCTCATAAAGCTTAAGGAATGGGTATCAATTAAATACCTTCGGTCATCCTTATTTTTCTTAATCTACGATTGAAAATCGAGATAGAGTCCTCACAAAAAGCAAACTCGGTTAATTACTTCCGACAACATTAATTTATTTAAAGACAAAATAGTAAGATTATGAACATGTGAATGAGAATAAGTGAAAGGTTAAAGGTAAAGGAAATGAAAATCACTACATCGTAATGAATGAAAAAAACAACGAGAGAATCGAATATTGAGACTCATTAAATATTTTATTAATTAACCATCACCATAAAACAACTGCGCATAAACACATATTTATTCAAGATCCAAAAGCAGAATAACACAACATTGATGTTAATTTTTTTACAACAAAACCTAATAGTGAAAAATAGGCTTTACAAGTATACAACAAACACCCCTTCTTTGAAAACCGTGTATGCATCCAACCACAACTAGACCAAATCTTCTTCTACTCCAGCACATAAGCCACAATGAAACATGTCACAAAATATGGATCCACATAGGATACATTATAACTATCATATTTCTTAAAAATCCTACTGAAGTGTTTTGGCAAGAAAGATAGAGATTTGACTTCTTCAATCTAGAAAAATGTGTTAATCCCCTTGATCACGAAATCCAACCCTACACTCTCCAAGCCATAAACCCCACATCCAAAACTTCCAACCGACACCTATTTCATCCTCCATCATCCCCATCATCTATTCAAACCCTTAAATACAAAAAAAGAAAAGAAACGACACATAAATCCTCTTGTATATTTCTACGATTGTCTATATGGAAAACCCTTATTGCATGATAGTCTATTTTTATGATTTCATGTTATATTACCTATGCCTATATATTTCTTTTCGATCATCATCATCTTGCATTTTTCCGACCTTCTTTAACACGTTATAGACCTCCCATGTGAAATCTCCTACAAAATCCTCTACCTAAAGCAAAGTGAACAAAACATCCTAAAAACACGTAGATCAACAAAGACATGACATTTTCTATGGGCCACATTTTTTTGGTTTTAGGGCTGCGTTATCCTTTTAGGGTTTAGTCGTTGAGGCATAGAGCGATCGATGATCATATGTATTCTACACCCTCTATTCGATTTACGATCTAGTCATCCATGTCTCGACATGCATCGATACCCCACGACCCTTCCCAAGTGTGAAATGCCTTTCGACGTAATAAGAACAATCATGATGAGTAAACATTATTAATCAAATAGGAAGCTAAGTACCGCTTACATGGATTAACATTGCTTAAAGAATATTGGCACTTCACTTGTTCCCACCGCTTTATCATCTTGGGTATTTTACGGATGTTAGAAAACATTAAGGTCTTATCTCCGCTAAAATGTCCATTGCTTTTTCCTTCAGTTGAGAACAATATGACACATTAATTACAATGAGGAACTCAAGCATACAAATTCACATGAAAGATGTGTAGGCCCTTACACCCACCCATGCTCATATATTCCAAAGATTTTATTTGACAAATATTTTGTGGTAGACATGAGATCTTGTCGCAATCTAGCATATACAACCTCTTCAAAGAAAAAATGTTTCCAAATATCTCATGAAGGCTTACTAAAGTCCAACAACTAGATATAAATAATTCTTCCAAAGCAGATAGGTTCCCAAAGTTTTCAAGTATGCTTATAAACCCTTCACATGTGAGCAATCTAAGAGCAAAAGGCAAAGACTTATGTTGGCAAAGGGTGGTGGTAACATTCTCCAATGTAGCATTTTTTAATAAAATATCTTTCAATGAAGAGACACCCAGAGAACTACAAACATGAGTAGAATTTCATATAATTAGTATTTCCCAACAAATGTGTTTAAAAGGACATAATTTTTGCTAAATAAAACAAATGGTAAAAATATATTGTGAAGACTTTACCTCATAAAACTTTCCTCCTATGAAGAAACGGCCATGAAATATTGCTTATGGATATAGTTTAGAAGCTACATGGAATAACCAAGATTATAGTAAGTGATTGTGATCCTATATTTACTAGTAATTTTTGGATTGATTTAGTCTCATGTTTGGGTACTCAAGTGGCTCGTAGTTCATCATATCATCAATAATGTGTTGGATAGAGATAGGTTCACTAGCTACCACATAAAGAATGGTGATATAACACTTCATTTAATACCTCATCCAAAATTTCCACATTCTTAAAATTATGTAATTATTAAAGTAAAAGCAATTGAAGAGCACTTTCAACACCAACAGAAGGTGTTCTCTAGCCTTAAAAATAATTTGGTAATGACACAAAATGGACATAAATAATCAAGAAAACCAACATCTTAGTGAGTGAAGCTATGAAGTTAGAGACTTTGTTTTTGTATGCTTGAAGCCATACAAGCAATTATCTTTGAAAAACACAAAAAAAAAGATAGCAAGATTTCGCCAAAGATTATGCTCCTTATCAAGAGTTGCGAAAAAATTGGTAGTGTTGCATATAAAATGGAGCTTCCTTAGTAAATTAAAATACATCTAATTTTCCATGTTTATTTCTTGAACAATGTCATTGGGTAAAAAGGTTTCTTCTAAGTTAGTGTTACTAGAGGTTGATGAGGAGGGATGCATAATCTTGGATCTTGAAGGAACTGTATAAACACACACTAAGAATTTGAGGAAAAGGTTCATCACCGAGTATCTCGATCAAGTGAAAAAAATTGATATTGAAGATGCAACATGAGAAGATGAAGCATTTTGGTAGTAACATCCCAGAGATTACCAACATTGGGGACAATGGTTTTTGAAGAAGAGAAGCATGTTACTCCTTTAATCCTAGGTCATTTATTAATATATGGATGGTCAACTTGTGGCTACAGTGAATATCTTATGTCATATCACATTCATGTATGCTTTCATATGTCTAGTAGGTCATCCTTGGTGCTTTGATTACCATAGTATGGTTTATATAGGAGTTAGTAGATAGTAGATGATCATCATATTGAGAACTTGAATCTTATTGTATGGTGTAGAGGTTTACCACTTGAAGTGGTAAGTCATTATATATGTGAATTGGGATCATTTCTCTATATTTTGGTGTTTTTGGAGTTATATTACTACTGATATTCATATCTACATAATTAATTTCATTACACCATGTGTGCATGTGCATGCACGTGCACACACACATACAAAAAACACACTGCGCATGCACCCACACACGCACAAAACACACACACACACACACACAAATCTCATAAACACACACATACACATACTCAAGATGTCACACACCCATGCTCACACACCCACACACATGCACACATACCCCACACATACACATACATACACACATATGTATACAAACACACAAAAGTATGTGTATGTAAATGTATATTTATATACACACATATATAAACATATATGTGTATATACATATACGTACATGTATTTATGTATAGATATATAGATGAATGTGTATATGTACATATATGTATGTATATATGTGTACAAATATATATATATATATACATACATACATACATACATACATATGTATGTATGTATGTATGTATGTATGTATGTATGTATGTATGTATGTATGCATGCATGCATGTATGTATGTATGTATGTATGTATGTATGTATGTATGTATATCATTCAAAGAAATATTTATCTATATGGATTTTGAGAGAGGTGATAATAATTTCATAGTGAGTTTGGGTATTACCGAGAGTAAGTTTTTTTCTCTCACAAACCTTAAAGGAATTAAGGGATTTCCACAAGAGAAAAATATTAATTAGACATAAACCTAGAATTTCAAGGAGTATTGGATGTAAACAACATAGATGACATAAAATATGTATATCTTGTGAAGGAACAAGATATGTTACACACAAGAGGATGGGCAAAAATATTAAGAAGAAATCCCTATAGAACAATCAACAAGAAATAAGATCAATCTCTAGTATTTTTATAAAAATACATGTTTACACTAAGTACAACCCCTAAACAAAATTATTACATAATTATGCCGATAGGAGTTACTTTACTATTGAGATTTTGTTGCACTGTTGAAATCAACGGTCCACACTTGTTGTTGGGTAATGCAAGACCATAGGAATAATATGCTCTGTTGATCCCGTGTTTCACTTTTGTTTGTCACAACTCTATTCTCCAACAATGCATACACTATTCATAGGTTGGGAGATTTTTCCTCTATTCTTTGTGTGCACAGTGGTTCCATGGAGCTCGAGAGTGGTGAGAAAGTTGTGTCTCCTTCCAATGGTGCTAAGCGTAGGTGAATTAATACCTTCACCCCATGTCGTGTTTAATGGTGATGTCATCTGAGTTTGACTATGATTAACTAAAATATGAAATTTATATTTTATATCTAAGTTAATCTAAGCATGTATAGAAATGAAATGAATGATATAAACTGAAATACAAGTGCTAACTAATTTTATTTGATATTTAAATTAAATGAAATAGGAGGGATAAGATACTAACTTGAAATGACTTACCTTGTTGTGTGTCGAGACTTAACGGGATGATGTGTGAATGGAGGAAGGTATAAAGGAACATCCTAGAAAATTACATCATATGGTGATTTTCTCTAGACTGGGTGCACTGGAGGAGGACTGGGGCACCTTGGGTGTCTTGGTCTACATTATGGGCACTCTAGTCTACTGAGAAAAACTCAAGTACTTAAATCGGGAAGTGTCTCTAGATCTTTGCAATGTCTCGATATTTGTCATGTGAATGTCATAAGTAGCTTCATTTTTGATGATGTAAACCTGCAATGAAGATTCACCTGCAAAACCCCATACAAAGCATCAAACCCTTAAAAATAAATATGCATATGAAGGGTTGGACTATCCTTAGCAGCCACAAAGGTGGACTTACAACTAAGTGTTGCACTACATCTCATACCTAATGTAGTTTTGTGTGCTTTGTGTGTGCAATGATGTGCCTAGGGTTCCCTAGTGCCAATGATGCATAGAGATAGAGAAAATAGCTAGATAAAATGCAAAATGGTGGATGGAATAGAATAGAATTCCCTTTCTTATGCAAATGTGTGTGATGGAATGATGCCCAAATGTAGTCCCTTTCCTTAGTAGATAGCTATCCCTTGATGGTAAATAGTCTCGCCCATAAGATAATAGGTATGCTATGTTTATATAGGGATATCTTGCTCAAATTTTAACACTAATGACCCGACATGCTGACTAGTACCTAGGGAATGAGAGGGAAAATTATAAAGAACAAAATCGAAAAACTAAATTAAAACCAAGTGCTACTTGGACCAGGGTGCCTAAAATAAAGACTAGACATGAAAAATGATTAAATAACGACACCTTAGACTCCTAAGAGATGACAAATTGAAATGTGTAAAACCGAGACTGACGATTGTGTAAGACAAATGACGATGATGACCGACTAACTAACAACAAGACTAGGGGATGGGTCATTAGTGAATAATTTTCTTACGTAAGATCCATATATAAAACAACATACTTAGTGGTATAATTTTAATAGTAAGTGTGTGATTTTGTGACTACATTTTCCCCACTTTATGTTGGTGAGCGAAGAAAGCTTCGGTAACATAAAGTAGATAGAGATGTGTACCTAAGAGAAGTCAAAGAATCCCATGTTGTAGTAGAATGCGTAGATGTGGTAGTAAAATTGTTTGAAAGAACCATATAGTGTGTCGAACCATGGATCAATGGGTTGATCCATGCAACGTAGAGAAAATGTGTAAATATCATGATGAAGTGCACTAAATGAGAGTGATGATTGTAATGTTGGATGATTGATGATTTTAAATGCGTGTATGATGATGATGAGATGGGGTAAGGAGTGATCAGTTCTGAATTGAATACTTGTATGCGAATAAAAGACTTGGAGGATTTGGGCATCCTACCGCCAGAGGAAGAGTGTAGGAGAAAAGTGTGTTATTCTCCAATCTCTAACTACATCCTCAAGATCTAGCCACTGTAGATGGACTCAGATCAAACATTTGTGGTTTTGGATCCAAATAATTTCAATCAAATAGTTGACCCATATAGGAGTGGTATAGGAAAGGAAATCTTGCCCCACTCCACAGGTGTCGCTACATGATATGATAGCTTCAAGTTAGGTCATCGAAGAAGCAAGCATGAAATGTATGATGGCTTCCAAGTTAGGTCATTTGGAAGAAAATCCAAATAGATAGAATAGCTTCCCAAGTTAGGTCATCTGGGAAAGCAATGGATGTAATTTCCTAAGTTAGGTCATCTGGGAGGCCACACGTAACTCCCAAGTTAGGTCATTTGGGAGGCCAATTATGTTGAATTGTATTAAGTATATGATTTTGATTGTTATAGGTTTAAACACATTAATGGATGGATTGATTGATTGTTTGAATTGGTTACTCGTAGAAATATTTTATGCTAGTTGCCCCTAGGTTAGGTCATTAGGGGAGAAATCGATAGAAATAGATGAAATATCGAATGGAAATATTTTAATTACATGTTGCACCTAAGTTAGGTCATTAGGGGGAAGTGATGAAATGTCATATAGAAAAATGTATGTTTTTGCCCCCATATTAGGTCATTAGGGGAATTGATGGTGAAATGTCACGCGGTGAATTATTAAATGTTTGAAAATGATGAATTTATAATGTTGATTGATCACGTGGTGGTGTAAGGGGAATTATAAGATGATCTTAATTATATTCCCCCTTTTTGAAAAGGGGAAGTGATGATAAGAACAAATGCTAAAGTGAAAGTAAGCAGAGATGATAGAATGTGATAGAAAATGAAAAAATGTGTCTTAGATTGAATGGAAGACAATGTTAAGGAGATGTAATGCACACACAATGTATATAGTATGGTGGTATGTGGAGTTCTAAAAATAACTCCACAAATGGAGGTGTAAATCATGGTAGAAATTCTCAAGATATGACAAAAAAATGTGATGTGTATTAGTTGCAGAGAATAAACATGAAATAATGACTATGGTAAAGTTGGTGATGAAAATTAATTATAAGTAGTGAAGTGAAAAAGTGTTTAATCACTTCATTTGTTGTTTATGTGATTTTGAGCTTGAGCACGAAGTGAGTGAAAGATGCATGCAAGTGAGAGCAACACGTCCTATTCATTTTGAGAGGGTGGCTTGACCACCGTAGTGTCACGCATGACCATACGAGTTGGTAAATGTGTTGTGTTTTCAAAAATGTATGGTATAATAGTAATTTTATTGAATTTTTAAAATTGGATATTTTTAATTTTCTCGGTGTTTGAGACTGGACAAGATTAGTGAGGGTACTAGTGATGTTTGGGATAGAGAGCACTGAGAAATGGCACTAGTGTCTACTGCTCCTGGGTGCCCTAGTCTTTATCTCGGGGCGCCCTGGTCCAAAATGTGATTATTTGATGTATAATGGTGAAAAATAGGTTTTAATGTGATGAAGCAAGTGTATTTTATCATGTAATGTGTTCTAACGATGTGTTGTGTTTTTGTCATTTTGTGGTGTGCAGAGGGATATCCACTCAAGGGAGTTCTGCAATGGTCATCACATGAGTACTTTTCTTGGATTGGGCCTGTAGATGATGATTGGGATGTGATGGACCATGCCGGCCTATGACACATAGCATAGATGGGGGATGTGCCCCATAATATGCCCATGTTGACTACATTATGTGAGAGGTGGTGTGTGGATACATGTACATTTTGGTTTCCTATGGGAGATGACTATTACTTTGGAGGATGTGTATCAATCATTGATGATTTTAGTTGTTGGGGAGAGAGTATGAGTTATGCCAGTAGAGGATATGGAGAGAGATATGATGAACGAGGAGAGGGTATTTTTGGGGACTTAGTACTTGTGAGGCCCATATTAGTTTGGATGCTATTTTGTAGTGCTGGGGTTCCACACTTGCAAAATTTCATAGGTTGTGATTGTGTTTTATATTGTACTTGGAGGGAGGAGGTGTAGGCATCTTGTATAAGATGCATGACATATGCCAGTGGATAGAGGAGGAGAGCATTAGATACGTGTGGGCACGGTGTGTGTTAGCCCACCTATACATAGATCTATATTGATTTACTCATGATGAGCATGGTAAGGGATAGAGCCACCCATTATTATTGCATGTATGGGCATATGAGCATATAGCAGTGTTGAGGCCAGTTGGAGGTCCATGAGTAGAGTGGGATAGGCTAGAGAAATATGAGGAGATGGGTTATTATTGTGGGTGAAAGATGGACACATATACCTATGACACTAATAGAGGATAGGGCCGAGGTAGTTACATGGAATTCATACCGTGATTATGGGGATGGCCTGAGGATGTTTATAGAGTGGTGGTGTATTCGGAGAGAAATATGTGGCTAGAGGATCGATTTCTAGGCGTGGCCAATATATTTTTCAGGTAGAGAGAGTATCACAACAGTTTTAAGTATGGCTCAGGATGTGCCCCCAAATCCATATATATGGTTGAGAGCTATCAAAGCACCTAGGAGGATGGAGCGAAACCAGGGCCCACATGAGAGTAGCTAGTACCTCTTGGGCTAGATGAGGTAGATGCGATTATAAAGTCGATGGATGAGATGATGTGGGTTGTATGGAGGAGTACCACACATGGTGGGTGGAACACAATGGGTATTGTTTTCCCATTATTTTTAGGTCAATGGGGTTACTGCATAGAGGAGGAGGAGGAGAGGGGAAGCCCATGCCCCCGATAATATATCAATGGTAGTAACTGAGCGTAATTATTTATATAGTTGCATTGTGTATTTTTTTTTCCTATATTTTTATAGATGGTTGTCTAACGCGTTGTGTAATTTTGTTTGTAGGTGATGTGTATTGGTCCTTAATAGTTGACACATCCATCCACACATTGACGTGGAATGTGCCACCAATGTGCTTGGTGGAGGTATACTTGAGTGCGTGGATGATATCATGGCGAGCATGCCCATTTATTTGATCCAAGTGGCCATATAGTAATGATGCGCGTGCACATGTATGTTTGCTAGGTGAGAGGGATGAGGCACGTGAGGAGACTCAATGAGCCAGAGAGGTGGTGGGTGGTGGTCCCTTGGCGCAGGACATGTTTCACACGATACATGGATTTGTAGCATTAGTTTTTGAGCATTCTATGGAGATTACCCTACTATAGAGGTAGGTCGAGAGATATCGAGGCCATAAAAAATGATGTCACGTTGGTGGAGAGGCATCTAGTTCTAGGTCTCTCATGAGTACACAGAGCGATAGTGATGATGAGGTTTGATTTATACTATTGTATATGATGTGGGGGTTTTCCCCTAGTGATGAGACATTTTTATGATGATGATTGTATTCGAGATATATGTATGGACACATGTTTTTGATATATGATGATTTTATGTTGTTGTATATAAATGTCATAATGTGTTTGATGATGTATGATTTAATGTTTATTGTTGTAGTGTATGTAATGTGTATGTATATATTCTTGTTTATTGATGTAGACTCACATTATGATGTTGATAATGAAAAACACAATAGTAATGTGAATGATGATGTATAACAAATATAATATAATTAATGAGTTAAATGAAATGTTTATTGAATTGAATTTGTAATGTAATTAAGTATAATGAGTATACTAGATAAATGTAAAAATAGAAAGTGAATGATCACAAAATGAAAAATGCGTAATGAATGTGTGATAATATAATGTGGTCGTAGTATGTTAATATGATAAAACTAAAAGGGGAGAATTAGCAATGCCCCCAACATGTGGATGATGAGATCATTTAGTTAAGACCCTCTATAATCAAGAATGAGTTGTGTAAGCAAAGTATGCCATTGGGAAATTATTGAGTGTGCTAGATGAATCGAAAAGCGTGTGATGAGAGGTTCTTATAACAAATACCTCAATCGTTTAAGAAGAACCGTAAGAACACAAGTTCTTCATCGAGGGCTAAGGTGATAAAATCACCTACTAGAGACCGATGCGAAGCATAAAGCGGTGAAGTATGTGGGATGGAAGCAACATGTGAATATGTACCAAACTGAATGTCATATGGAGTAGCATGGTGGGATATGCAAGAGATATGTGAAGCCAATGTGAAGTAAAGTAACGTGATGTGGTGGATAGTGTGAATGCGATGGATATGATGATGGAGCGATGGATGAATGCGATTTGATGGAGAGCACACATGAGTGATATATGATGGTGATGGATGTCCGATACCCTAAGCACCCGAGATGGAAAGAGGACTCAACCAGTTATAAACTGCTAATGAGGTAGAGAGAAATATGACCACTCACGTGAGCGAGAACCAAAGGAGATAATGCCCTTTTCCTCTAATTGTTGCAGTTTATCATGAAGGAAAAGACAATCATTTTCCCTATGGCCATTTATGCGATGATAATTATAGTAAGGTTGGTCACATGCTGATGTTGTAAATGATGTTGGCTAGAGGGTAAATGAAGGATACACCTATCAAGTAAGGTAAACAAAACACATCATGTGGTCGAGCATGATGAGAAAATGCAATTTCTCATGTGACATAGGTGGAGAAGGAGGAAGATCTTGTCATGCGTGGAGGAGGAGAAGAAGTATGCTGTGGTGGTGGAGTAGGTTGATATTTTTTCTTTGCTTGTGAGGAAAAGGTGGAGATTGTGTAGGATGCTCAACCAATTTTG
This sequence comes from Taxus wallichiana var. yunnanensis, assembly GCA_018340775.1. Lineage (NCBI taxonomy): Eukaryota > Viridiplantae > Streptophyta > Pinopsida > Cupressales > Taxaceae > Taxus > Taxus wallichiana. The sequence goes on from CM031244.1 coordinate 411,537,562, forward strand.
ATGGAGGAGGACTAGATGATATAATAGAAGTAGATGTATGTGGAGGATCAATGACATTTTCTAAAAGAAGATCTTGCTCTAGGTCTAGGACTTTGTAACATAGAAGAATGAATGACTCACATGTATCATATTGTAATCTTTGTTTGAGCATAGGAATCAAACCATGATAGAAAATGAATTGATTCTCAAGGTCTATAGGTTGGAATACTAGTTGATGCATACAAGCATTAAATCATAAGATGTAATCCTAATAGATTTTGATGAGCCTTGATGTAGAGTAGGTATGCGATCATAAGTAACCCTAGGGCCATTGTTGATGATGAAACGATGGAGGAAAAATCCTCCATGTCATAGTAAGTACTAATAGACCCAAAGGGGAGATGAGTGTACCATGTAATGCCTCATCGATAAGACTATGTTGAAAGGCCTTAAGTAATATCCATCATTAGAATAAGGAGTCATAGCCATGCATGGTAGTGTAAGAGATGAGCATGAGGATCACTAGTACCATCAAAGAAAGTGAATTTAGGCATGATAAAGTCCTTAGGAAATGCCAAATTATGAATCTTTTTGGGATAGGGTTACCATGTAATGAGTTATTGTCAATAGAAGCATAGTAAGCCCTACTTTCTAAAGTAAGTGATTGAACCTAAGATTGTAATTGACCTACAACATGCATGAGAGATATGATATCCTGTGAAGGAATAGTGGAAGATGGAAATAATGTATTAAGAGGTTGTAATTTTCCATTGTGAGTGATCATAGGAATATCAAGAGATGATAAAGGAGATTCGATGCTAAAGGCACACTAAGAGTAGGTAGGTATCGAATGAGCTACTATAATAGATGATGTAGGTGGAATATCCATAGCGATGGTAGGACTAGCATTAAAAACATCCTAAGAGGTGAAGTGACTGATGGAGATACAACTATAGGAGAAGATGAACTAATGGGCATAGATGATGTGATAAGAGGAGATGAAACAATAGGAGAAGAAGAAGTGATAGATGGAGGTGACTCATGCATATAATGCTAGATGCAATCTCAGGAGAAGTAGTGATGGAATAGGAGATTCACACTGGAAGTATGAAAAGAAGGAGAATCATGACTATCAACTGCCTCATCATGATCAGATAAAGACTTAGAGATGAGAATGTCACTAAGAGTGCTATCAATAGGATCATCAACATAATACAAAAGTGAATGAGAGCTAGTATGTGATGAATGATGAGAAGAAATATCAGATGTAGGAGAATCATGAGATGGAACTATAGTAGTATGTTGAGTAGGAGAAGAATTAGTATGCACATGTGAATGATGATCAATACCAAGCAAGTAATCAATAAGAGAATCATCTAAAATTTCCTTAGAGAGATCAGAAGGAGGATCACTAGTAGCCATATAACATGGTGTACAACAAGTGAAGGCTATAGGATCCTCAAAAATGCTAATGCCAATGGGAGAGTCTTCAAAGATGAGTAGGCACATATTTTTAGAATCTAAGAGTTCTTGTTGAGTATGAGCTGGCGTAGGAATAGGATTACCATAGAGATTCGTGAGCTCAGCAATGACAAACCTCATCATATATAGGGTTGACACTAAAATGAGACATGATGGGAAAATAAGATGAACTATGATTAGCCATTAGGGTTTGAAGTGGATCCTATGGAAAAATATTCTAAAGTATAGGTTCACCAAAATGATTAACTAAAATATGAAATTTATAATCTATATCTAAGTTAATCTAAAGTAGGTACAAAAATGCAATGAATGATATAAATTGAAAGATAAGTGCTAATTAATTTTATTTGATATTTAAATGAAGTGAAATAGGAGGGATAAGATAATAACACTGAATTGACTTACCTCATTGTGTTTGAGACTGAACAAGATGATGTGCGAGACGGAGGAAGGTGTGACATAACAACCCCATAAAATTTATAAAGATGGTGATTTTCCCATACTAGGGCACTGGGAGGAGGATCAGGGTGCTTGTGGATGCTGGTCTCGGTATGGGCGCTCAGTATGCTTAGAAAACAGATCGGGACCTTAATCTAGAAGTGTCATTGGATCTTTGCAATATATCGATCTTATTCGCATGAATGTCGTAGTAGCTTTGTTGATGACGTTGTAAACTTGTAATGAAGATTCACTTATAAAACCCCATACAAAGCATCAAACCGCTAAAAATAAAGATACATATGAAGGGGTCAGACTTTCCTTAGCGGCCACAAGGGTGGACTTACAACTAAGCGTTGTGCTACATCTCACCCAATGTAATTTTTTGTGCTTTGTGTGTCCAATTCTGCCTAGGGTGCCCTAGTGCCAATGTCACGGAGATAACGGGAAATAGCAAGATGTAAATGCAAAATGGTGGATGGAATAGAATAAAATTCCCTTTCCTATACAAAGTGTGTTTGATGGAATGATGCCTAAATGCAGTCCCTTGCCTTAGTAGATAGCTAGCCCTTGATGGTAAATAGATTTTACCATAAGATAATGGGTATTTTGTGTTTATATAGGGATCTCTTGCTCAAATTTTGACACTAATGATCCGACATGTCAACTAGTACCTATGGGAATGCGAGAGGAAATTTGTAGAGACAGCCTAGAAAATCTAAATTAAAACCAAGTGTTCTTTAGGACTAGGGTGTCTAAAATAAGGATCAAGGTGGCCATGGGCACCCTAGTACTACCCTAGTGCACCCTAGTAAAGACTAAAGACGTCAAATGACTAAATAATGACACCGAGACTCCCTGAGAGATGACTAGAAATTATGTAAACAATTGATGACTCATGCAAGAAAAATGACGCGATAACTAACTGACGACATGACTAGGGATGGGTCATTAGTGAATACTTTTCTTACACAAGATCCATATATAAAACAACATACTTGGTGGTATAATTTTAATAGTAAGTGCGTGATTTTGTGACTACATATTCGGAGCATATTTTTTGGTTTTTAGATTATACAAAACCACTCTTAGGGTGTACACATGTGAAACAACCACGTACAGAGAAAATTTAGTCATTGTAGGTTTGCGGGTATCCTTCTTGCCCATCATTTTTGTTGACCTCCATAAAAACTAGTGTTTCATTTATTGTTTGGGAGATTCATTTTTAGGATGGTGGCTTTGTTTTTGAAATATATCTTGTTGGTGCTATTTGAAGGAAGATAAATCCATTCTGATTTTTACGAAACAAAGTATGAAATTGAATGTTTTACCGATTTTGGAATATAATATTTTTTTGTTTTTGTGTCTTACTTGTTAGGGTTTTGAAAATGCTACGTTCCCTTGGCCACGTGTGCCTCTTAACACTTTGTGTGTGGTGATTTTGTTATGTGTGTGTGATTTGTTTGTGATTGCTCCCGCTTAGGATTTGTTTTGTTTTCATTTTTATGTTATTATATCTTTACCTACAAAATTTCCAAGATGACCTCTCCTTTGTGTGTCGATTTTTCTTGTCAAAAAGGGCCAAGTGGCTATAGACATATAGGTTTATGGCTAGATTTGTGGTTGTGTAGTATCTTTTTATGGCTTTTGTTTACCTCTATTTCTTCCAAAATAGCTCTAGAGTTTTTTTGATTCACAATTAAGGCTTATATTTTTCCTCCATTATTTTTTGTGAATCTAATGATTTTGCCATGGGCTTGAACAAGCTAGGGCCATTACAAATGGTAACTATTCCTACCAACATGAAAAGGGGTTAAAAATAATATTGTTTAGGGATTTCCTGAGGTATAGGTGTTAGGGTTTTGAAGGTTGGTCCATTATTTTAATCCACCCTTTATCCATTATTTTCATGTGAGGGATTTCATCATGTATTTTTGCATTATTTTATAAACATATGTGAATATATACATATTGGGCTGAAAACAGAGGACTACAACCTCTGTACACTTCTTTCATCTCTCAATTTTATGCATTTGTTTTAGAAAAGTAAATTGATATAGAAAGAAAGAAACTATTTTACTGAAGCTAATGCCTTCTTATTGGCCATTCATTTATTCAGTGAAAACATTGTAGGTACAAGGTCTAAGATTGAATGTATTGTGTTCGAGCCCTAAAAATATTGGTTTTCAAAGTACCTTGATATTTTTACCTTAGCAAATATACACTCAAATATATTATATTACTTTAATTATCAAGATTAATTTATAAGTGCTTGCATTGTGGTTTGGGGAACAAGTTTCGTAGACCCTATTCTTGGATATCATCACATTATATATTTTTTCAAAGAAGTGGTTTACAATGTGATTTAGTTGAATCTTTGCTAAGATTTTTAAATTTGTTTTGTTTTTTTTTTTTTAATGTAGTTGCGTTTTCGTTTTGGCTTATTTTACATATATCTCTATGGGTGGAAAATTTAAATTAAGAAAATTCACCAAGAATGTGATTGGAACTATTTGATGGAATCTTGATCATGCCCATTTGTTACTCATCTTCACCAACAATGTGAATTTTCTTCCAATGGACCTTCAACTATACACGTATGTTGGCCATTTTTCTTTAAATTCATCCTCTATAAAGCTCAAGCATTTGAATGCCATTGTATTTTTCCTTTTCAGATAATGGTTAAAATTTTGGTGTAATTTGGGAAGATATTGTCCAACTATGATTCTTTTTACATGACCAAGTTGGTTGAGGTAAATATTTGATGTAGATTTATCATTATGTTGCATGCACTCTTCAACTATACCCATATGTTGGCCATTTTTTCTTTATATTCATCATCTATAAACTTTTAACAACACTAGCTCAAGGATTTTGATGCCATTATATTTTCCTTTTATGTGCATGTAGAGCTGGTAGGAGTTTGGCTATGATGACACAAGAAATAAAATTCAAATTCCAAAGTTAAAGTTTGGTGTAATTTGGGTGGATATTGTGCTAAATATGATTGTTTTTATAGGACCAAACTAGTTGAGGAAATCTTTGATGTAGTTTTATCATTATGCACTCAATTCGAGTGCTTATCTTTGAACATTGGCATTATAGTTCTATTTGTTTGCTTTGAATTTTTAGAGATGTTGTTTTGTTAATAGTTAGTTTATTATGCTATGAATTATTGTTGTTTTCAGCAATTTTTTGGACACAACAAGTTAATTTTGGAACTTCCATTGATCCCCAAACTCCTTTTTTGTTATTAATTTCCAAACCTAGTTGCATACAACTGCTAGATGAACCCTCGATAATGTTCTTAACCTCCTCTTATTGCATCAAATCAGCTTAGAGTTGGGATTTTCTAGTTTCTTTGTCTTTTATTTAATTTGATGTTCCATTTTGACTATAATACCATCCCACACGTCATACTTTGTATTCTTATTGTTATAATGTTATTTCGAAGTACCAATTGTTGTTTGCAGATCTGATGATCAACCCATTGCATTTTGTTGGAATGATTGCATTATAGTTGCCCTATACAATTTTATTATAATTAGTGCAAGTAATTTTATTTTCATTTATGTTAATCAATAGAATTTTTTTATAAATAAATAGTGGTTAAAACAAAATAAAAAATATAAGAGAAGTATTAGTTAATGCTACGTAAATATTTTGCAATTGTGAATAAAGTCACTATGATGGTGATGTCCATTATTGTTCTTTAAACTAGATTGGTCTTTATGACCTATAAAAGTGCATAGATAATGCAATTCATCTTCAGCCTTGTTGCGAAGTATATTCTTGGAGTTGTTCTTACTATTTCAAGCTTCAACTATCTTCTTGTCCATGAGCTATGAGTACTCATAAAAATTGCACTTCCTATAAGGAATCTTGTAATCATTGATAAGATGGGATGACTTTAAAAAATCTTTAGACCAAAGCGGCCTTCAGGACCTTTCAAATCACGGAAAGTGTGTTCCTATGACCATTTAATTATTAAATAGATTTTTAAGCCTTGTTAATGGAATGTATGATAAATAAATATAAAAAATCTTTGTTCTTTCAAATTTGTGTGTTTATTGTTTTAGAGAAATAAATTGATACATTAAAATTTTTTTAAAGGTAATGAACCATTTTATTATGGATTTTCACATTGGTGAAGTTGAGATAGAGTTTGAGTGATGTGTAATGTTTCGAGATATTTTTGCTTTTGTATTGTTTTGTATTTATGTTAAAAATATGTGCATGTATCAACTTGAAAAAAGGCACCATTCTTTCCTTTTGTTGAAATTATGTGTTTGTTTCTTTTGAGTAAAAAATCTAGTGTTCGAAGTTGATGACTTTTTTATGAAATTTTGTAGCTTGAATTTTTTTGTTTATGTGAGGTTTTTTTCTTTGGGTGGCTAGGTTTTTATTCTGTTGCTTTAGTTGAGTAAGTTTGTGTCGCCTATGCATGGAACATGGTGATATTTAATTTTTTTAGCCCCATGCATGACTTGCATCTAGGTTGTAGGACATTTTCTTTAGGCACCCATGCTCATAAGTGCCTTCTAAATATGTGTTTTAACACCTATTGAAGTTGTAGCTTCCATATATATTTTCAGCCCCACACTCTTTACACATTTGTAAATAATTGAATCATATTACATGTGTCAACTTAAATAATATTTTTGTGAACAAATTATCAACCCTCTCAAATTTCATTATTTAAAGAGAGGTTGCCACAATCTAAAATTCCATTGTGACTAAGAATGTTCCCTTCGATTGCAAATGTTTTTGAAGTGTTCTTTATTGTGTTTACATTTTAGTTAGAAATTTCAAATGGATGAAAGAACAAAGATTGAGATTTGTATGAAGATAAAGAACATTGTATTTTTACAAGGAAAAACTATTTTTATTGTTAGGGGCCTTTAAAAGTATACCAAGGGCACTTAGTGTTGTTTGGAATATTGTTTTCATTTTTAGTGTTTGAGTGTTTGTTTGCTTTTCTTTACAAAGTGCTTATAGATAATAAATAGTGTTAAAATGTTGTATTCTTTGTTATTCTCAACTTTTAAATAAGTTATGGTTTTTAATTTCCATTGAAGTTTTCTCTTTAGACACAAGACAAATGATGTTGAGTTTAGGTTAAAAATAAAAATATAAGTATAAAGAGTTTTTTTATAAAGTGTGCATCTTTCAAGAATTGTAAAATTTCAATGAGTTTTTGTTGTTGCTATATAGTGTGAAAACTTTCAGAATTGTAAAATTTCAATGTTTTTTTTTTGTTGCCAACTAGATTTACCATTGAAATCTTGTTAAAAGCTCTCTTCAACACACCGGTACAAGAGATTTAATGCTTCAACAACGTTTATGATTTTGGCCAAGGTAATTTTTATTTCTTGATTTGGCAAGCATGTCAAACATGATCCCTATAGGTGCATGACATGTTTTCAATGCTATGTTCTTCCATATGACATTCTTGCATTGTTTCATTTTTCGTGTGGGCGTCTTGTCCTGTTGCACATACATTGTTAGTAGCGATGGTATGTAAGTTGCATGTTCATGGTCATAGAGATGCATACTCTCATGGATCCCACACCCATCCTTGGAGCCCTTCACTATTATACCTATCGGCATACCCAATGCACCTTCATGTGCATTTGCTAGTAAATTAACCGAATCGAAACACAAAAATAACTAGTTCAATTATAACTTAATAAAATAAGTCTATAGAATTCATAAAGACCATAAACAACTTCTATAAATGGTAAAACATCAAATAATTAATAGAAAGTAAAATATGTGACAATGTCAACCTATATGAATGACATAAATATTTAATAGTAATTTGAATGGCATTTTCCTTGTATATTTTAAATTAAAACTGCCCAAATATTTTAACGTTAATTTTGAAGATGTCCTCCTTTTCCCTCCATAAATGTTCACACCTGAATAATAAATTTTAAAATATGTCCAGTTATTATATAATAGTGTGCTCTTTGGACAGTAGCGAATAGTGTTGGAAATCCGCCCGCTTCATCATAATTTGCTTCTTCATCATTTGAGGGGAATACCTTAAGTCCTCTGCTTCCCTCTTCATCCACACACATGGATGCGCTCACAAGAACACTATTAACCTTCTTCCACTTGGATTCTCGGTATAGGGAATACCCAAATAACTGCCTGGCTCTATAGTCAGCAGCAATCCAAGCACAGGTGCCACGAGGCAGATGGGGGAGGGTGTGGCTGACACGTGCTTCTGTTTCCTCCCATAATCCTTCCTGCATGTCCACGTAGACCATGTGGAAACCCTTGGAACCAAGCTCCACACATTTCTCTTTCAATGTTTCTAAACTCCTCCCATTCGCAGGTGAAGTGAGATCGCACATGCTCAATAACAGGCCCACTCTCACTTCACCTTCTGCAAATGACGACGAGGTGGATAACTCCCCAGCTTTCCATCATCATCAACATGTAGTAATCGGGACTCACTGTGGAAAAATGCTCTATTCCTTACATCATGGAAAATGCTCTATTCCTTGCATCATGCAAAAATGCTCTATTCTTTGCATCCTGGAAAAATGCTCTATTCCTTGCATCCTGGAAAAATGCTCTATGCGTTGCAAAAACATATAGACCCTGCAATGCGATGGTTACTATATAAGAACAATCATGATAATCATGACAAGTAAAAATTCTTAATCAAACAAGAAGCTATGTACCGCTTACCTCGAATGACAACAACACTTCTAATGAATATTGGTGCTTCACTTGTTCCCACCGCTTTATCAACTTGGGGCTTCTCGAGATGTCAGCAAACATTAAGCTCTTCATCTCCGCTAAAATGTCCATTGCTTTTTCCTCAAGTTGAGAACAAGATGAGACATTAATTGCAATGAGGAACTCAAGCATCCAAAATCACTTGAAAGACTCTCTAGGCCCTCACACCCAGCGATGCTCATATATTCCAAAGACTTTAGCTGACCAAAATTTTGTGGTAGACATGAGAGGTTGTGGCAATCTTTATATACAACCTCTTCAAAGCAAAAAGGCTTCCAAAGCTCTCGGGAAGGCTTACTAAATTACTGCAAGAAGATATATTTAATTCTTCCAAAGCAGACAGGTTCCCAAAGGTTTCAGGTATGGTTGTAAACCCTTCACAAAAGCGCAATGTGAGAGAACGCAAAGACTTATGTTGGCAAAGAGTGGTGGTGGTAACATTCTCCAACGTAGCATATTCTAAATAAATCTCTTTCAATGAAGAGACGCCGCCAGAGAACTGCATTAAACATGTGTAGAATTTCACATATTAGCATTGCCTGACAAATGTGTTTAAAAAGATAGTATTCTTGGTAAAGAAAACAAATGTTCAGATAGAGATTTGTAGACTTTGCCTCACAAAACTTGTCGCCTTCGGAGAAGTGGCCAATAAATACTGCTAATTTGGGAAGTTTATTGAGATCCATCTTTGAGTAATTAGGATAGTCAAGCTCTAAAAACCTTAGATTTTCAAAGGTTCCCCTGCATTCTCCGTTTACAATATTCGATTTTTCCAAGCACAAAACTCTCAGAGATCTGCTCATTGAATTCAGATGTTTTGCTTCAACTTTGTAGTCGGATGTGTCAGAAAGATATATCCCCTTTGTATTATGAATCCTCTGCAAATATATTCAAATGTTAAAAAACAAATAGTTCTCCAAATGCGGAAAAATAAATAAAGAGGATACCTGTGCATCTTGGAGAACATCGCTCAAAGATTCTTCGTCTCTGATTCTATCCCCATCTGACAACATTCTCCCTCGTGCATTCACTATATCATGAACATTCAATTGTCCTCCTTCTGTTATATTTACCAGCGCGGCCCGTTCCAGCTCTAAAAGCTGCATCTCTCCAAATATATAGGCCACTGTGTCCCGTTCCCAATTATAAAAGAAAAAAACAATATCTTGGAATGCATCTTTAGACGACTGTTTCAAACGATGATATACAAAGTCCACCATACGCTCACTTAGTTCTTCACTTCCTCCTTTCAGCAGCTCTTCTTGATAAGATCAACCGCCTCCTTACAAGCAGCCACACTCTCTGCATGTTCACGTAATTCAAATCCAGCTATTTTCAAAATCAAAGGAATACCACTACATATTTGGAGAAGGCCCTCAATGTCTATGCTGGGGTGAAAAGTTGCTTCGCGCCTCCCTAACACATACTCACATAATATTTTCTCTGCCTCTATTTGTGGAAGAGAACCTACCTTATGTGAATAGCGCTGGATGCCTGCATGTAAAAAACTACGAGTCTCATCAAGATTTCTGGTTGTTAAAAGTATTTTACTCTCTGCTGGAAGTGATGTCAGTTCTTTTACGGGGAGAAGCTTTTCCAGGTCAGTGTCTTTTAATGCATTGTCGACAAACAAGAAAACAGGTTGAGAAGCTTTTTAAAAGCCTTTGACAATTCTTGCTGACCTTCGACCCAACTAGTGAGCTCAACAATTTCGCTAAACAAGTTTCTTAACATTTTTTGCTGCAACAACTTAAGATCGCTCTCGGAACAATTTTGTTCCATATCAACTCTGCAATGTTTGTAGTTATTCAAATTAAGGGAGTTGAAGACGGCAGTGGCTAAGGTGGTCTTACCGATTCCACCTTGCCCATAAATAACCACAATCCTCCTAGATTTATTTTCCATATCTAGAAGTTTAATCACTTGATCTTTGCCTCCCTCAATGCCAACTGCAAACCCAATACACATTGCTTAGAAAAATAAAACTGAAAAATAACTGCACTTATACACATTCATTTTGAAATGGTCTTTAAATGAAAGAAGAGTATGATATGAATTATTATTTTTCCCATGCAATGGCTATGATGATCTTTAAAAAAATCATGGAGAGATTATGGCATAGCACAGAATTGTTGAGAATATTTATAGGAGTTTTACGAGTAAGATTTGATCCCATAGTTGTAGTTATTGAGGAGATTAAATGTTTATCAATACTGACCATTAAAGAGCTTATGGAATCTTTACAAACAAAAAAAAGTTGAATATAACAATCATTCCCTCTTGAACATGTATTTCAATCATAGATGTCCTGAAAATGAAAAGAGAACCTATCGTATTATTATAGAGATTCCTCTAGAGAAATAAATAAATATAGACAAATATTTGTTTGAAGTGATGAAAGATTAAGCAATTTTCATGAAAAATGAATAACAAATTATAACTTCTATGAAGTAGGGGTAGCACTTATGAACATGTACATGGAAGTCAAAGGTATTACAAATTTTATGTACGATATTATTATTATTATTTTATGAAATTTATCATTATGCTTAAGAGTGTAGAAAGAAAATATTTATATGAATAAGAAAAATGTAAATATCTCCAAGGAAAATGAAGAAAAACATGAAGCATTTAATTGTGATCTATGTTAATGCGATGCAATATTATTGAGGAAATAACCAAAAAAAAATTGTATATAGAAATGTTTAGCAAATGAGTGAAAACAATAATATGTTTGTACAATTTTACAATTCAATTAATTAAAAGTGAAGGTAAAAATCAATTAAAAGTTTCGATTATGAGAATATAAATAACATCATTATTCACACTAAGAAAATGTGATTAAAAAAACATATTTCATTTTTTGTACTTTATTAACTACTTTATAAAAGGAATAACATTTGAAAACTTGTATAAAAGGAATACAAACTTATATTTGAGAAAGATACATGTGTGAGTTAGGGCATAAGAATGGAAGAAGATCCCAATAAATTTATTTCAAAAGTGTAGATGAAAAAGAATTCTTATTATCCTTTAATAATTCAAAGTTAATTATAATTTTATTTAAGTTTGTACTAGAAAATGAATCATGGCTTTGGAACTTTAGATTAAGGAATTTGAGTTTTAGTGATTTGAATTTAATGCAAAAGAAGAATATTGTGAAGGGTTTTGAGTTTTTTTAAAGTTGCATTGTTAAGAAACAAAATTTCAAGTTAGTAAATTGTGAAGGAAATATCTTCACTTGAGCTTATTCAAATTGAATTGTGTGGAATAATCTAAACAATTTTGATAAGTAATTAGAATTATTTGATGACTTTCATTGATGATTTCAACTATAAAACTTTGGTTTATTTATTGAAGAAAAATTGAAGTTTTTCAATATTTTTAGAAGTACAAAGTAGGCTTGACTCCTAAATTATAGGAGATCATTTCCTATATATTAGTATTAGATTAGTAAATAGTATTAGATTATTAAATCTGATTAACAAAGAACTCAATGAATTATTTACTTTATTGTGTCAATCTCTACACCAAAATTCATAGTCATGGTACTTATGAAAGAGCTCCCGTGATGTGTATCCCAATTACATCACATTTCAATTGTTTTGAAACATCAAAGCCTCCATGTGACATAATATTTCCATCCTCTCATATTCATCCTTATACTTATTTTCAACACATACGAACATTCACCATGTGATGCGGGAGCATAACTTGCAGAGACCATAACTTTTGATCGACTATTGGATTGTCCTGAAATTTTACATGGTGGTAGATATATATTAGTACTATGTTGAAGTCAAGTTTTTATAAGGTTGTGGCCATTTTGGCTTATTTTTGGGCATGGATTCCTTCATCTAGTGGCCTAAAATTGGCTATGAATGTTTTTTTCACTTTTGACTAGGTCTTAGAACTTTAATAACTTTTGTTCTACGCTTGCTAAAATAAGTCAAATTTTTGCGTGAGCCCTAATTTATAAATTCATATTTGGCATGATAATTTTGGGGCCCATCTGAGTTGTTTTGCTAGTAGGTATGCTTTGGCATTTTAGGGTTTTTAGAGTAGACGTGAAATAAGAGAATTGTAATGATGTAAAAGATTAGTGTGGATTCAAGAATGAGGAGTAAGCTATTTTTAAAATCCTTTTTTTTATTTGCAAATTTGTTTATGTATGTTTTGGAGGTATTTCAACCTCTTGCAGTTGGATTCACATCACCATGTTATTCCCTTTTAGCACCTTTGAGTTTTCCACCATCAATTTGACCTACTTGTTTGATCTCTTCATAATTTTTTATTCCTTTAGTGGACACCATTAATTGCAGTCAATAGTGTATGGAAATATTTTCCCTTTAAATGACTACATTGACCATGGTTGATAATCTAGAGAATATATTTTTCACATTTGGCAACATCAACCATGGTCAATATTTTTACTAGCAAAAACTATGAATGTCGATCATGATTTCTATATATATTCGGCCTTGAGAACTCTTTCTAACAACATTCTATCAAGAATTTGATTTTTTGGAGCTCGCCAATTTTCCCTTAAATCTTATATTTCTTAAAGTTGGTCATATTTGTTTTCTTTAATGTTCACACTTGGAACATTAGGTACATATGATCAAAAAGCATATGAGCTACACTTCCCATGGTTTACCTAGTATTTGGAGTGTTCAACTAGAGCTTTTATTATGTCTTCTTCTATTCATATGCGGTCACCCACATCAACTCTCTCATAAGATGTTGTTGACCCTAGGGGAAGTTAGTGCACTAAAAGTGTCTTCACATAGGTAAATATATCCGACCTCTTTCTTCATTGATGCATTTTATGTTTGGACATGTTTCATTGGTATTTTCTTGCATAGATCATGATAGGAATATATATTCTTTATCCATTTCATTTTCTAAATGTTGAATCTTGTCTTACTATACCCTTTTTGAGACTTATATCCTTACCCTTGATCCTTGAAAATATTTCTTTTGTAACCTTTAGGATCCCTTGAGCCATTTTCCTATTTGATTTAGGACCTTATTATCGTCAACAAATAAACATGTTTCTAGTCGAACATTGCCATCCTATCCTAGATCTAGGATTTGGAACCTAATATCTTATATAGTGTGTGAAGTAACACCTTCCTAATTCTTTGCCCCTATTTACATACAATCTCAAGGTTTGCATCTTTAAAATGGTTCCCTCTCATTATCCTAGTCTAGAATTTCCCTTTTAGAGAAACATAGAGGATATTTTTTGATTCATTCTCTATTTGCATACACACTTCACTCACATGAGGAGGAATACATCAAATTTGATTGATGTGAATATGTTGTGTAACATTTTCACTCAATAAGAATTCGAAAGTCAGCTCGTGCTTAATCTAGGGGTTTGCTTCACATGTTTCCATGTTTTTATTAATATTTTAGAGTCCTATTTTATCATAATTTATACTTATTTTTGTTGTCTATTTATAACAATCATCTCTTAAATTTTGATAAGGTTTGTATGGCTATAAAACTCTATTTCTTCATAACATTTCATTTATTCCTATTTTATTACAATTACTAAAATATTAAAACATATAATTATAAATTATAATAAAATATTTATACACACAATTATAAATATAAAAACAATCTTCTTGTTAATCCAATAAATAAATATAACCTTTCTTATATATATAATCTTCTTTTTAATCTAATAACAAATTATTGTTATTATCTTTTAATATATAGATACACATTTATACACATACATGTACACACATAACACAATAGATTCCCCCTGTGAATAATACCTTACTAAGTGAATCTCTTTTGTCCAAATGATGATTGGTATCTTATTATTTTACTAAAGCTTCTTCTAACTATTTCTTATTCTAGTCTTTGTTGTAATTCGAACATAAATAAAGGCCCGAGCTAAAAAATTCGTACCTGCTTGAGAAGGTTCTCCTTGCGAGGAGGCACAACAGCAGGTATCCTATTCAAAACGTTGCTCATATCAGCGGGTATTCTCTCTAGAAGAGTGGTTGCAGCTTCTAATGTGAGTTCTGAGTACTTGTGGTCGAGTTTTGATCGGAAACTCTGTAAATCTTCAGCCTCCACCGGAGCAGCAAAAATCTGTTCACCCATTATAAATCAGTGAAAATTTATTATGAATAGGACCTTAGTAAATGTATATTCATGTTGTATGAAGCGGAGGTACCTTGAAATGCCGTCAGAATTCATCTGCGATACACACATAAGCGAGCCTTCCACAATGAGTTGAAGCGCCTCATTCATTTCTTCTTCCCGCAGGTGTCTATCCAACCGCTTGAGGTTTTGGCGAGCTTACATAAGTCTTTGAGTAGCTCTTCGCATTGGTTTATGTTTGAGGAAATTTGGTCAAATCTATCCAACACGAAAGCTACAACAGAAAGCGCCACTCCCAACCATTTTATCTGCGCTCCTTCCTTGCTTATATCAATGACTAATTTACATGTTTCTCGATCAATCTTTGGCATGGACACCTTCTGTAGGCAAAAACATGGCCGACCAATATTACCGAGTGATCCTCTTCTCTTACTAATCTGGATCAAAGAGATTAATAAACAGAAATGTGTTAACAAAAGAGGTTTGGTCGAATACCTTGCAATTACATGCATGTCTGTTGGCTCGCTTCAATATCTTCTCCAGTAAATCACCACCAGACTTGATAGAAGAACCTACTCCATCTCGATCTCTATCTGGCTTATCGACATTTCTCCCCTGAAAATTTTTAATATTCATTTAATTGTGCAATAACAAATATGAATTGAAGATCGAGGGGAAATGGAATTTATGGTTACCTCGCCAATGGCGTTCAAGAGTTGATCAATATAAGATATAAGAGCATCAATTTGGGTCATGTCGTCGAAGATCAGAGACATACTACTAATGAGATTTTCATTCTCTGGCTGGAAAGTAGAGCAGGAACAGCAGCATGAAGTGTTACCCATTATTATTCTCTTACTAGTTGAGCTTGTGACGTGGGTTAAACAAATTGGAGAACTGGACTAGATGACTTAGACACAGATTGGTGAGAGTATGTGATTACATGTGAATGCGTTCGAGAGATTGAAAGGCTTTATAGAGATTGTTGATTAGGAATACAAAATACAGTAAAACAGAAGAAGAAGATAGGAATACATTCTTTTCTTCATCTGGCAGCAATATTTTACTCTTTTTTCTCGGAATGAGCGTTTGTGCGGGCAAGCTGTTAAGCATCTTTCCACGGCCCACCGTAAAAGAAAAAGCCACATTTACAAGTCAGTTCTGCATAACGAGTCAAGAAAAGTCCTCAGAAGGAATTCCAACGCAAATCTTCCACTACCTACCTTATGAAGAATAATGTAAGATTTATTTATGCCCCCCGACCCTATCATTGTCTCTTGTCAGTTAAAGAGCAGTCAGTCGTAAAAGCATGGAGAATAATTACATTAAGTTGTGGATTCCAAACAAAAGGTAGAATGGTATGGACATCTCTAGCTATCTTTGTTTTTTTCGTTTAGGAAAAATATATATTGCCTCATTCATCCCTCTATATGTATTTATTCGAGACAATTTTCTTCTTTTTTAATTGAAAATCCAATCGAAATATTATGTATTTTTATTTTAATTTCTTTGTAATAAAATTGTGTGGAAATATTATTTTTTTATATTAAAAGTGATATGTTTATAATGGCAACGTAGAAGTTAAGGTTTAAGTTTGGAGAGTAGTTAACTTGTGGAACAAGTATGTTTTTATGGTATTAATAGTGGAGGGTAATGGAGTCAATAACTTGATTGATACTCTTTTTATACGTAAATATGGATAAGTGTGCACAAATAAGTGTATATCCATGGAGTATTTTATAATGAAGATTACAAAGTGCATCTTCATCGCATACAATAGGGAAGAGACGCCAATAGTTGAGTAGGGTCTAATTGTGGATATAGTATCTTGAATACACAACACCCAATAGTTGTCATAAAAGTACTTGGTGATTAATTATTTTTGACATGATAACACTCGATCACATCATGACATGTAAGATTTGTCATTATTAAATATTCAATGTTCAACTATTATCACCCATGATCAAGTATGGGTCCCAATCAAAATGTAGTGTAAATTCAAATTTACTAATTTTAATCAATTCAAAATATATTTTTCCCTCCAATTCAACACTAAAAAAATAATATATAATTTTAAAAAATCTTTGAACTACATGTTGGTGAAAAATTCAAAATCCCACATTGTATAGAATTGATTTTGTGGACCCCTAACTTAGGTGCACCACTTTTGGTGTCTCTCCTAGTGTATGGTTTATTTAATACACTAACATACTTTATTGGTATTTTAGAGGTGTGCGTCGAAGGATTGCTATTAGGAGGTGTACAAAAATTGACTCATTTTTATTTGCTCAACAATTTATGAAAGTTGTTGCTATGGACTTGGAAGTTATGTTTTGTTGTCATTGTATATGTGTTTTTTTCTCAAAGAATCATCTACATATTTGTAGGTTTTTTTTGGGGGTTCAAGAGTAGAAACTACGAAGAAAATGAATAATGCATTAAAGAAGAGTTTTATTGAAGATGCTTCATATTTGCACACTAGAATACCTCTTGATCCTAATTTGAATATGATTTTCATAAGGATCAATACAATGCTTTTACTATATGAGTTTCTTCATTTCATTTAGAAATTAAAAAACAAATAGTCGAGAAAAGAAAGAACTTATTACTTCAAAGACACCTATCGTATGAGGCATGTATAATTGTTTTGGGAATTGATTTATTCATACGGCTAATTAGTATATCATGATGAAGAGGAAATGGAAAAAGGAAATGACATATCAATAAGCATCAAGGAAATCTCATTTACATGTCAACATTGTAACCTTGAAACATATTTGGCTCAAACCCATATGTGTTTCACAAATATAATAATATAGTTGTAAAAAAACACTATATAATCATCACGTGAGACTATACAAAAACATACTCATCAATTACCACATATAACATGTGTTATAAATAGGAGATTTCATTTATACAACACAATTATTATAGAGAATCAACACAACTAGCAATATCTAAATATTCCATAAACAACTCAACCAATAGGAGGCACAACTATTAGATGTTAGGAAATAAGAGATAAAATATGCGGAATAATCCCTCACAGAATCGCAACAGTAGAAACTAATATGCAGAAATTATTACAGATCTCAAATAAAAGTGCAGAATAAATAACACAACACAGAGAGACAATATTTAACGTGGTTCACCCAATTTGGGCTACGTCCACCAAGAATCACTTGCTCAGATTTTATTACAAGCCTTCACTCTCTCAATACAATACCCAGATCCGTTTGGAGCTATGCTCAACAAACTCTACAGAATTCAAACCCGAATTGAACACATATCGTAATACATTTGCTTATACATTTGTGATCTTGTCCCTAATGGGTGGTAGTGTTTGGGATACTCGAAGAATAAGTTTCATTGTAGATGGTCACAAACCCAATATAAATTGGTCACAGATGACACATCATTCCAGGCATATCATTTTCTTACATATTCCTAGGTACCTTCCTTATTTGATCATGACAAAACATGATAATTAGCTCCTTTTCCCAAAGTATGTAAGTTTCACCTTGAATTTGTTCATGTTGTTCCTAATATTAACCTATTTGAGTACCGTTGTTGGATTTTGGAGAAACCTACCACTATAAACCTATTGATCTTATAATGTACCTATTTTTTCCCCTAGGAAAAAACCGCCCAAGTGGGACACTAGTGCCCATCACTGTTTACTATTTGTATTGGGCACTTCTATCCATGCTTTGTGATTTTAGCCCAAGTCCATTTTTTGAACATATTTATTATATCTTATTTATCCTTGTTATATTGTGTGTCAATATGTGTTTAGTCTCTGGATTGTTGAGAGGGTGAAATAATCACCCGATGATTTCCCCACTCATTTTGTGTGTGAGATGAACCAAGACAAGTGTGGCCCAAACGAGGAAAGATGAGTTTGATGTGAACATCTGAAATAGAACTCTTACATGGGAAATAGGGAATGTACATGGTAACTACCATGGCACATAAAAAACAATGGAAAAATATAGAAAAAAGTCTTAGTCACAAACAAACATGACATGTTGTAATATAAGCTAGTAAAAACATGTTGTAACTCAGAGAAAGACATAACCAGTAGTTGTTTGAAAACATGGGACACCACTCAGGATGTTGCAAGAGACTTAAAGACTTCAATTGTATAAAAGTAAAATATGCAATCAAGCATAGGGCATAACTGCAAATAATTATAATAAAGACATACATATAGACAAGATACAAAAAAATAGATTACCATAGTTGGAAGTAGACATAATAAAAATGCTACACATGAAGAACCGTTAGAATGTTAGAAAAAATGATAGTATGCCACAATGTATACGGCTGAAAATAGGAATGAACCTCAATAGATAGAAATATGAAAGGTAGATTCCCCATGAGCCTTAATGGGACTAGTAAAGAATAGTGCCAAGCATCATACATCATGCAATAAAATGTAAGTAACTTACATTCACCTAAAAAGTACCATGTGAACACACACATGTGTATATGGAAAAAGGATAGAACATACTATGAATCAAATTCATGTCATAAGAATTGTGTAACATAGAATAGTATAAGCAAGAAAGGATGCATCTAATCAAGATCTAAGCTGATGTTTTGGAATTTTTGTAAATATTTGAATGTTTTTGAATTATTAGAATATGAAATGCAATTATTAGGAGAGGGGAGAAATATTTCCCCTATTGTATGTGTGGAAAGTGAGGTTCATGTAGGTAATTTTTCCCTCAAGGGTAGTGTTTACACCTAGAATAAGAGTGTGTTATCGGGTATGCGGAGGGTATACCCCTAAGTGTAAATGCTACAATGATCTATCCAATGAGGATAGGGGGTGATGGCCTACTATATGAAATTGTGAAGGAGGTACGCATGTGAACATGATAAAAGAATCTATGGTTACGGGAAAGTACATGTGTAGAAAAAACCACAAAGTGGGCCTATATGTGTCATGGGACTTGTGTGTATCCGAGGTGGAGACTTGTTCTTATGATATGGACTATGATATTGATGTATCCTTTGTGAGCGAGAAGTAGAAGCCACATGTGGAAGGGATATAGGTGTATGTGTAAAAGTAGTACTAGGAATGGTAAGATCTAAAGATTATGGAGGAATATGCGTTAAAGACATGGGATAATAATGAGGAGGTACATAAGTAGGTACATAAATGATAGAGGTAAATGAAGATGTATCGGTGATATCATCCAATGACAAAGGAGCCCATAGTGTAATTCCTCAAATAATGATAATGTGACACTCATGTACAAACTTCAAGTATGAGTGAACTATGGATGGAAAAATTTAGCATCCTTAAGCCAAGGGATTCCTAAGACCATGTCACAATATTTTACTATAGATCCAATAGTGAAATTCATATAGATATTGTGGGGCCCAACAATGATAGGAAGACTGACATGCCCATGAGAAGTAGGTGATCTATAGGTAATATAAGATAATGGAAAGTGATAGCTTTGCAATAAAGATATAGAACATTCATTGCACTTGCAAGTAGGATGCACCATAACATTGTTAATAGCATGAGGACTAATAAAATCATCAATGTGTAAGCTATGCGATGAAAAAGAGGCATAAATATCGGTATTAATAGAAGAAATGATAGGTGGAGGCGGATCAGTAGTACCAACATGAAATCTAAGATGATGATATGAATATGAAAGAGGAGGAAAAAAATGATAAGCATGATTCAAACAGATTCAAGAGCTGATTTTTTCATGCTTATGTAGTGGATCATTAAATATTTTAAGCTTTTCATTGTCATATTAACCTTAGTAGATTTAGGAATACAAATATTAGATTCAGAAACTCAATGTCATGATTGTCAACCGGATCTCGATTAAATTTCTAAGCTCGAAACACCTATGAATAGAATGACCATTGCATATATGGTAACCACAATGTGCATTTTCTTCAAAGTTCTTTCCATGAGGCCTATTAGGATATGGTTCAAGAGGAGTTGAAATAGAAATCAGATTGTTTTCTATGATTTGGGCAACAACATATGTGGTGGGTATGGAAATATAGTATAGGTGTGGAATGTAGGTTTGAGTTATATATTGTTAGGTAGGGATATAACATTGTGAGGATTAAACTCATTAGGATTTATCTTAAAGGAATATTTTCTTGAGAACTTATTATTAGATTGATCAGAAATTTTAACACCATACTTAAGTTTTCCCAAAGAAAGTAACTTGATTTCGCGAATTGTAATGCCATGTTCGATGTTTCCCTAGTTCTTGACATGACGACCCTGTTGCTAAGCATGGGAGGGTTGTGTGTGTGCTCTCGTTGACCGTTGTCGACTTTGTCCTTGTTGCAGTGAAGATTTTGCACCCTCCCTCTCCTTCTTTCCTTTTCGGGTCGTTGTCGGCACCCCAAATGGTGGACCTAGTAGCGTCGTGGACAATTATCTGGTTAAAGGAAAATCTAGTTCTCTCTTCTTTGAGTCTGCTTGGTCATCACCATTAATATGATTAATAATTATTATCATTATTTTAGCCGTAAAAATCATAAAAATAATGTTTATAATAATATTATAATTTATATTGTCGATTTGTGTTTATTATTATTTTACTCAGTGTTACGGGCTATGGTTAATAAATTTGTGTGCAGTAAAAATAATAATAATAACGACATTATTATTATTATTTTGTATGTTGATCGACGATTTTGTTTTATTATTTTCTATCGTCGAATGTTATCAACATTAATATTATTTATCCTTATGTTATTTTATTTTATCGTCCCGATCGATCGATCCTCGAGTCGCGTAAAAGGAGAGCTTGTTTGTTGGTGTTCCATTGTTGCGGAAGTGGTATGCATGTTTTATTTTTTTAGTTAAAACAAACAAAAATAAATAAATAAATAAATAAAATAAAAGAATTAAAATTACAAAAGCCCGTGTTTTTGTGGGGCGGTTTAGGGCAAAAAGGGCGCTAGGGCTCCTTATGGGATTTTCCTTCCTTTTGTTTTTTTTTTGTTTCATCTTTTGGTTTTGAATGTGGGGAGAAGCCGCCGCCATGGAGGGAGGGAGGAAGCTCCAGTTTGTTCTGCACACCCACCAGAGGTTGAAGAAGGCATGAAGGAGGAGGGTTTCTGTTTGAGACTATTTTTCCAAGGGCGTTGGCAGTTTTGTATGCTATGTGGAAGCAATCAGAAGTGGTTTAATGGAATGTAATGTTGTTGGGTTCAAACTGAAAGTTTTTAATCATGTTTGGGCACCTAGCTCATGCCCAATGGAGTTTGATACAGCCAAGGATGCACAAAAATGTGGCTATGCACAAAAAACGCCTCAAGGAGATGTGTTCTCTTGGTGCACAAAAATGTTGCACAAAAACATGTTCATGCACAAAAACGCCTCGATGTGTTGTGCACACAAAAAATGGTTATGCAAAAACGCCTCAAGGAGATGTGTTCTCTTGGTTATTTTGCTCAAAAATGTGGACAACTTTTAAAAATGCCAAGCTACTTTAAAACGCCCTTACGGATGTAGTTTCATGGACAACGATGATTAAAAATGGATTTGTTGAAAAGGCGTGGGAATTGGTTGATAAAATGCCTCAACCAAATCTTGTGTCATGGAATGTGCTGATTGTAGGATATGCTCAAAATGGGCTTGTTGAGAAAGCCTTGGAGGCTTTCAATCAAATGCAACCTGGCAGGTGTAGAGAAAAACTCGGTAACCTTTGATAGCATCCTTCCATCCTATGGAAAAATTGGTGCTTTTGAACTGGTAATGGAAATCCATCAAAAAAAAATTGAAAATGGATTTTTGTTAGATGTTGTTGTTGGGACTGCTCTCATAGATATGTATACAAAATGTGGAAGTATACAGAATGCACACAAGTTGTTTAACAATATGCCTCAGAGAAATGCGGTCTCATGGAATGCCATGATTTCAGGATATGCACATAATGGGCAACTTATTCTGTTGGAAAAACTTCAAGTGATCGGGAAGTTTGTGTGATGTTGTGGAGGTTAGATCGAGGCTCGTGAACTGGTTGATGAAGTGCCCAAGCAAGATGTTGAACCGAAGCCTACGGGTTTGACCGACTCCGTCCCTTCCAGGCATGGTTCATCTTCCCTTACCTCTCATAATTCTCGTGTTTTAGTTTCTCTTTTGCAACTTAATAAAATTTTAAAATATTAGGATTTTAATACCGTTAAATGTTTTTTTTCAACTCATTGCAAAAACAATGTATTGTCGTGTCGAAAACTCACGAAGTCAAAATAACCTGTTTGCATTAAAATATGAACTTCCACCCTCATTCTGAGGTGATTTAGAAAACTTCCTATCCAATCGAATACGCTACAACATTGTTTTATCGACCAGAAGAAATTTACTTTCCAGAAATAACGTTGACCATTTCCCTGTTTAAAAGTTAATTTTTGCATTTTTCGGAGACTCATTAAGTACTCTTCGTAACCCTGAAAACGAGATGTTAAGTTTCATTCGTGTACCTTAGTATGCGAGGATTCACCTTGACCTTTGAATCGACCCCGAACGAACATATGTGATCCTTTTGATGCTCTTATAGGAGCCTTGTTACACTGGTTTACAACAGTAGAAAGTTGTTAAATCTAGAAAGTTGGCTTTCATTTTGAACCGCCATTTGAAACCTGGATAGAGAAATTATTTCTTTTCGCAAACCTCTAGTGTTCTTACTAGACAATTGCATGGTACTTTTAGTTTAGGGAAAAACACTTTTCTGGATAGTTTGGTAAAGCCATTTTGTAGGCCTCCGGTCGTAATTTGATGAGGTCAAACTGGACCAATTTCGACTTGTCGCTCTAGAAAACTTGTCGCCGTTTGAAAATGGCTTTCTAGTTCTCAGTCCCATTAACTCTGATGATTTCTCCTTATATAGGGGAACTTGTAGGAAGTGTCTCGTTGCGTGCTCATCCATTGAATGTCAGTTTTGGACGTGGTTTTCTAAGCCCTTGAGTTAACTTTTGTTCATTTTCAACTGGGTCAACTATGACCAGTGGCCCCAGAAAAACTAGCCGCCAAACACAAACCATTCGCTTTTTCCCAATTCTGTTAGTTGCTATGAACTTGTGGTATATCTGGGGATGCGTAGAAAGTTAATCGTTGTGTGCATTCTCTTCGGAAGATAAATTTTGGAAGCAGTTTCTTAGCCTTCGAACCCGTTTTGAACATTTTTTCGTAGCTAGTAAAAAAAGGTAAAAATAGAAAGTTGTGGGACCCTCGTCGGGTTGTCAACCCACCGTGGAAACTTTGGACACATGTAAATAACTATTTAAAACTCTACAATATAATTTGTTGTGTGAAATAGAACTTTTGACAAAATGTTATTTTCTCTCTCTTCCCTTCTCTTTCTCTCTCTGGGTTACAAAAATAAGTAAAATGAAATGTAATGAATACATGTCTCTAGACCTTTTATTTCGATTGCTAAATTGTAATTATTATCATATGTAAATGGGAAATTGAAAAATGATAATTATGTTAGATTAGGGTGGATGTCATGCCGGTGAATTATCGTTGATATCATGCTCACGTGGTTTTGCGGAGATGGAAGAATGATGACAAAAGGCGATGTGTAATTCATTAATTATCATTGTAATTTATATAGTTCATTGTTAAAGGAATAAATGTATAATGTAGTCCCGTGTTTCAGAAGGTTATATTTGATAAATTGTTGTTGTGTATGAGATGTTGGTTTTAAAGGATATCTAGGAAATGTGCATTTAATCTTAGGTCCAATATTGATTTATAGTACACATGGTAAAAGGGTTGATATTTATATAAGGTAAATGAATTTGAAGTAATAGCTTGTAGTGCATATTCGGTGTTCAATAAATTATTAATGAGTCATCTTGTGTTTTCATACTTTGTAAATGTAATAAAGAGAATTTAATCGAAACACTCTACCTTTGTACAATATCGGAGCATAACTTGTTTTTCATGTGCGATACTCCTTACCATAGAAGGCATTGAAAACCGTAGAGTGAACTTAAACCTTGCACTCGATGGAACCTCCTAGTTTGAGTAAATCAGAACCCAAGAATGGGCTTACCGTCTTAGTCAGTATGTTTAGTGACATTGTCTTAAACCCATCTGATAGGAGTGACACAGTCAAACTTTTCTTGGAGTGTGTAGAGCTAACTCCTCCTTCATATCCTAGTGGACTACCTTGTCTACCGAAGGTAGTTTTAAAATTAATATTCTTCATCGAATGAGATCCTGTTGGATCCGGACGACATAGATGGAGGTTATGACTTAGTTGTACTAGGCCTTAAACTCTTGTTAATGAACCCCTTAGCTCCGCTCAGCCAAATGTGTTACCTTGGTTTCTCTCAACATAACACCTTGGCCCTTTCTGAAGGTGGTTTAGCATAAATTTGTCCTCTCGCTTAAACCTCATTTATAGTTAAGGGATAGACCCTTAGGTGAAGTTGGAATTAATCTAAAACTCAGTTAATTTGGATGTTAACTTGGGTTCATGTGTGTAGTTTCAAGTCTTCTAATTTTCTATGTCTTCAAGAGGTTAGGAAAATAGTTCGTAACTCCTTGTTTACAAGACAAGGCTAAAAATAAGACCATAATGTGACGTAGAAAATAAAGCATATAAGAGTAAAAATGAGAATTGAGGTTAGGGATACTACCACTCTTGGAGACCTTATATCTCGATTAAAAATACTCTTTTGTTTCAAAGAATATGAATTGCCTTGGTGTGTTCAACCTTCGAGAAAACAAAATACATATATAAAACAAAATGGAATTTCACAAGTCATTGAATTAGAATAACTATGGTAGGGAAATATCTCTGTACCGTGATCGAGGAATGTTTTGTGATAAAAAGCTATCTTGTATTTTAAACCTCCGTTAAATCCTAATATCACCATATGGACACCAAGTCACATTCACTTGAGTGGTAAGAGTAAAAAGGTAGACATTGAATGTATGTTCGAGAAGAAGATTTTTAACATGAGAGTAAGATAATTAAGTACTTTATATGCATTTGAATTATGCCAAATAAGTGTGTTAGATATGGAAAATTTTGTAAAGAATAAGAAGCCAACTTAAAATGGTCGAACTGTAAATTAAATGTGGAATGAACTTAAGGTTTATGTAGATGGAAAAAGGAGAAAGCTATCCTTGCACAATAATGTTCTTGGAGTGTTAATCATAACTAAAATACAATTAAAGAAATGATGTGTTGTGGGTTCGCCACTCCTGAAGTCATTTTTCTTGTGGTTGGGTCAGTACTAGTAACCATTCATTGGGAAAAGTGTGGCATCGATATGCCTATGTTGTTTTCATGTGTCTATGTGAGTCGATGGCTTAGGTAATTGTCGTATGTGAGTTGAGTTTCTGTAATTGGAGTCCTTATTGTGTTGTGTGTAGTGAGTAATGTAAGTCAAAAAAAAAAATTTTTGTTATTTTACTGTTGTAATTGGGTGTGTAAAATGTGGGCACTACATGAATTTTGAGGGTATGACATAGATGATAAAAATATTGAAAAGAGTCAAAGAGCACACATTCTTAAAAACCAGATTAATAGGATTTGGATAAAAAGATCTTATAATTCAGATTTAGCCAAGACATTGTTCATTTTAGAAAGATTAGTCTTATAATGCAAAACATAGTCACTAAGATGTTCATTAGTTCCTTTCCTCATTTTGGCCATTTTTTCATATGATATATTTGATCCAATATTCATAGAAAAGTGAGATAGAAACAAATTTCACAAAGGAGTAAAATATTGAGTATATTGTAAAGATAGGGTAACATGGTTAAAGAAGCCAAGAAGGATTAGGAGATTATCAAGGATGTCAAAAATCAGTTAGAAGTTGCAATTACAAGTTTGAGATCAAATAAAGTTTAGTGTGACTAGTTGAGGACAAAGCTATGTTATTTAGAGGTTTTAAATAAATATATAGACGAGGAAGAGGATGAGGTATAATTAAAGAAGAATTGGTGCTTCAAAAAAGGAAGAACTGGAAATTGGAATTAGTGATCAAGGACTATGAAAAATAGGTCAGTAGCATGAGTGTTGAACATGATAAGGTCATCACAGAGATGGAAACTCAAATTAAAGGTATGATGGATTGTCTCAAGTACAAGAAACAAGAATGCCTCGGGTTTGAAATAGAGATGAAGACATTGAAGGAAAATCCATAGAAAGTAGCAAGGAACTTACAGGACCCATGAGAAGTTTGAAAAGAATAGCAAGGCTCTAAATGACATGTTAAGTAGTTAAAAGTCAAAAATGGAAAAGTTGGTCTTCATTTTATTAGAGATCACAAGAAGAGATATGGAGGGGATAATGTAGGTCTTGAATATCAAAAGGAGGATGTATTAGGTATTTTTCGGTAGATGCTATTAAGTGAAAAAAATAACTAAAACTCAAAATATGGTAGGGTTTAACGATACCTACACCGACAGTTACAATGTTGGGATGATGAGATATAGACAATGAAAAAGTGTTCCTCCTTTTTCCGAGTGAAGATACCTAAAAATATAAATAGCTAGACAAGAGATATTAGACAAATAGGATGATGATCTACTTAGAAAATTCTGATCCTAGGGACCCAAAGGGACTTCCTTACAAGATATCAACTCATTTTGATACAATTAAGTGAGTTGATAAAAATAATAAGATAGATGATGAAAATGATAAGGAAGCTAGAACTCAAGGTGAATAGGAAGATCTTGTTATGCTTTGTAGGTGGCCCAGGCTAGAGTGGCGGTGATTTGAAGATCTTCAATGTAGTCATACCAATTGTCTTCAATTGTTTTTTGGACCTCGTGGATTAATTTTAACTATTCCTCAATGTATTACCAAATTGGTGCGAAGACAACGGTGCAAAAAGTAAGCTCATGAAGGATGTAGAATTGCTCCCATACAAATGGTTGTTGGATGATTGAGAGATCGTAAACGCTTGTAATTGGATGGGATTGACTTGGAACAATCATCTATAGTAAATACATGCTTGCAAGTAGACATATTAAGTCTAGATATATATGATAATTGATACAATGCAATGAATTAATAAAGGAAGCTAAAGTAGCAGAAATTACAAGTGATTCAAAGGAATTCATTTCAATTGATGGGAATCATGGGAGATTCCTGTGAAAGTTTTGATTTATTTGATAAATGATAAACTGGTTGAAAATAAAGATCTAAATTATTATTTTGTTCTTGTTTTGAGATATCTAAATAATGATAAATCGATGGGAGATTACTTTGGATGTGAAATAGAATCCAAAGTGATCATAGAGATTGAATGAATCTGTGATGTTGATTTGTTGATTATCGATGGCGTGAGGATCTTAAGGGCTTGTGGGTGCAAAAAATAATGTGTTATGGATACTTAGGATGGCAGAGTCTTTTTACATGTATTGGAGATTGCTAGAGTGGAAAAACATCGTTTGTAGGTTCAAAAACTTTGAGAGTGAAAATGCAAAAAAGTCATAGAATCGAGATTTTGAGCTCCTATTTATAATCACGGGTGACTTGTTGGAATCACCGATGATCTAGGAAATTTCGTGAAACCCTTTTGGAATTGGTTTCAACCACTTACAAAATAGGTATTTCGGGTATGGGGACAATGATAAGTGGTAAGGGGAGATGTTAGGCATGGGTGGGAGGTTAGGAGGTTAGGGTAAAAAGGGTTAGGATATGTTAAATATGGTTAGGAGGTTTTAGGGAGGTTAGGGTTAGTTTTGATGGGTAAGTATGGTTTATAAGGGGTAAAACATGATTTTACGGGGTGAGTGAGGTGACTTAGATAATTTTAAAAGTGATAGGTTTAAATAAACTAATGTGTGTATACGGGGTGTAGGTGGGTGACAAAAATTGGGTGTTCACATTTGCGCCTTTTGTTGAGTGGTTTGTGATGGACAAAATTCTAGACAAAAATGATTGAGATGGTTTTCTTTGTGCTTGGATGGTTGATTCCCATCAAACAGGGGGTGCTTGCAACAAAGTGCAATGATCACCAGTTTGAAAGAGTTGGTTGAATAAGATATATTTTTTTATGTTTGTGTTTCACTATGAGCTGCCCCAAGATGAGGATGGAAACAAGAATACCGTAAAAGGAGTATTTGACACTACCATGGAATCAAATGATAGGGGAACCAAGGGGTTCACAAAATATATATGTATGATTTGTAGGAAGCGAATGCAAAAGATATGATCTCGGGTATGCTATCCACAAAGGTGAGCTTTTAATACAAGGAAGTCAAGTGATAGGGGAACTAATGGTTTTGTATCCTATAGGCAGATGACCTCTCGAGTTCTAAGGATACAAAAAAATTGAGATGGATTTTGATAGATGCAATATTTTGATTGATTGTGTTGTGTGATCAAGGTAGGATTAGATTGATTAATTTTACAAAGGGTTTGGGGTCCTAAAAAGGAGGCACAATTTGGACAAATATGTTATTTTGGAAATGGATGATGAAGATGATGGTTTAAAATGAATTAGATGTTGTTTAGGTTGAGTTTTGATATTTTTGAGGGGAATCATTGGCGATTTAACAAAATCATTGGCAATTGAAGGAATCATCAAAGATTCCTGGGTGGGAAAATTTGCACTCTATAAATAGTCAGTTTTTTTTATCATGGTAATTCATTTTTACCACATGTTAAAGAAGATTGAGAGCTCTGACTTGTGATATTTTGAGTGAAAAGTGACAAATAGAGGCTGTAGGAGGTTCCAAGAGACAGAGGAGGCCCACCTTAGGGGGATGTAAGTACCATTTTTTTCATTTGTGTGTGTTTTTTATTTGTTTTTAATTTTTTAGGTTTTTGGGCCCATGTCAGGGCATGTTTGTTAGTCGGAAGAATCGCTGGTGATTTAGTAAAATTACATGCGATTAGGGTGAAACATAGATGATTATGGTGAATCACCGCGACTATTGTGATTTTTCTTTGATTTTGTAATTTTATTGAATTTTTGACTAAATGGTATTCTAATGGATATTTTATGTGTTTTGGATGCATGTGAGAGATAAGTTGACTATATAAGATAGGATTCCACTTATTTTATATGATGTACAAGCCTCTTTATCAGATGATGATTGGATTGACTTAGAGGATGTCGATTTTGGCGGGGTTTGTTTCTCACATTGATGGAGAGATGGGACCCTATCACATGTACTTTTTGGTTACCGATGGGTGAGATGGCCATCACCCTAGAGGACATACATATGATTTTGAGGTTTCTTGTTTAGGGGAGGGGATTTATTTGATTGATGATACAGAGAGACCTAAGGTGATGAGGATACTCTATGGTGGTGATGCAAATGGGGTAGAGTTGTCTTTAGGTGGATTTTCTTACGGGGCCCTTTATATTTCGAGACAGAGGGTCACACGCCAATGACCTTGATGATCGTTGGTATTTGTTGCTCTTTTTTTTTCCAAATTTCTTTGGGGGTCAGTTTTAATGGATGATGACAGGGGTTATGGCTGATATGATGGAGTAGAGAATTGTTTTTACACGTGACCTATCTTTAATTTCTCATACATACATAGAGTTTTGTTCGTGGAGGATAGGGAAGAGGTTCAATATTGATGTGGGTTTCTTAATACAATGTTGGGTGTAAGAGCACATTGTAGTGTCTCATTTGTAAGGCTTACAATAGGGAGGCCTAATAGTTTTAGGCGAGATAACTGGATTTCTTTGATGGAGGTTAGATAGGGAGATGAAGGACCACTTTGTGGGGAGGATCACTATTGATAACTCCTCGGTGGATTACAAGGTAGTGATTTCATATGGAGACCATGCATTGTGTTTATAGTGTGGCATGGTGAGGAGGGTGAGCTCATAGCCACCCAATCGGACATGTGGGTATAGAGGCGAGATAGCACGGGGAGTGGGATTTGATTAGATTTGGTCATGGTAGGTAACAATTTGGATTGATTTAGGATGTTCCCGAGGTGGATTCCACTTATAGGTGTGATGATGGAGATGTGGATATGTCATTTCCAGAGATCACAATATTTGTGCCATCACTAAGGAGGAGGGGCCAATGGGGTGGATGACCGGGGTGTACCCATGATGGTGGATGATGTCATGATTATTGAGTCATATGTTGCATGTGGCAAGCTCAACTTGCCAAGGTTGAGATGAGGGTACAGCCCGTGTGGAGATGACTCCTCAAGTGGTATTTGGAAAGGGTGAGGGTGGAGGGGCGGTGATGTTGGTGATTATGATGACAAAGAACCACTAGAGGCTAGGGTGGAATTATTAGAGGATGAGAAGGCCACATTATTGGTGAGAAGATGACACTAACTACCGAGAGGGATGTCTTGGTTGGTGTGCATGATGAATTGAGTAGGCGGTTTGAAAGTGTACGGGAGGAGTTGACACTAGCCATAGCTGATTAAGACACGTACAAGAAATAGCGAGAGGTCTTGAGAAAGGCCCTCGGTATTACGGTATTTTAGTTTTAAGGGCCAAGGTGGAGGAAATGAGGGTCCATGCTAGTGGTCGGATGGGTCCCCCTGGTAGTTTGAGCATGGAAAACTATCGGTCGTTATGTGATGAGATACGATACTATGATGAGATAGTACATTGGAGATTACCGGATGAGTCTCATTTTGTTGTGTATCGGGAACAATGATGAGTGGCACCATCAAGAAGTGTAGTTAGAGTGGGAAATATAACTCAAGGTCTAGATATATTGGTGTGTTTTTGTTTTCCACATCATTAGGTGAGTCATCTCACTTAGGTGAGATCGTAGGTCCATGTGTCATTTAGGGGTCATTATGAGATTCTCTTACGCGTCAATGCATCAGTGCATCATATGTGTCATTGGGAGTTACACTTCTATTCTGGGAATGTAACTCCCCCTCTCTACTCGAGTTGTCATGATTGCAGCACTAGGGGTTACTCAGCACCTCCTATATGTACACCCCATTTGATCTATGAGATAGAGGAGAGTTTTATGGCTTAATCAGGTTCTGCCCATGTTTCAAATCCTTGCGTGCACATTCGGTTGATGCTCATTCCTCCCGATATCTCTTATGCTGTCATTCACACATCCGTTGATGTGCATGTCATCCCTCATGATCCTCACTTACAGGTTTTAAACCCTCTTTCATGGTATCAGAGCAGATCTTGTGGATCCATGCACTCTTTGGCATTTATGTGCGTATTTTTTGGCTTCTGGTGTGATATCCAGACCTCATTGCGTGTGTCGTAATGGCGATTCCAACCATGCTCTTCTTGCATTGATTTGGGCATCATACCTCCGTTTGGGTTGTTCTTGGTTTGTGGTTTTGGGTTTTCGAGGTTCACTTGTTTTCCAGCCCTTCCATGCGTGTTTTGGGGTCTATTGTAGTCTCAGGTTGCAGTGACCCGATTTTCTCGATGGAGGCTCATCGGTTTTGTTGGCTCTTGTACTAGACCACCATTGGCTTGCTCTTCTCATTCATTTAGTTATATCCTTTACTCTGCAATGACCACCCTGCTCATTTGGTGCTCGGGTTAGTGGTGGCCATTTGATTGGTATGCCAATAGCTCTATTTATTTGTGGGAGCTCAATGTTGGATCATCTTATTCACGAGTTGTACAACAATGTGTTTTCTAGCCTAGATCTGGAAAAGCATCTTTTCATTGAGGGTTTCATTGTAGATATTAAGAGGTTGAGTATATTTGCATAGTTCTGTGACTGGTTACGGTCGTCATTAAAGGAAACATAAACTTTGTATGGTTTGAAGCATTTCTTTACATTCCACATCTTGTATTCCGAAGCTCATGCTACTCTATTTACAATGTGGAGGCTCATTCTTTGTGTTTAAAATTGGCCTAAGAGTCGCTTCAGCCCTACAATGTGTGGAATCCTCCTTGCCACGTTTCAATCCACATAGCTCGGTCGTTTACGTTGAAACCAACACTCCAGCTACCTACGGTGGAATCCCTGTAGCACTCCTTAGGCTCAACATTCTTCTTCTTGCCACTGCTTGGTCTGCGTGGAAACTAGCTCATACTTTCATTGGTTTGTTTATCAGAGTGCGTGTGAAAACTTACGTGGTGTGCTTTTTGCTGGTATACGTGGAAAATTTCTTGTGTTCAAGCCATTACCACTATTTTTTCTACGTTTGGAATCATTGTTCAACGATTACACTCTACCTTGGCACATTTTTCAGACTTCTAGCACGTTTCACCTTTCAGACCTGCAACACATCAAATCTGGATGGTTACATTGCCCTGTACCACATGGAACATAGGTTGGGCGCTTAACTTGGCTTGGTCAACCCTCCACAGCTGCTCTCCACATTGCTCCATAACGTGGGCCCCATTACTAGCTTTTAGTCTTATTTGGAGGATAAAACAAACTCTGTTTTTAATGTTTTAAGATCAAAAAAACATTCATGGCATGTAATTGATTTTTAGGTTGTTTTTTGCTTGTAATTTCAACCCTCCTATGAGTGTTGAAGACGGAGGGCGAGATCCGGGGTTGGGAGGAGGCTAATCCCCCCTCGTAAGAAAAGCAGACCCTATCTCAAATTTTGTGCCGTTTTGAACAAGTACCCACACGATACCCTTTGCATCCATTTCGGGCACTTTTTTAATGTGTTTGCAACATTTATTGACTTTTTCCATCAGTTGCGAGAATCATTTTAATGCTATAACTTTTGACTTGTTGCTCATTTTTGACCACTTCTCTAGTCAAAGTTACATGATTTTCCACACATTACGTGATGACATTGTCAGTTTTGTAAACACAATACTTTATAAAGTGCCACATTTTGGGGGTTGACTGTACTCTTGGGCTTTCACACGCAGTGCATTATCGGCCGATTCGATGTCTTGCTTTTGTGCATCTTGAATTTTTCATCATGGAGAGTACTCTATCTAGACTTGAGCATTGTAGGATCGCTTTATAGCCTCCGCCACTTCTCACTAGGAGAGGGAACTATTCATCTTGGTGTGCTTCCATGGAATGTTACTTCACCCATGAGGGTTTTTCACCCTTCATACTTGGGCTAGTTCCTACACCCACTGATCATCGTCATCTAGAGGACTTCCTTAACACTTGCGACCACATCTTTAGTCACATGATGATGCATGTCTCTCATTCTCTCTGGTTTCATGTGGTACACTCAGATCCACCTCATAGTGTCTGGAGCATTCTTTAGTCCCTCTATAGAGACCCTTCACATTCGCCACCATCATTCTGCTTTGATTCAGTCATCTCCTCCATTTATTCATGTGATGGTAGTTCCACTAACATAGACTCGTTTGGTTCTATTTCTGATGACGAGGATTGTGCACCTAGTTCTGATGTAGAGAGTACTACAGTGGACTCTTCTCCTCTTTCTCTCACTATTCCAGAGAGTGTTGACACATCCCACATCCCATCAGTACCGAGCAGTCTCCTACTTAGCCTCATACAATCATTACACCAGCCTCCTTTCCACTTCTAGTGTGCGAGGCCCCTTCCACTCCTCTACCTTCATTGGATGACTCATACCTATTGTTGTTGTAAATCAGCAACACCCCTAGATGTTGATCAGGCTTCTAGTTGACATCTTGGGCATCCAGTGTGATTGCACAACATTGAATCATCTCCCCAAGTGTGGGACTTGTAAAAATG
This sequence comes from Taxus wallichiana var. yunnanensis, assembly GCA_018340775.1. NCBI lineage: Eukaryota > Viridiplantae > Streptophyta > Pinopsida > Cupressales > Taxaceae > Taxus > Taxus wallichiana. The sequence goes on from CM031244.1 coordinate 411,571,937, forward strand.
GGAGAGAAATCTCTAGATTAGAGGCTGGTTCCTTAACTCCTCTGATAAGATATATCACTTACAAGTTGCAGAGGTTTGAATCCTTAGTTCCTACTCTAAATTCCAAGGGGACAAAGATAGGGAATGCAAGAAAATGAAGCTAATGCTAATGAGGTGATACACCAAAGGAGTTGCAGACACCTGATACTACAATACATACACAATCCACAAGAAAACACAAAGACAAGGCATGCACAAACCTGCTCAAAATGTAATGAAAGATTAAGAAAGCAATGGTAAATATATGAAAGGATTGAGGATTTTAATCATGAGCATATATTAACATTCCAAATCCAATACAATGCATTATAGTGATCAAGAGGCAAGAGGGGTGCTTTGTATTTCATGGAAAGGTAAAAATTTCCACAAATTCGCTAAAAAGGAAGAAAAAGGAAGTTGTAGAGCTGAAAAAGTGTCTCTTTTTTCAAAAATGAACCCACTCGGCTTTTACAAAGTGCAAGCCACGACCCTAGGAGAGAGAAACATGGGATAACGTGGGAGAGCTTCAACCACTGACCCAAAACATATTAAAACAACATGGGCATCCTTGCAGCCCATCCCCCGACATTTTTCGCCATGGGGAGAGAATGCAAGCCATTCTTCATTAAAAAGGTGGTTGAAATGTCATTTCGTCCATGACCACGTGCAAAGGTGTTTTTCAATTTTCTCTCTCTAAACTCCATCAAAATGCAAAAATGACCCCAAAATCTTGTAGAGGATTTCACCATATTTCCATTGATATAAAGAACGCGAAAAACCGAATTCTGGATCGAAAGATATGGCCGTTTGAAATTTTAGGGCAAAACAGAGCTAAATCAGATTGGCGGGCAATTTTTTTAAATTTTCCACTTTTTGGTCATTTGGAAAATTTTCCAAAAATTCCCCGCACTCGCCATTCCGAGTGCCACGTGGCATGCTCTAATTGGTCGCGGGCATCTACTGCTTCATTTTCCATCATTTTGCCCTTTGGAAAATTTTCCAAAAATTCTCCTTTGGCCGATGATCTGAGGACACGTGGCACGTGCTGATTGGACGCGGGCCTCTCCTTTTAAATTTTCCATCATTGTTTGATCCATATTTTGACCCGGACACGTGGCAAAACATGATTCGCTATGGGATTTACCCTTCAAATTTTCCTTGCGAGGCTTGTCTTGAGTTTTTGCCACCACCTGACACGTGGCACAATTCCATTGGCTCGCGCTTGGGGGTGATTTTTCCTTTGAAATTTCCTTCTTTTTCCTTTGGGAAAATTTCCCAAATTCTCCCCACCTTCCGCCGATCTAGGACACGTGGCAGTAATTCATTCGCTATGAGACCCTCTGCAAACATTTTTCCTTTTGCGCAATCCCTTTGGGAAAAATCCCAATCTTCCCCACGCTCCACCATTCCGGGTGCCCGGGGACATGTGGCCTGTTCTGAATGGTTGGTGGGCCTGCGGGCCAATAATTTTCCTTTTGAAATTTGGCAAAAACACTTCACCAAAATTCTAACTTCTCCTCTATGCTCCACCGGTCCGATGCCATAGGACAGTGGAAAGATGTGATTGAGTGCAGCCTCTCGTTTTAAATTTTCCATGCACCAACACTTAGTCAAATTTTTCAATTTTTTCCCCTTGGACACATGGCAGGATCCGATTCGCAACGGGTTTATGGGAAAATCTTCCCTTTGGAATTTTCCAAACACTTGGTAAAAAACCAAGTTTTCCTGCAACCCCGCCACTTCCTTGGACACGTGGCGCCATTTCATTGGCTGCGGGCCTTTCAGGGAAAATTTCCCACAAAAACTCCACCGGGCCATAACTTCAAAAATACATGGAGTTAGGAGGAAAACTTTACCTTTCTGGAAAGTTGAGAAAGAACTCTATCCAATGGTGCCATTTCTAGAAAGTTTTGAGTGCTTGAAAAGAAAAAATTATGACTGAGGCACAAGAGAGGGAAGAATGAAAGGAGTTAGCCACAAAATGAGCAAGGGGTACATTTTGGATAACAATTTTGGTGACTCAGAGGGGTCATTTGCCTGCTGGATGAAGTTACCAGTTTCTGAAGCAATCCATTGGGCATGGAGTCATCAAATTCTCTGTTTGGTACCCCAACTGACTAGAAAACTGCAAGGAGGAAGATGGAGGATGGAACACCATCTGATTGAGCAAGGCCTGTAACACACATTTCCAAGAACAACAAGCTTGTGCCAAAGAACTTAGGGAAAGCAAAGCTAATCTACAGCAAAATAATGTGCACAAGCACTTGGAGGAATGAAAATCTAAGCTAATATGTACAAGGTGGAGAATTCCCTTCAGTAGCAATGCTTTAGATAGATCCCATTGACTGGAATCTGCAGTTCTTCACCATCCAATGAAGACAATTGGAAAGCATTGCTATCCTTGCACTTTATGACCATGTATGGGCCACTCCAAATGGCATCAAATTTTGAATGCCTTCCTAGTTTTGCTCTATCTGCATCCCATTTTAACACTAGATCTCCAACTTGGAAGGATCTATTCTTGGCCTTTCTATCAAAGGTCTTCTTTATCAAAGCTTGATCCTTCTCCATTGCTTGGGATGCCTGATTTCTGATTTCTTGGAGCTCCATCAATTCTGCATATCTAACCTCCATGGGCTCAAACTCCAACTGTTTCATGAGTTCCAACGTTGGCAACTCAAGTGACATGGGAAAAATGGCCTCTCTCCCATAAACAAGCTTGAATGGGGAGTTACCTGTAGATCTTTTAGGAGTTATCCTATCAGCCCATAAGGCTGATTTCAATTTGGTATGCCAAGACCTCTGATTTTCATCAAGAGTCCTCCTAATGATCCTCAACAAGTTCTTGTTTGTAGATTCAGCCTGGCCATTACCCTGAGGGTAATAATTTGATGAAGTGCTTAGGTAGATCCCATTCTTGATAGCCCATTCGGTCACCTTGGACCCAATGAATACCAACACATTATTTGATATTATTGTATTAGGTATGCCAAATCTGGTTGCTATTCCGTCATAGAAGTCTAGGATGCTAGATTCATTTTCTTGCTTGAGTGCTACAACTTCAGTCCACTTGGTGAAGTAATCTGTGGCTATTAAAATCCATTTGTGCCCTTGGCTTGAATTGGGATTAATGACTCCAATGAATTCTAAAACCCATTGCATGAACGACTGGTCAACTGAAATTGGATGCAATGGAAGGGAAGCTAGCCTCTCTTTACCTATGAAGAATGCACAATTCTTTCACCTCTTGATCCATGCATAACAATCATTGAAAATCTTGGGCCAATAATAGCCAGCCATCATGATCTTCAGAGCTGTCACTCTTGGTGCAAAATGACCACCAGCGGGTCCATCATGGAACTCTTCCAACACTCTATGAATCTGGTTTGTACCAATGCATCTCAACAACACTCCATTCACATCCCGTTTGAACAAAACACCATCAACAAGGGCATATGGGACATCCTACAATCTGAAGTATCTTCTTTTGGTCTTGTTCATCTCTGGAGGGCATAGACCTGTGCTTAGGAAGTGCATTATGTCTTGGGTCCAGCAAGGAGTGAGAACACCATTATTTTCCTCTTGAGTGCTTCCTTGCTTATGGCTATCTTGTAACGCCAAAACAGCCTCCTTCTCATTGCATGCTTCCTTTTGTTTGCTCAAAATCAGCTGCTCACACAATCCTTTTCCTCTGACCAACTTGGTGACTTTGATCTCAATGTCATACTCCATGACACGAGTAATCCAACCTGCTCTCTTCTCATTCAAGTCTTTGTTGAGGAGGAATTCTTTAACTCCCACATGAGAAACCAGCAACTGAACCTTGTTGTTTGAAACTAAATGCTTGAATTTCTTCAAGCTACCGATTACTGCAAGAACATGCTTTTCAATGAAATAATATCTCACCTTATAATCCTCTAGGATTTGGTGAAGAAAGTAATTGGATGCTCATCATTGTCTTGGTTCTGCTGTACCAAAATTGTAGAAATAGTATCATCACCCCCAAATTCATAGAGGATGAAATCCTTAGAGAAATCCGGGTTGATGAGAGTTGGGGCTTGAGAGATGGCCTCTTTGATTTCTTCAAAACTTTCCTTGCATTTTGCCATCCATTTGAAAGCCATTCTTTTCTTTAACATCTTGGTGATAGGCTTGACAAGGGTAGCAAAATTTGGGACAAACTTCCGAACAAAATTTATTCTCCCAAGAAACTTTGAAGGGCCTTCTTGTGGCTTGGCAAGCAGTAGCGATCTTATGGCTTCAACTCTTTCTGAATCAATTACTAATCCTTCTTTGGAGACAATGTGGCCAAGGAGTTTTCCTTCATGGGCTAGAAAAATACACTTTTTAGGATTCAAGGATACTCCAAATCTTTTGTACCTTTGGAACACCTGCCTCAAATGAAAGAGATGGTCCACTTTGTATTTTTGAAAAAACAGTGATATCATCAAGATATATTAGCAAAATGTTGTTAATCAAACCCTTGAATGCCATGTCCATTGCTCTTTGGAAGGTAGCTCCAGCGTTGGATAACCCAAATGGCATTTTCCTGTATGCATAAGTTCCCATTTGGTTGTAAAGGCTGTCTTGAACTGATCTTCTTCTTTCACCATAATTTGATTGTACCTCAAATAGCCATCAAGTAATGAAAACCTCTCAGAACCAGCAACAACTTGCAAAATCTACTCCATGGAAGGAAGTGGGTAATGATCCTTGAGAGATGCTCTATTCAAATCTCTGAAGTCAACACACAATCTGATTTCCCCACTCTTCTTTCTAACTAGAACCAAGTTGGCTACCCAACTAGAATGCTTGATAGGGAATATGATTCTTGATTCTATCAACTTATTCAATTTCTTTCTCATGAGAGGCTCCATGTGTGGATTGACTGGCCTTTGTTTTTTCCTGATGGGTTTAGTACTTGGATCCAATTCAATGGTGTGTTGAGATAACTTGGGATTGAAACCTTTTAAATATTCATATCTCCAAGCAAACACATCAAGGAATTCTTGACAAAGTTGTATGAACTCATACCTTTCTTGCTCAGTTGTCACTTTACCAACTCGGAGTGATTTGCCTTCTTCCACCAAGATGGACACTGAATCTTCTCCCTTGACTTGAATGTTTTCCTTCTCCTTCCTAAACTGATCATTAGGATTGAAAATGGACTCCAAAGTAATAAGTCCCTTTGGTAGTTTGTTGGTTCTCAGCTGTACCACTTGGTCACCATACTATTGTTCCAACTTTTCCTGATTTTTAGCTGAGAACTCAGCCTCTTCTTGCAAGAAATGGATGATTTGTTGGTCATTTTCAAACACTTTCCAACTTACATTGTTGTTTGGTACTGAAGGCCTCACAATCACATGGATGTTTGGTTGTACCTTGTCCTTTTGAATGCTTTCAACAACGTCAAAGGCTGCCCCAACTTCTGCAAGCCTGTCAACAGCTTGGTTCTCTTTTCTAGGAATGGATTTTATGCAAAAGCCCTCAAAATCTTCAATGAGGTCCCACACCCTGTTCTTGTAGCACTTGAGTAGATCATTCTTGACAGCATGCTGCCCCTTAGCTTGGTTGACAATCAACTCACTGTCACCAAAGACTTGCAAGTTCTTTATCCCTCTTTTGATTGACCAATGCAATCCTTGTATCAAGGCTTCATATTCAACAGTGTTATTAGAGCATGCAAACTAAAATCTAAAAGTTGAATAATACTTAACTCCTTGAGGTGAAACAAGCATAGCTCCACCTCCTACACCTTGTCTACTCCTTGATCCATCAAAAAACAACTGCCATACCTCATTTTCATCCTTGTGGTTTGGCTTGGTGATGTTCGAATAAGCTGATTTTATTCATGCATGCAATAAACTCCTAGGTCAGATTCTTCTTTTATTTATTGATAAGGATCAAAATCATGCACCTTGTTTGCCCATTCATCAAGAGTTAGATCTGGGATGCTTCCTACCTTGGTGTCAATTTCATCAGTGCTTGGATGATCTTCTTGATCAAACGCTGAACAATTGGTATTGATCTAACTTGGAGTGTAAGGCTCAATGTGAAAGTTTGCAATAGGTTTAAATCTGATTGTGGCCTTGGTTCCATATCTTGTTCGAACAACTTGTGTGACCAATCAGCAGATAAGTAGCCTCCAATATTGGTTGTGAAATCCCTTGATAGACATAGGGCAAAGAGTGGTGGAAGATTGAGACATCTTGTAAAACAACAAAGTTGGGGCAAGCATGCAAAGTAAGACTCAAGTTTTCTATCACTCCAATTGTTGTTACTATTGTTCCATCCAATTGCACTACCCCTTTGGATATGAATTCATACTGAATTCCCAACTAATCAGCTATTTTCTTGGGCATTACTGAACTAATTGCCCCGGAATCAATCATCCAATTGTGTACTAATTGGTTTCCAATGATCAATGAAACATAGAATGGAGGGGTTTCAACATTTTACCTTGCTTTCCTCCATGATTCCCTTCAGGCTAGACAGCATTTGTGAGCACCTTCTCTTGCATTTGGACTTGTTGATTTGAAGTTGACCAGTCCTTCATGGCAGCTTGTAGCAAATCTCTTTGGCCTGGGATAGATAGTGATTCCCACATTGATATGTTTACATTTGTCTTCTTCATCTAATCAATGATGTTGAATGGGGATGAAGCATCTCTTTACTATCCCTTGGCCTGCACATTCATTCCTTGCATATGGGCAGCAACAACTGGCGTTTGAGCTGGCCTAGGAGCTGTTTTAGGCAGCCCTTGTGTGTTTGGAACTGAATTTTGTTTGCCAATAATTTGTGGAATAGTAGGAGGTTGTGGATTATTTGGAGCCAATGGCTGTTCTTCACCCAAATTCCTCCTTTTTGACCTTGTGTTGGCTGCAACACTTTGGGAAACTATTTGATTCATGCCACAAAAATCCTCTGCCTACCAGTTTACAAGTGTAGTATCATTTGGAGTTGATTGCTGCTAGAATGTTTCTTGTTGTTGGTTATTTCCTTGACTACCTTCACCCTCCACACCAGTAGTTGTCACCATTAATTCTTAATTTAAGGCACCGTTGAAACACATATATTGGTTGTGAGGTTCATTGCATGGGAAACACCAATCATAATCTTGAGCTATGTTGTTTTGCACTGGAACTAATGCCTTAGAGGTAGATATAGCATTGGGATTAAAGGGTTGAAATGGTCTGTTGGCAGGAGGTCTTTCTTGATTTAAATTTGCAGCTAGATTAGGTGGTCTTTGAGGTTGGTATGGCTACCTGTTAGGCTGAGCTTGAGGCTAGAAAGGAGGTCTAAAGCCTTGGGCTTGCTGCCTTTTGAGTGTAACCAGCTCATTGCCCAGATTTTGCAATTGCTTCATGACTTCTTGAAGTTCATTTGAGGTACTAGAGGATGAAGTAGAAGCTTCACTTGAATTCTGATTTCTTGGAGTGGGAATAGGGGCTAAAATAGGCACTTGACTAGTATTTGGGCTCTCTAAACTTGGAAACAATGGCATTGGAGGCCTAGGAGCTAGCTTGCCAGCTTGAATCAAACAATTTTCAGCTCTAATGGCAATGCTATAAGCAACAGGGATGGTTTTTCCTCCCATGGATTGAATTAACATAGAGATATCAGAATTTAAGGATTTAAGGTAATATAGAAAAGAACCTTCTGCTGCTGGCCTTACTACCACTAGAATCCTCTCCCAAGTCATTTGAAATCTAAAGTTGAAGTCAGTTAGCTGCTCATTGGGAGCTCTCTTGATGGTTGTCATCTGCTCCAAAAGGGACAAGTTATCTCCCTTTTCTCCAAACTGCTCATGGAGGGCTATACATAGCTAGTTATAATTTTGGATAGATCCTGAGGTAAAACTCCTGAACCATTACAAAGCTTTCCCTTTGAATGAAGATGCAAAGAGTTTGACAAAGAACTTGCATCTCATTGATCTCATGGATTGCACAAATATTGGCAATATCCTTAACATGATCATCAAGAGTGGTCTGATATTCTCCAGTAAAGTATGGGATGTTCTTTAATGCTGAAACTGGGATTGGATTCTGTGCATTGAGAGCAAGTGGGTTCTTTGCTAGTGAAATTGACACAAGGGTTGTTTTTTTCCATTTTGATTGGCCTTAGAACGCTTGTGGATTGAATAAAAGGCCTACCAGGTGGAGGAGTTAATAGAGTTCTGTCTAGTGGAGATGGAGACCTTTGAATTATCCTCCCTCTTTGCCTTCTTCTTGGAGATAACTGTAGATACTCAAACAACACTTCTTCTTCTCCAACTCTTGACCTTGTAGTGATTCTTCTCATGAGTTTTCAGTCCTGATCGCTAAAACCAACCGATTCTTCTTTCTTGGAGTCACCGGATGTGCAATTTAGGGCTCTTTTAAGCAAGAAACTTGCAAAAAATGCACATCAATTTGTTGCAATGAAGATGAAGACCTCTAAGGTCCCACCGTGTGTGGCAAACCTGTTGTTGCAAATCAGCAAAGCACCCCAGATGTTGATCGGGCTTCTAGTTGACATCTTGGGCATCCCAGTGTGATTGCACAACATTAAATCCTCTCCCCAAGTGTGGGACTTGTAAAAATGGGAGAGAAATCTCTAGATTAGAGGTTGGTTCCTTAACTCCTCTGATCAGATATATCACTTACAAGTTGCAAAGGTTTGAATCCTTAGTTCCTACTCTAAATTCCAAGGGGACAAAGATAGGGAATGCAAGAAAATGAAGCTAATGCTAATGAGGTGATACACTAAAGGAGTTGCAGACACCTGATACTACAATACATACATAATCCACAAGAAAAAACATCACAAGGCATGCACAAACTTCTCAAAATGTAATGAAAGATCAGGAAAGCAATGGTAAATATATGAAAGGATTGAGGGATTTTAATCACAGAGCATATATTAACATTCCAAATCCAATAATATGCATTATAGTGATCAAGAGGCAAGAAGGGTGCTGTATTTCATGGAAAGGTAAAAATTTCCACAAATTCTACCAAAAAGGAAGAAAAAGGAAGTTGCAGAGCTGAAAAAGTGTCTCTTTTTTCAAAAATGAACCCACTCTGGCTTTTACAGTGCAAGCCACGACCCTAGGAGAGAGAAACATGGGAAAACATGGGATAGCTTCAACCACCGACCCAAAATGCATTAAAACAACATGGACATCCTTGCAGGCCCATCCCCTGAAATTTTTCGCCATGCTGGGAGAGAATGCAAGCCATTCTTCATTAAAAATGGTGGTTGAAACATCATTTCTGTCCATGACCACGTGCCAGAGGAATTTTTAAATTTAATCTCTCCAAGCTCCATCAAAATGCAAAAATAACCCTGGAATCTTGTAGAGGATTTCACCATCTTTCCATTGATATAAAGAACGTGAAAAACTAAGCTCTGGATCGAAAGATATGGCCGTTTAAAATTTTAGGGCAAAACAGAGCCAAATCGGATTGGTGGGCAATTTTTTTAAATTTTCCACTTTTTGGTCATTTGGAAAATTTTCCAAAAATTCCCCGCACTCCACCATTCCGGGTGCCACGTGGCATGCTCTGATTGGTCATGGGCATCTACTGCTTCATTTTCCATCGTTTTGCCCTTTGGAAAATTTTCCAAAATTCCCGCCGGGCCGATGATCTGAGGACACGTGGCACGTGCTGATTGGACGTGGGCCTCTCCTTTTAAATTTTCCATCACTGTTGATCCATATTTTTACTTGGACACATGGAAAAATGTGATTTGCTGTGGGTTTTACCCTTCGAATTTTCCTTGCGGGCTTGTCTTGAGTTTTTGCCGCCACCTGACACGTGGCACAATTCCATTGGCTCGCGCTTGGGGGCGATTTTCCTTTGAAATTTCCTTCTTTTTCCTTTGGGAAAATTTCCCAAATTCTCCCCACCTTCCACCGGTCCGGGACACGTGGCACAATTTCATTCACCGTGGACCCTCTGCAAACATTTTTCCTTTTGTGCAATCCTTTTGGGAAAAAATCCCAATCTTCCCCACGCTCTGCCATTCCGGTGCCCGGGGACATGTGGCCTATTCTGAATGGTTGGCGGGCCTACGGGCTAATAATTTTCCTTTTGAAATTTGGCAAAAACACTTCGCCAAAATTATAACTTCTCCTCCACGCCTCGTCGGTCCGATGCCATAGGACACGTGGCAAGACGTGATTGGGTGCTGGCCTCTCCTTTTAAATTTTTCATGCGCCAACACTTAGTCAAAATTTTCAATTTTTCCCCTTGGACACGTGGCGGGATCCGATTCGCCAACGGGTATGTGGGGAAAATCTTCCTTTGGAATTTTTCCAAACACTTGGTAAAAAACCAAGTTTTCCTCCGACCCCCGCCACTTCCTTGGACATGTGGCACCATTTCATTGGCTGTGGGCCTTTCAGGGGAAAATTTCCCACAAAAATCCGCCAGGCCATAACTTCAAAAATACATGGAGTTAGGAGGAAAACTTTACTTTCTGGAAAGCTGAGAAAGAGCTTTATCCAATGGTGCCATTTCCAGAAAGTTTTGAATGCCTGAAAAGTAAAAATTATGATTGAGGCACAAGAGAGGGAAGAATGAAAGGAGTTAGCCATAAAATGAGCAAGGGGTACATTTTGGATAACACCTATCTGACATCGCTCTTCTATTTGTTGATATCCCTCATTAGGATGAGTATCTGCCTGACCTTAGTTGTCTTTTCGCAGAGTCCACTTGTGATGCTCTACAGCTTCCTCATCCATCTACAGGTATTTCAAAGGATTTCATCATCTATGTTATTGGGAGTGCCCCTTCCGGGAATCATGTCACTTCCACATTTCCAGAGACCTTCATTGATCCACCCTCAGTTGTGGATCCCTTTTCTGTTGTGGAGGATTTTTTGTTCCCTTCACATCACTTGGACATCCTTTTTGTGGGTGTTCCTTTTTCACTCTAACAGTTCTATGCACGTGGCATTACCTTCGGTTCCTTGGCACTCACTCGCTAGACCTATGTCACACTTCCGTGCACCAGACTCAGAGTTCTTCGTGTTGCTGCCTTCAGTTTCCTTTGTGGAGTGGGTGGACTTCCAAAGCATGTCATTTATGTCCTTCCTAAGGGCAGGCACATAGTTCATTGTGGGTGGCTCTTCTTCAGTCCAGAGGCAGAGGATCTCATCATCGACATTCTTCTAGGAGACCTCCTAGAGCTGCAGAGTTCAGATCCATCCATGGCATCTTCTGCATTCCTCTCATCTCCCTCTTCTTCTCTCTTCTTCTTCTTTCTGAGAGATTTCCTCTTTGTACATGGGTACCCTTTCAGGCTCGTCTATGGTAGGGACCCATTTTTAGCATCTTTCTTAGATTAGAGAGTGTGTTTTGCTCTTGTGGTGGATGTTTTTCCCACTGGGTTTTCCTTCACTACTTGGGATCTTTTTCTTGTACATGGGTACCTCATCGGGATTTGTTAGGGACCCATTTCTCATTTTGACTTTCCGCCTCATCCTAAGTTGCAATGAAGGGGGTGTTGGTGTGTGTTTTTTCCACATCATTAGGTGAGATCGTAGGTCCATGTGTCGTTTAGGGGTAATTATGAGATTCTCTTACGTGTCGGTGCATCAATACGTCGGTGCGTCGATGCGTCATATGCGTCATTGGGAGTTACAATTCTATTCGGGAATGTAACTCCCCTCTCTGCTTGAGTTGTCATGATTGCAGCACTGGGCACCTCCATATATGTACACCCCATTTGATCTCGTGAGATAGAGAAGAGTTTTATGGCTTAACCAAGAGTTACGCCCATGTTTCAAATCTTTGCATGCACATTAGTTGATGCTCGCTCCTCCCGAGATCTCTTCACGCTATCGTTCACATGTCTGTTGATGTGCACGTCATCCCTTGTGATCCTCGCATGCGGGTTCTAAACCCTCTTTTAAGATAGAGGTGGTTTTAGTAGGGAACACGATAGATATGAGTGTGGTGATCGGAGGAGTAGCACCCGATTGACGGATGTCTATTTCAAATAGTATATTATATTTTTGATGTATGTGGCTCTTTGTGAAGCCTATATTGATGTATATTTTTTTTTATGTATGGGGTTTTTTAGACTTATGACGTATATTGACACATTGATATGATACACACACATACAAATGTGTGTGTGTGTGTGATTTTGATTTTTATTCATATTTTTTTGAATCATTTTTATGTGATCTTTGAGATAGATTAGATGTAGTGTTGACATGTGGATCTTAATCTAAGTAAAGTATATATATATATATATATATATATATATATTTGATTGTGTTGTTAGATATGATGAGTATGGATGTCAATTTAGTTTTTCAATGTGATGTGAATTCAAATATAATGATCTCAATGTATATCAAAATGTATTCTAATCATGGGTGGGAATAAAATAAGAACTGCTTGCTTTTGGACTAGTTTTGATACATATATTATGGTAAAATATATAATGAAGTGACTTGCACTTTCTATCCTTGTAACAAATGTTAACATGTAACTATTAATAAGTAAACACAAGCGGGATCTTGGATACATATGAAAATGAATTATAAACCTTCCAAGAACACATGAAGGGTTGACATATGTAGTTCATGCAGGAGAGTAGGTTCTCCTTTGAATGGCCTTGTAAGCTCATGCTCCAACTTACTTTTTCATTTTAACATAAACTAATCAATGTGGGAAGTTTTATTTGATGGGAAAGTTGATCGATGTGGGAAGCTTTCCTAGGATGTTTTTGATATTTTGAATATTTGAAGGCTAATCGATATGGGGATCCTTTTTACAATGACATGGGTATCCATCCTTCGAGGGACTGGTCTAAAATTTCTTGGATTTTTTTATTTTTCTTTTGGATAGTCATCTTTCAAGGGAGTGGTCTATATTTTTAACGGGAAAATGTCCTTTGAGGGATCCGTATATTTTGACAATATAGTTTTGATATTTAATAGTTTTCATTTGAGGGATCATTCTATATTTTGATAGGATGCATCCATATATATTCTTTATTTTTATTCGAGGGTAGGATCGGTAGAATTCATTAAGGAGGGAAAAGTTGTGTGCACATATTACACATGTGTATCTCGTAACATGTTTTCAATTAGTAGACAAGGTGGATGGATGTAATGATTATGGGGTTCCTATTGAAGAGGAACTTGTCCATGTCAAAGATGTGATAAAAAAATGGGTGGTGTTCATATTTAAGGTTTTGAGGATAGTGACGGTAAACCACATGATTTAAAATCATTACAATGATAAGTGATGGGCTAGTAATGAAATAAGATCTTTGATTTGACCATTGTCATGATGGTCGACATTTTTATAGTAGAAAGGTCATAAGTGTAAGGCATTCAAAGGTTCCTTTTCCTATGTACCATCAAGGGAATCTAGACGATAAGCTCTGAACCATATTTGTGAATGATGACATATGGACTGATCCATCAAGGGAAAACTTTCCATGTTTACTCCTTTCCAAAGTAGTGATATTTTGATTTTCCTTAAGGAAAAGATCACCTATATTAAATTCAATTTATTTGAAAAGTTTTTTATACTTGGGTTTGATGTGTTCTTGAAAGATGTGATGGTGTTTGAGGACTATTAGGAGACATTCATATAACAACTCTATTTGTGGTAGATGTTCTTGATGATAATGGACTTGTCGAGAGATGAAATTTCTAAGGGATACACAAAGCGATGGAATTTAAACTTCAAGGGGTAAGAATACCATGGAGCCATACACTAAATAAAATGGCGTAGCACTTGTAGGCATACATATGCTAGTTTGATAATCCCAGAGAGAAAATGGAATTTGGAGATGCCAATTCCTACATGTTTGATCGATGGTTTTCATGAGAATCTTGTTAAGTGTCTTAATAGAAGATTCGGCTAGTATATTTTCTTGAGGATAATAATGCAATGAAAAGCTTAGTTTGATGTTAAATTTTTCACATAATTTCTTGAATTCCTTATTATTGAAAGAATTTTCATTGTCAGTGATTAGTTTGTGAGGGATGTCAAAGTGACATATGATGTGTTGATAAATGAAGTAGATAATTTTGTTTTCTTTATTAGATACTAAGGGAATATCCTCTACCCATTTAGTGAAATATTTAGTACTTGTGATGGAGTGATGATATCGTGGTGAATGGGGGTTAATGAGATCTATGAGGTTAAGCCCCCATTGTGAGAAGGTCCATAGATATTGAGTAGGATGTAAAGATTGATCTGGGTATGTGAGTGAGGTTATAATGTTGTTGAAATTTAATGCACATCTTGACATACGTGTAATAATCCTAATTGAGGGTAGACAATAATATCCCATTCATAAGACACATTTAGTGATATCCATACCATTGAATTTTCCAACATGTATGCCATCGTGGAATTATTGGATAGCTTTGGAAGATTCATGGGATTTGATACATCATAATAAGAGGTTGTCGAACCTGTGTTTGTATAAAACACCACCTATGATGACATATTGATCCGGAAATAATCAAGTTTTTATCTACATGATCTCGGACCCTTGTAGGCTTTTATTATTTGTCGATAATTTTCTCCTTTTAAGTAATCAATTTAAAACTAATACATAATTGCACAAAGATTGATTACGGAGTTTGGAAATTGCCTATATCTCTGGGTTCTTTCGAACCGTTCCACTAGTCAAAACTTGTAAGTTACAATAGTACTTTTAAAATAAAACCTAATGGAATTTCACTTGCCTATCAGTGCTCCAGTTCTTCAAAGAATTTCCAATGATCAGTTGAATCGTTCTTCACCTTCCTGATGCACAATCTCCTTCGGCTTCGATCAGCCTTCCCGACGCTATCAATGCGCCCTCTAGCACTCCGGTTGACAATCCAGGATTTGCAAGTGATTAGTGTGGCTCAATGGGCCTATTGGGTAGTTTAATACTCCCAATCAAAAACATTTATTTTACTATTGCCTAAAAATAATAGGCCAATAATAAATAACTAATGCCTAAATAAATTAGGTCTTCACACAATTACAATTTCTCATTCTCCTCTTGGCTTGGTCTTCGCCTCTCAAGCTCTAAGAATGAGCTTGTCTCCATGTTTTTGTGTGTCCATTACAAAGAAATGGGTTCCCTATTTATACAAAAATAGGGCCCTTAAATAATGCTTTTACATATTATCCTTAGGCTAATATTAGCCTAAACCCGTAGCAAAATAAATGGGATCAAATACCCATGTTGGTGGATTTCATTGTTTAATGGGATAGCATCCCAAATTGAGAGCATTGTTTTAAGTGGGTATATCCCACATTAGGTGGAATGGATAATAACTTAGGCTTTTATTAATCCTTTCCATGCATGTATAAAGTGGTCAAAGGACCACGTGAGCTTAACCGCCCCCTACCACCGCTTCATCTCCTTCTCCACGTGGAAGCTTTGACATATATGGTGGTTATGTGGGTAAGTGGAGGTTGGCAGATTTGTTTGGTTTAATACTTACCACTAATACATGGCTATTACAAATAAAACCCACCCACTTAGTCATGTGACATGTAAAATGGGTTGTAAGTGAACTTACCAAGATAATATAAATTTGACCCATATAATGTGGTATAAAAAATAATTAACTCGGTCAATAGCATATAGTCCACTTATCGTATCTCAATAGGAAATTCAAGTGAATTCAATTTGTGGTGGCAAGCCACGTGGTGGCTTGTGGACCCACCACGTCGGCGATAATACCATAGTCCACACGGCGGTCAAGATCCCCTCTGTAACAAAAGTTGAGCCTCTTGTTTCGACGGGCTATCATATTACGATCGTCAAAGATCGGAGATCAAAAACCAAAAATGACTTCCTTTTTTTTCACCACATGTCACAGTGCCATTGGTTCAAAATCGACCAGTTGATCGTAGTTGACTTTCCCGTTGACTGAGCTTTGACTGGACATAACTAGAGCTCATGATGTCCGTTTGTCACATTCTCACAGTCGATGGAAAGATCTCAAAATGATATTCTGTGACCGATACCATTCAGGGATGTTTAGGGAAATTTTGAAATAAAAAAATGATCCCCTGATCACATATCAGGTAGCGTGTTGGAGAAAATATTATTTAGCATTTTTAGATAAGTTGGAGGTAATTTTAGATTATGAGAGATACTTGAAATGTATGAGTGTACTATAGATCTATGGGATTATTTTTATGAGATTGATATAAGGGAGTTAATTTTTGTGAGATGGTTGATCAAATATGTGAAAAAAAAAATTGGAATTTTTAGTTGATAGGGGAATGAGTGATGCAAGAGAATCCATGGTGTCTACGAACTTGTTAGGAGATTGTAAAATTGTTTAGGTGATGTAACAATCAAAGGATTCTAAAAGGAACTCGACAATGGTTTTATATTTTTGTATAATATAATATTTACATTAACAAGTTCCTTTGATTTGATTTATAGCAAGTTATGAGTATCCGTAGATGTCCAAGATTTGAACATTGAGCATGATAGTGGTTTGTAGGACCATGATAAGAGCTTCATATTTTTACATGTTACTATTAAAATCAAAGCTTAATTTGAAAGATAGGGGATAAGAGTCCCCAAAGGAGGTATTATAATGATACATGTACCTCCCCCTTTTAGAAACTTAGGTCCATCAATGAAAAGTGTCATTTCAATAGGAGTGTTTTCGTGATCGATGGTGTTAATAGATTCGTGAGGAAATTATTTTTGATGTGATTGATTGTCCGGAAGAGGGGATTCAGCGAGATGGTCGGTGATGGTTTGTCCCTTAATTGATTTTTGTGAGATGAATTCAAGGTCAAACTCTGTCATGAGAATGATCCACCAAGTGATACTGATCACTATGATATGGTTTTGGAATGTATGGTTTTAAGAGGATTGAATTTTGTGACCACATAATTTTTGTGATTAAGAAGATAATAATGGATTTTGGAAGTTATTAAGTACAAGGCATAACACAAATTTTTGGTTTCCATATAACGAGTCTTATAGTCATGAAGGGTGGATCTTATATAATAGATAGCCTTTTCATGACCTTTCTCATCTCAATGAGAAACCATAACACCTAAGGCATGATTATTAGTGGATATGTAGAGATATAAGGGCTCCCCCTCGTGTGGAGGTGTAAGCACAGGTGGTGACAGAAGGTATTGTTTGAGGTCATCGAAGGAATTTTGAAAATTTTGATCCCATTTAAAGTGTACATCCTTCCAAAGGAGATGATGGAAAGGTTGAAAATGATCTAAAAGTTGTGAGATGAAATGAAGACTGATTGAAGTCTAACTTGAAGGCTATGAGTTTGTTTGAGGTTTGATAAGGGAGTCATCTCGATGATGGCTTTAATCTTGGCATGGTCTACTTCAATGCCTCAAATATAAATGATGAAGCCTAATATTTTTCTAGTGAGGACATCAAATACACAGTTATTAGATCAGAGAAGTGAAGACTGTTTCAAAGATAGTGAGATTGTCCCTACAATACGTACATTTCCCAAGAGATCATCAACGTAGTCTTCTACATTTTTATGAATAATATCATGGAAAATGTATGTCATAGCGCATTGGTAGGTGACACCTATGTTTTTAAGTCTAAAGGGCATGACACAATAGCATAAGGTCCCCAAAGAAGTAATGAAGGAGGTTTTGTATTGTTCATCTGTGGTGATGAGGATTTGATTATAGCTAGAGAAGCCATCCATGAGAGAAATCATTTCATGGTTGGTGGTAAGATCAATGAGTTGATCAATGTTTGAAAGGGTAAATTCATCTTTAGAAAAACAAGTTTGAGGTCTCATAAGTCCGTACAAATATGTAAATTTCTAGAGGATTTGGTTATATGTACGATATTAGATACCCATTTTGGATGATAAATGGGTATTATGAAATTAAAAGAAAGTAGATGTTGTAACTCTTCTTTGATGAGAAGAGCTATATGGGGATGCATCCTATGTAGCTTATTTTTAGAAGTATTAGCATTGGGATAAGTGATGATATTGTGAAATGAAATATTAGGATCAATACCTGTCATGTCGTTATACGACCATGCGAAGGATTGAATATGTTTAGAGAGGAAGTCGGTGAAGTTCTTCAATTCTTCTAAATCTAAGGGCTGACCGAATTTGACTACGTGAGGATCTTGTGGATAATAATGTTAATGCCGATAGTGGATTCATTGAGTGTCAACATGTCGGTGGAAAATTAATTTGAAGGTAATGGTACTCCACCCCCATATAGGAAAGGATGGATTGATCATCATGGCATTGGAAAATGTCAAGCGGTAAGGGAATCATCTTCTATCATTTTAGGTACAATGAGTGGAAGGGTTTTTATATTGTTGTTAGTTTGATACGTAAGTAGACCTAAGGTAAAAAATTTGTGAAAAAAATTAGATGTGATGGAAACGATATAATATGTGTCCATGGGGTCATTGTGTGTAGATGGGGAAGATGGTTTTGGTTCTGTTATGGATCTAGATATGATGCTTTTGGATGATTCTTAGGTCATTTTTTTGAAACCTAACCCATATTTTTGTGAGGTTTGTAGTAATAATCGATGATTAATTCATGAATTCCCTATTTGTAACATCCGAGTCCAAATCCCTTCCAAGAACAGCGATGGAGATACACTTAAGTAAAGTCTTGGTTATACGAAATGTGAATTTTGATATGAATAGTTTCATGTGGCATTGATTAGTAGGACATGGAAAAGGTGTTGGACCTCTATCATGAGTCACATGTGTTGTCATTGATGTCAAGATAAATCAGTTGATGTCAAGTTACATTGATGGAAAAAGGAGTGAATTTGGTAAAGTGAGCATGTTGAAAAGATGAAGGTTGATTGGTAGTGTCAGCTCACAAAGGCTTCAAGATGATAAATTACAAGTTCTAAGGAAAATTTTCAATGATTGTGTAAACCACGAACAAAAAGAGATATCTTCCAAAGCCTAGAGATAGCCACCAAAGACCGCACAAAGTTGTGAAACGCTAGAGGATGCCGTGGAAGGTAAGAAGTTTTCGCGCATAAAAAGATGAAGTTGTGAAGCTATGAGGATTAAAAGGCCAAGATACTAGTGAGAAAAGTGAATCCATGAATTCAAGGGAAAAACCGTGAAGGTAAAGGAAAATCCATGAGAGTAAGGGAGTTAGAGGAAAATCCATGAAGGACTATAAAATTTGCAAGAAGAAGAATTAGAGTTGCGGACGTGGAAAAAATCCACGGAAAGGTGAAAGACAAGGAGGACAACCAAAGATATTGGGAAAGATGCGAGAAGCATAGAAGAGCCACAAATAAATAGAAATCCATCATGTAAAGAGAAATGTCACTGAACAAAGAAAGAATCCACAATACAAAGGAGAAAATCAGAGGAGCTAAGGAAAGTCACGAATTGATGGATTATGAGCTGGAAAATGGTAGAATGAAATCAAATTGATTTAAAATTGAACAAGGGAGTTGGTTTTCCAAAATTGATGGTGATTTGATTGTCAGGTGATTGCGGATTGATGCATGACTTGAACTTAACAAAGAATGCAGAAATCTACTATTCTAGCTGCCAGTATTTAATGCTTATTGACTTCGTGTAAATCTAGTTACATTCTTCATGAGATTCTGAGTTTAAAGATGAAATAAAATAATGAGGGAAGGAAATGGCTCACTCATCTCTATCATGTTGTAAATTTTAAAAAGAGGGAAAATCTATTTTTGGCAACAACTAATAAATGGCTCTAGAAGATGCATGGAAAATGGTGTAATCAAGCTGAATACATAAGGAACAAGATCTAGATTTAGATGTATGCATCTAATGGGCCAAATTCTTAGGTGACCAAGAAGGAAGGTGCATGACATGCAATAAGGATTCAAAGCACCCCATGAAGGAATAAGACCATTTATCAAAGTCATTCAAAAAATCTAATATCTTACCCTTTAAGTGTTCGAGGAGAGGAATGACTTCCTACGAAGAAATTAACTTCATTGATACCTTTCATGACCCAAAAAACCACACCATTATAGATGGATCTAGACCTAAATTTGTAAATTAGAATACATAATATAAAATAGAATGGATTTCCCCCAAACTCTCCCCATGTGCCACACAACTAAGTAGAAACTGAATAAATCTCAAATGTGATGAAATGTAACCATAGAAAGGAGACCCATGCCCTCAATATCCATGAAATTAAAACTAATATTGAGTGTTGTGGATAAAAAGGAATGAAACATTTCATGTCCCCTAAAATTGATATGAACTAATTCATATGAGTATTAAACTATGCCAAAAACCTGTATCTGTATGTGAAAATATGAAAGCTCGCTAAGAAAGTTGTTGTAACTTCCTTTAGGGAAAAACCATAGAAATGGGTTAGGAATGTTCATACAACCTTGATTATATTGTAAATTTTTATCTTGTGTTTGTTTTTTCTATATTTTAGCATTTGATGTTATTTCTTAGCAAAGTTTACTTATTCCTACTTGTTTCTAAGTTCATAATTATGTTTGTGTATGTTGTAGGTATAAAATATACTCAAATGAATGTACACTCTTTTGAGGTGCACATGATAAAGAGTTTGAGTGTATGGATTAAAATAATATATCTATAACCATGTTTAATAAGTCTGATACCCTACATAGAAAACACATGAAGGGCTAATGTGGAATCCACCAAAGAGGATGCGCATGGTGGAGACCATGGTGCAAAACAAGAGCAACATTAGCGACAAGAATAATACCAATAATGATGTCAACAAGAAAACTAGTTGTAACTAGTAATATTAGTGAATATGTAAGTACAAATAGAACAATGCAAACATTGTCACACAAAATTATTATTACCTACAAACATGGGACACCCATAGTGTCACAAGACAATCAAGGCCCTTGGGGTTGTAATCAAGAGATGGAATGTCATGTAGAAAGGCATGATGCAAAAACATGTGAGACCCATGGTGTTGCAAGACAAAAAAAGGCCCTTGAGCCACAAGTAGAGTAGCAAACAAGTAACTATGCACATAATTAGCAAACATGCATAAAAGACAAGAGTACCATAATGTGATGAAATTCCATAGCAAATGATATATAGAAGCATGTGAAAAAATAGCTATCAACACTGCATAAGACACATGTGTTAGTCACGTTAGTTCAAAATATAATAAATACACTTTGTATATAATCAAGTAAATGAGGAAGTGAAAATGTATTATAATGAAATAATATCACCTAATTTTTGTGGAGGGATGCCCCTAGAAGAAGTATGTAAGGAACCATGATAGCTCCCACAATCATGTTTCAATATATATGTCTTGATCATGCTCAATATACCTCGTGAATGCATGTGTGTAAAGAAAAAAAAGTTATATCTATCAAACCAGAAATATAAACATGTACAATGTAAAGTGCTAATAATTTAGGCTAGGTAAATAGGTCTTGATTTTGTATTTTTGAAAATATTTCAATGTTTTTTTCTTTTTATGATTAAACCAATGTTTTTTATATTTTCTAGTGCATAGCTATGTACAAGAAAGGTGCTAGCATGAAATCTATGTAATGATAACCTCTAAAGGAGGTGAAGTAATTGTTAAAGATGATGGAAGGCTAGGCCTCAGATGTTCCAAAAAATGTGATTCAAGTGACAAGTGGAACAATGGTAATAATATGTACTAAATAAAGCCTATGAGAAGAGTAATGTGTAGCAATGTAATGACTAGTATGTGGTGTATGAGATTTGTATGTTAGACTAGAAGAACGTGTACTCCCCCGGAAGATGGAATAGGATATGTAGAATGATGCTGCATACAAAAGGATCGATGGGTCATCCTATGAGAATGTAAGCCACTAGAGGAGATATGTGTTGATGAATGGCTAGCCGAAGATTGAGTAAAGCTAGAGTTATGAGAATAAATGTGTGCAACCAAAGGCCTAGTAATAGAACTAGAGCTATGTGAATCAAAATGTGTACCAAAAGTCCTAGCATAAGAACTAGGAGGAATAGAGCTATGTAAATTAGTGTGTGAATCCAAGGATTGATTAGAATATTTAGGAGGATTAGAGCTATGTGAATCAATGTGTACATCTAATAACATACTATAATACCTAGGAGGATTATAGTTATGTGAACCAGTGTGTGCATCCAAGGACCTATTTGTACGTGTATTGGGAGTAGGGATAGTGGCTATGGGAGAATGACTAGGCATGTTAGGGAAGGGGATCGCAAAGGGATACCTCTAATAGTAACAAACTCTTGATTATGAATGAACTTGATGCACAGGTGAATAATTGATAGGATAGCCTTAAGAGCACATAACCAAGGAATACATAGATGTTATGTACTAAATATAAAAGTAAGAGCAACTGATAATGAAACGAGTTTGGAAACAAGACCAACAATGATAGGTAGTATGATATGACGATAGCGAGGATCAAAATTGAATGTAAGATTTCATGTAGAGATACCAAGAGGTTGAAGCAATGACCAGGAATAAACATTATATTTATTGTGTGGATCAACCAATACACCATGTATAGGTACTTGATGAATAGAGACATGAATAAACAATGTATAAAAATAATCATGTCATTCATAGTAGGGTGTCTTTGAAAGTAATGTATGGTGTAGAAGGTAATATAGAAGTAATATTACTAATCACATCATCTAAGGGATGATCATAAGATGGCGGTGGTGGTATCATATGATGATAATTATGCACTTAAGAGGTAGATGTATCATTTTTATGCTTAGGGAATGGTTCATTGAATATTTTCAATTTATAATTGTCTTTTGTTGGCTTATAAGATTCAATGGCCTCATCTCATTAAATGGCATTAAATTCAATAAGTTCCTTAGCAAAATGAAAAATATTTAGGAATATTTATATAGAATGACCAATAAATTGGTGTGCAATGGGATTTGGGATCAAAACTCTTAATTTGAGGCTTACTTTCATCAACCTCAAATAGTGGAGGGAGAGACACAATATTGCACTCAAGTAATTGTTTTTAAGATAATATGAGGAACACATGGTAAATGGGTAAATTGTTATCATGTAGATTGTAATTGTAGCTTAGTAGGTTGACTATTAATATTTTTTAGTCTTTTTAGAAGAACCCTTAGAATCATTAATTTTTCCCTTAAATATGGATTTTCTTGGGAATTTGGTATTAGGTGTATTAGGATTGATAACAACATATTTTATCTTATTCATATATAATAAATTATCTTTTCACTCTTTTAGTGTATGATAGAGATGGTCAAATGATCTAAATTTTTCAAACATGACTAATTCTTGCAAAGGAGGAAGTAAGCTTTGCATAAAAAATTCTTGCCAATCACTATCAACTAAGATATTATTCATATTGGTAAGCATGGTCTAATAAAACAATGCATAATCATTGATATGTTCATGAAAGGCTAAGAGTAGCTTAGAAATTTGGGCATAAGAAACGTTATCACCAATGTTGATATAAAATTATGCCAAAAATTGACTTGTCAATGTAGTGAAAAATTCTGAGAATGTGTGGGATGATCATAAAACCATTACAATGCAAAGTCCGTAAGACTCTAGAGAACAACTTGGTAAGTGTTGGTTTTTAATTTGTCACAAGGAAAAATTAGTGGATTTTCACTAATGATTTGGGGTTAAGCCCCTTCTTCTTGTGTATGGGGAGGCTGTGAAGGATCAATCTCTTCTTGCTCAAGATCTTCGGCAAGGTCTGAGTTACTTTTTCTTTATTTTGCAATCTCTGTAGTGAGGGCCTTCGAGGAACCATTTTTATTCCTTTTTCAAGATCCCCTTAGTGAGCGGAGCTTGTATATATCTTGGATGCCTTAAAATATGATTTATGAGATAATTGTCTTAAGATATTTTGAAAATCACTAGATTATATGAAATCAACCCTCTTTTTCTTAAACCACTCTTTATATCTCTAGATCACTACTATGTTCCTCTCATTGATATCACCTGATTCACAAACACTCCATGAAACTGGTGGGAGAGGTGAAGACTTCACCACTTGATATTTGGGATCAAAAAAATCAGTTTCATCATCTTCCACAGCCTTCCATGAACCAATCAAAACTGAATCTCCTCATTTGGCTCACTGTTATCCACATATGATCTCGTTTCCTTACCTCAAAAATAAATTGTTGGCAAAATAATTTTTCACAAGGTAAAATTAGTGGATTTTTACTAACACTATGGGGATAATCCCCTCCTTATATATGGGGAGGCTCCCATTATTGAATATAAAATAAATAAGAACTATGGGTGGCTATTAGGCTTGTGATCACATGGGAATACTCCACTAAATATGTGGCAAAGTGCTTCTATGGAGTACAAGGGAGGAATTTACAGAGAGGAGATGTCAATGGAAGTTAGAAAGAGGGATATTGTTGTGAGTAGGCTTACAAAATT
Organism: Taxus wallichiana var. yunnanensis; assembly: GCA_018340775.1. Classification (NCBI taxonomy): domain Eukaryota; kingdom Viridiplantae; phylum Streptophyta; class Pinopsida; order Cupressales; family Taxaceae; genus Taxus; species Taxus wallichiana. The sequence continues at coordinate 411,596,336 of CM031244.1, forward strand.
CACATACAATAACTAGGATAGGTCCACGTTCAATTAGAAGAACACAATAATGCAATCCATTAGTAATACCAATAAACAAGAGGCACAAAGTTCGCAAATCTATCAATCAAGGACAAAATGTTCCTTTTTGGTTGTACAATATCACCATGCTTACAAATATGGAAAGTAGAGAGAGAGTAGAGTAAAATAAGCAAAGGAATAGAATAATTTCATCTTTTATTGCTTGATGTAGTAGTGGTAAATCTCAACAACATACATTCAATAAAAAATTGCCAATACTTTGTAATTCCAATTTATAGAATTACAAATTGTCTCTTCATCTACCTCCCACATGAATTTTCACCTATCCCCATCACTTGTGACCTTTCATATTCCTAAGAGGTGATCATTTTTCTTATTAGTGAAAAAAGACCCTTATAATGCTAATGTTGGAGGTCACTTAAGTGAATAGGAAGAAATAGGAAAAGGTACATTCAGAATGAAAAATTAAAATATGGAGAGAGAGAGAGAGAAGTGGGAGAGAGAAGAAAGGGGTTGACCAATATAGTGAAGATGATGTCATTGTTGATGAATAGTTATCCATTAATTATCCTTGAGAGATATTTCCTCGAATGAGCTCCTGTCCTTTGAATTCCCTACTGAACCGGATTGTCGCAGGTGTTACCTTTTATTCTTTTGGAATACAGATGTAGCTCAACACTTTGACCCGTGTCTTGGGAACATCATTGATAGATTTGAACTAATTAAACCATTCCCTATTATCTCTTTCAATGTTTTAAATAGATCCTTTGATGTTGGAAAGAGACTCTAAAGTTTCCTTGTTGAAGGAGAGATGATCACTTGCCTCCTTTTTTAGTAATTCTTGATAAGAACCGATGAGTCCCTCCAATGATGAATTCTCAGTTCGTGGAAGGGATCTAATTCCTTGAACATAGTCACTAACATCATCCAAAATATTGAAGGCATTTTGTTCACTAGATTCAATTTTGTATATGGTATCTTCTATCATGTCATATCTAAAATTCATTGTATGGATCCAAATTGGGGACAATTTCTTAGTAATAGATGTGAACACATTCCTACTCACGAGAGTGTGGGAGTCGAGGAAACTCATCTTGGACACAAGTGGGAACACCTCATCCCAATGGATATTCTCTTTTTCAAATTCTTCCCTTGTTTTCTTCACTTTTAAAATGGTGACAAGAACGTACTAGACAGAGTAAAATTCGAGAGCAAATCCTTCCCTTTTTCAAGAATCTTCTCAATCCATTTGTCACTAGCCTTCCCTTGCATCATATGCCCTTGTGCCTTCTTGATCATCTTAGGTTCAAAGATGTTGATTGGAGAAATGTCTTCCATAGAAAGAGGAGGCACGAATTGGGCTCAAGAAAGGTTGAATATGGGCAATGAGAACTCTCACATTCTCCTCCAATTGCTCAATTGTTCATTTATACTCCTCATTTAGAGAAAACATGGGGGTAGAGGAATCTTTGAATAAATGAAAATAACCTTCATGAAAAGCTTGAACCAATGAGATACAGATCCTCTCATAGTCCTCAAGAGTCATTTTTATGTAGGTTATGTGAATTTCAATTGGAGAATATCTACATACTGATTACCAGAAACTCCACTAAAAAAGTGAGAAGTTAGGTCTGCCTTCCTACCTTGTTTTTTCCTTAGAATACTTTTTATGGTCCCAAGGTCAGGTATTGCATCTTTTTTGTTGATTTTAGTTCATCCATGAGAAACTCCTGGATCCATGAGAATGGGCATTTTGAAGTAGACATGAGGTTAGTCACCAATACATATTCAAAAGCTTGGTGAGGTATCATATTTTTCTCATTATGGGAAGGTTATGCCACCAAGAGGGAAAAACTTAAATGTTGATGAAGAAAATAGGATAGTGATGCATCAATCTCACATGGCTCAAAAATATCAATGAGCTCCTTGACGATTTGAAACATATTACGAGGCTTACTAGAATAGGAAACCTCTGCGTGCCATTTTTTTATTCTCCTTATTTTTAGAATTTCTTGTTAAATGGCCCTTGGTGGCACTAAAGTGAGATTCAATTGAAATGTTTCTTCCTTGGGGGATTATCCATATTACTAAGTATTTGACTGAGTGTTTAAGAATACTATTATGAATGGAATCAAATGAAATTGGGATGATATATCATTCTTGCATTCATTTTTCCACATATGAAGATCAAATATTCTCAAATCTATAGAACTTATTGAAAAAAATTATATCTGGGATGCTTACATACCTTATTTCTCATATGCTTCCCATGGGATAATTTATTGATTCTTCACACGTGATTATTTGAGTACCTCGATAGTTTAACTAGCTCACTTTGACTTGATTCCCAAAGAGATGGACCTCAACCTTCTCTATGAATCTCTCATTTAATTTGATCATAATGAAATCATTTTCTACTTCACAACTCACTTCCTCAACCAAGATGTTACTTGAGTGAAAACATACCTACAACATCTAAAAACATCTTTTGATCAATTTTCTCCTCATAGGAATAGAACTAGAAGATGAATTGCATGTTTCCAACCTTTCATTGCACAGAAATTATCATCAAGCACTGATTAATTGTTTATAAAAAATCTCAAGAGGTATGTGTTTTTTTGGGAACTGGAGATTTTGCTAGCATTACCATTAGTGATCCTTTCTCATCATTTTAGCTCTAACACCAAGTTACGCCTTGCATAAATCACTTGAGAACTAACCCGTTGAGAGCTTACAAGGGGTTTCCTTCTTGTTCATTCCATGACACAACCTTTTTACCTTGCGATGATGGAAAAAAGTGACAATATAAGCGAGCACAACTTTTCAGGCTCGAATAGAAAACTTTCTATTTTTAGCATGTGGGGTTAGGAGCTACTATTATTATAATTTTTAGAAATTTTACACAATAATTGTTCCATGAAGCTCATAACATACTTAGGATACTTCCAATGATGATTATTTTCTTTTTTAGAAATTTTCTATTTTGGGAAATCTACTTGTTTCTAAATTGCTATTTTTAGAAAGTTGTCTCAATTGACCCTTTTGATGTTTCTTACTATTCCAGGATGTTTTGAATATTGGAAGTTTTCTATTTTGGGGAAAATTATTTTTTTATATTTTCATTTTTTAGAGCATGGGATATTTTTAGTAAGTAGACTTACTAGAGATATATTGTGATTAAACCATCGCCACTTTGTTTAGTTTTGTCCTAGGATCTTGTGCTCCAATTTCACTATTTTTCATCTATTGGAGCTCTTGGAAATTGAAAAAAAAATTCTAGGATTTGGAACACCAACTTTCTAATGTGAAAATGCTAGGGAATTGATTATATTTTGGGACAATCGTCCCAAAGGTGTTCTAGATAGAGAATCACCTGGTCAAATTTAAACCTATTCAGATGCACGATTAGAGAGATAAGAGAAAATATTGTTTTCAAAGGTCATGGTTGTTATAGAGAAATTTTACCAGAATATATGGTAAAAAAATGTTTCTCAAGATATGACAGATACAACAATGGTGGAATAACAAACTATGTTGAAGAAATGGTTCGAAAATGAGTTATAATGTGTTTATTTCACATTTATAATGAGAGATTGAGTGAGGTTCAAATATGGTTTCCATGGTGAAATGGGGAAACAAGGGATAGTAGGTAGTCCAAATTTTTCTTGTGAAGCAAGGTGAATAAAAGTGACAGCACTGGAGTGAAGGTGAGTGATATGGAGGAGCCAAGCAAGCACCCTAAGGAGCGGGAGAGGTCATATGAATGACCAGTGCTTGAGTATGAGCATGGGAACACATGTTTTTACATCTCATACCATTGAAAATTTGGTAAAATTGAGACAAAAATTTTCACCGAATAAAAATCATAGATGCAAGTTTGAGTATAAGGGGCTAAGTGGTTAAGCATGTGAGTAGAAAAATGAGCTTGTGGAGCCTATGCAGGATCATGTGAGTGTCCCAGGGATAAGAACATGCACGAGGTATGATTTATTTTCCCCTAAATACTATTGAGGACATGGGGGACATAAGGCACACAAAAATTTTCCTTGAAGCAATGTGGTGACACGTGGCATAGTGGAAAATTGGCAAAGTATGGGTTTTCACTCACACTTCTCCCTAACTTAGCATAAACTCAACCCGGGTTGTCTTGACTGCACATGGATGGTTGGAGAGTTATCAAAATTTCATGGGGGGGAATTTATTTTCCCCTCTATCCCCTTGGGGAAAAGTGACAAGAGGTGAAACAAAGTGTGCCTTTCCTCATTTGGAAAGCCAAGTTTTGCACTAGCTTACCCGAAATAGCCTAAAAGCATGAAATATTCACCCCTGAGGATCAAGATGGAATTTTGAGGTAAAATTGTATATGATATGACTCTAAAATTCATTATAATACTAATGGAATAGGTTTTATACCTTAATTCTTCCTAAAACTCCAAAAAATGGCCCCTTTTTTATTGGTACAATGAGGTACACCTATAAAGTTTTAATTGGCTCAAGAAATCATCAGACCTTGGATTAAATTTGATGCTTCCAACATGTAGAGTATTATTTAATATTTCCATTGCATAATTTTTTCCTTTTAAATATTTACGGAGCTCTTAAAATCATCTAGAGAAGTTCAGGTTCACAATTTGACTCTTCATTCCTTACACCTGAAAACCCGCTTTTGCAGACAAGCCCACTGAAACACCAAATATTTCCTAAATATTAAAAAAAAAACCTACAACATATTTAAGGTTCTCTAATACAACCTCCATATTTTTATGAACTTTTCATAGCCTTCCTAGGAGGATGCAAACAAACACCGAAATGGCCCAAATTGACCTTTTAGACCTACCAGAGAGCTAGTCTTCTACCACACTTCACTTAATGGAAGAATAAACCTTATCACACCATTTTTCAAACTTGTACATGTTCATTCAAGGAATTAAGATTAATTTACAATATAATGATACGATGAAATGGGAGAAAATTTGATCGGGAGATGGATTCATGAGGATTTTGAAACATGTTTTCATCTTGTGGCTTAGTTGTCATGATGTAAATTTTACATTTTTGGGCTAGTTAATTCACATGAAAACAATTGGATCTTACTCAAGAATATTGTACTACAAGGGGGAAATAGAGAAATATAAATTTCTTGTGGATGAGCAAACCAATGCTTTTTCACATTGGTAAATAGAGTCAATTCTTCACTACTAATATCAACGATGAAAACACACAAGGAAAAATTAAATAAACACACCAAAAAGAAAGGAAAAACAAAAATATTGGCAAGAAAGAACAATGGAAACCATTATATATAGGGGTGGGGAAATTTATTTAGGTAGGAGAATATTTAATGTACACACACGGAAATAAGTTGAGAGAAGTACATATAATCATTGTATTATTATTTTGTTGTGATAAGATTTTTTTCTTTTGGCGTGCTTCTACAGTAGGCCTACATTATATTTTGATTATTGTGCATGGTCTAAATGTAATTACATTTTCGTAGCATGCTTGAGACAATGATATTTTTGTACTAATGGTTGAACTTGTTGTGTATCATTATTCTTGGGATTCTGTTTCTATACTTTTCTTTCTCATTATTGGACTAAGTTTCCCAGGTTCATTCAATTAAGTGATGGAAATATGTTGCAATACCAGATTTAATAGTTTAATGTGACTAAGTATGCTATTGAGCTTCATGTGTTGAGGTAAGTGGACCTCGAATTTATTATTAATGTTAGATACCTACTTACGTTGAGATTGGGAATATCACATTTTGATAAGAAAATTGGGGTTCATGTACATTGACAATGAGATCCTTTCTATTATAGGAGCTATAATATGCAAAGAATTAGTAAAATGGGAATTCCATTAAAAGGGTGCATGAGCTTGAATATGGAAATAATATTATGCAAGTTTAAATATGATTACTTTGATTTTAGACTGTAATGTTTTGGGCATCTATATTAAGGTCCATTTAAGGCTAAATTAAGTTAATGTATTCACTTCTTAATTCCCTAATCTATGTTAATGGTTTAATGTTTATCACCATGGATGATAGCCTTACAAGCTTGGGCATAATGATTTAAGGGCCTAAGTTAAGAATAAAGGTTATTCAAATTATTGTTTTGAAACTTATGTTTATTGATCATAGCATAATGATAAGTTGCTAAGGGGCCTATATAGTGCCAAACTAAGGTAAGCTTAAGTTGATGATTATTTGATTATTTATTTTTTAAATACTATGTTAGGGGCCTAATGTTGAGAACCCTAGAATTTAACCTTATTAAGCCTCGGCATAGATAATAAGGGACCTTTGGATGATTAACTAAGGTTGATGTTTTTGAATTAATCTGAGCCTAGTTAATAAGGGTGAGTTGGCACCCACCTCCTTTGTAGCTTGTAATAACTATGACATTGATGGGGTAATTTAATGACCACTAACAACAAATTGAGAGGGAACTAACCAAATTTGGAGGTCTTGTCTAAATGGATGGATAACTATTTGCATGTTATTATTAAGTGAAGTTATGTGGGCGCTAACTTTTGAAAGGAGATGAATGGGGAAATAAGTACTCTCATGCCATGCATTGAATGCCATGAAGTTTCCACCACCGCTTTGGGAAACCACGGGGTGGTTTTGGGGTAAATGGTTGGTTTTTCCATTGTTACTTTGTTGTTGATGGTGGAGGTTATGTCAAACTCTACATGCTCGAGGGGTTTTCCTATTTTCATGTTCCTCCGATTGATTACTTGATTTTTACATGTGATTTGTAACTATAAGTTAAGAAAATTCAGGGGAAAAATTAACATCTGGTTCAATAAATAAACATCGGGAAGTTTGGAGGATTTACTTCACTTGTTGAATTGATTATGGGTCCATTCGATGCGGAGAAAAAGCTTAGAAAATAATAAGTGGAAGTGGGATTTCTATTTTAGGCATGATATGTTATATTTCTCCACAAATGGCTTATTTCGTTTATCATTTGTATAAATAAAACACCCACTTTAGTTCTTATTTAATCTAGTTGATCAAGGCTTTATGCAATACTAATTTAATTTGGGTATAGTCATTTTTATTTATTATTGGAACTTGTATATATATATATGGTCTTGGAAAGTTACAATAGTGAATATAACAGATATTATAAAAACTATTTATGATATATATTCAAGTATAAAAATAATCTTTGAAATCAATGTCTTGTATTATGCGAGATACCTAGTGATTTTGGGTTTCTATTGTTAAAAACAAATTGTATTCTTTGATTCAATCATGGTTTTTTATGGTTATTTTTTTGGTGAATATTGTTCGGGTTTTTTTCATTCGGTCTAGTTTGGGGTCAAACTTCAATTATAAATGAGGTTTTCTATTTTAATAAACCCCTTTTTGGATACCGGTCACTTTAGTTTTGATACATATTTCAATATGCTCTTATGGGTTATTAAGCATTTCCTAATTCAAATCTTTACATGAATAAATTGCAAACACCTTGCTAGTTATAATGGATGAGTATTACCTTATGGTTTGGTTTCCAAACAAGCTATTATTAGCTTAAAAGACCAGATTCATGGGAAAATCCATATATCTAAGTTTTATAATCCCGAGTCTCTGTTTTGAGAAAAAAATTACTAAGAATGGATTCATGTTTTGTTGGAGGTAACGGGTCATTTTGGAGTGATTTTGAAGTCTCTCAAATCTGTAGGGCACGATGTCATATTATCTCTTGTACTTTGACAAGGCTCTAAAATATTTCGGGTTGGTTGTTCGAGTTTATATCCCTTAGAAAGTATTTTTTGTTGGGTTTTGTGGGCATCATTTGTGAAGTGTGATTATTTTTGTTTAGGTAAGGAACTTTTTGGCTTGAGAACCCTTTTGTAACATTTAAGGTAAATAACATTTACCTTATTATTGTCGAACCTTGTTACTCTTGTTAAGAGTTATCATTATTCTATTATTTTGTGGACCACGTTTTGATTTTCGAAGTTATTTGATTCGTATTCTCTATAGTATGTGGAATCATAATGCAGTTTGAAACTTGAATGTAATCCCTTCCTTGGGTAAGGGACTGTTGTATTTTATGACTTAAATCAATTTCAAGTTATAATGTAAATCTAAGGGATATTTATAAGATATATTAACCTTATCGTCAAATATGGTAATTGTTACCATCAAACAATATGGATATTTATTTAAGTTATGTGGATTATATAGTATTGATATAGTTAAGTACCTATGATCTAAGTCAATAATGAATGGATGATGATAAGTTGATTGTAAACTATTACTTGCAATTATGTCCTTAAGTAAGTAGAATTGAAGGTAGTGAATAGTATGTGAATGCAAAGTATTTGTATTTATATATTACAAATGTTTTTTTGCGCTCTAGTAAGTCATTTGTATGATTTAATTAATTATAGCATTTCATTTATAAAAATATTAAAAGGCATAAAATATTAAGTCGGAAATTGCTCTTATCATGCCATTTCTTTTGAACTAAATGTTGCTAACATTTTGTAGATGGAGTACTTAAAGTCTGAAAGGCGAGTGAAGTTGAGAGAAATTATTTGTTAAATTTGATTGATTAAATGCTGCGATGTATTGAATAGTGATATTGTAATTATGTGAAATATCATTGTCATTGTTTAAATGATTAAGAGGAAAAATTAGCCTATTTTGTTTATATTTGATTCAGAAAGGAAATAAATAAGATGTATTTATTATTTAATTGAGTCTTGATTTGCATCAAAAAATTAGATGAAAGGTTTCTTTATCTTAATTGATTATATGATTGGAAACTTATATGGAATAATATTATGTATTATTAAGTGAATAAATATGATGTACTTAAAGAATGATTCATGCATATTTGCATTATTAATGGTTTTATTAGATTATGAATATACCTATGTGTTAGCAATTGAATAAACTATATATATTAAATGATATGTGAGAACTGAAATTACATATGATTGACTTATATGTATTATGGATTGTTGTTTAATAAATGGATTTGATCCTATTAAGTATTATTCTAGAACTAATACTTTACTAGTGCAAATGGATTAAATATGATATGTGGAATTAAAGCAAAGAGTAGGCTGATTTAAATCTGCGTCTAGCAATATAATGATCATTTTAGAATTACTCTAAAAGAATAGTTAATATTCATGAATTCCTCATTTAGAGACTTAGGTACGAAAACAATCGTGATGGGAGTATCGCTGAGACTTAGAAATTAATCTAAGTAATTTAATTAAATTTTTTTAACTCAATAAGATATGATGTTTCAATTATCCAAACTAGGCGAGCCAACTCGTTATGGTCGTTGTTACGTAGTACCCATTTAATAACTTAGGTCATTATTTAAATCCTATGGTACAACTTCTATGCCGAGTTATCCCATCAATCTCCTCTAATTGTGAAATTCATAATGCTTTAAAATTCAAGTATCATTGAAGGTGTAAATGCAGATTTTCTTTGCCACAGATTAAATACCCGATGTCATCATATGATGAATACGGGAAAGGAAATGGACTCGTGATGATGCAAATCATTGTGGAAACGTTTACTCTCCCTTACTCATTCTAAAATGAGATAGTGTCATTTACCCATGCGGTTTGATTTGAATTGGTACTTGAACACAACTTGTAACTAGATATAACTCCACTATCTACTCCTAATACAAGATAACAAAAATTAAGTGTTATGGTGAAAGATGAGTTCCAATTGATGAGTGTGTCATCATGGAATTGAGCATGGCATACATGTCTCTAAAAATTTGGCCAAAGTAGTGTAAGTTGTTGATTACACTATCCTAATTTCATTAACATCTAAGTTGTAGGATACCGGATGGGTTTGTAAAGGAATACCTATATATACTTTTAGAGATCATCAGTTGATTATCAATTCCTAAAAATGAAACCAATAATATACCTTGTATACACACTCAAAAAGAGTAATACACGAGGGATCGGAATTAATCCGGCTCATGTAGCTACACATGGTTAACTGTTATAGGATGGATTAACTAAGATGATGTTGATTCTAAATTAAGTTAATTTAGAACAAGGAAACATTGTGATATAATATTAAAAAAATTCCCTTGTATTGAAGTCTTAAAAGTGGTTGTTACATTTTGGTATCAGAGCTGAAGGTTGTATCTCTTAGACTTATTGGGTCCTTACGCTAACTAAATTATGATTTTTGTTAACTAAAAACAAGGGATAAATAAAGGATGAACCGTGAAGAAAAAATCAGACCAAATTAAGCTTTAGGTCTGGTGGTAAATAAGTTAGATAACCCTCAAATAGTCCTTCATGACACATGAAACCAAAAGGATGTTGAGATCAACTGGTAAAGTGTGAACATGATCAGCCAAGGTAAACAACTTGAACTGATTGATAACAATCAGCAGAGGGTTACTCGATTGTTGAACTATCTTGATGGAAGATTTTGGAACTTAAATCTAACATGATATAAAACCCACAAAGGGTAGATGAAGTAGATAGGTGAGGAATATATGTTGTAACTGTAGTGGTTTGAATGGCCAGTTAAGCTAGAATGTGCCCTGTAACAAATTTGAATCATAAAAAGATAAAAAAGTGTATAAGATTTATAGTTCTTTTCCACCGCAACTTTAGGAAAAGTGGTGGAAACAATGTGGCAAAAAATGTAGATTTCAGAATGAGTTCAACAATAAATAATTGCTATGATTTCTAGCAAGCAGTAGAACAATGCTATGGTGACTAATAAGCTAAGATGAAGGAACAATCTTTCCTAACGCGACATTAGGTAAGTTAAGGGAAATTCTTATTGTTGTTTTAATTCAATACTAGTTCAATTGAGTTCTTGGTATCTAGAGATTAACTTAAAACACAATTAGAAATATAATTTATTTTTTGTGTATGAAGATAAATTGCAAATATATGTTTTTGTTGATATAAAAGACAACAAATACACTGTAAGCGTGTGAAAACAACAAGCCTAAAAGGAAAAGAAAGGAACAATTTTGATGATTTAAGTAATCATTGACCTTAAATATATGATGAATATATCTGAAAGGTGAAAACCATTGGTGTATTTAGATAAAACCATCTAAAAAAGGAATATCGTTGGGTACATTTCAAAGAAAATTGGGAATTACACAAGGAAAGATTTGGAAAAACTAGTAACAAAACAAAACAACTTAGTATGACTTGGAAAAAATTGAAAATAGTGTTTTCCTCATTTATTGCTTTGGAATATGGCTTGTTTTTACTATTTTTATTATATATTAAATAATATTGAATGATATGACTAGATAAAATGAAAAAATTATGTCATGTCTCTGACTGTGTGACAATTTTTACTGGTTGAAAGGTTGTTACAGCTGCTAAATTTGAGTTTCAGATCTGGAAATTACAAGTTATGTAAAATGATGATTGTTTTCCCTAATTATTAGATACCATTCTATTGTTCATTTATCTAGTTTTTTTAAATTCTATTATGTTGGAATGAATCATCGAGACAATGATGTTTTTAAGGGGGGAGGTATGTAACAACCCCATTTTTTAATTATTTTGTTGTGATAAGATTTTTGGATTTTGGCATGCTTCTACAATAGGCCTACATTATATTTTGATTATTATGCATGGTCTAAATGTAATTACATTGTCATAGCATGCTTAAGAAAATGAGATTTGTGTACTAATGGTTGAACTTGTTGTGTATCATTGTTACTGGGATTCTATTTCTATACTTTTCTTTCTCATTGTTGGACTAAGTTTGGCGGGTTCATTCAATTAAGTGTTGGAAACATGTTGCAATACCAAATTTAATAGATGAATGTGACTAAGTATGCTATTGAACTTCATGTGTTGAGGTAAGTAGAATCTGACCTTATTATTAATGTTAGATACCTACTTACCTTGGGATTCGGATGATCACATTTTTACAAGTAAATTGAGCTTCATGTACATTCACAATGAGATCCTATCTATTACATGAGATATAATATGCAAGGCATTAGTACGATGGGCATTATGTTAAAAGGGTGCATGAGCTTGAATATGGAAATAATATGATGCAAGTTTAAATGTGATTACTTTGGTTTTAGACCTGTAATGTTTTGGGAATTTATATTAAGGTATATTTAAGCCTAAATTAATTTGATGTATTCACTTCTTAATGCCCTAATATATGTTAAGGGTTTAATGTTTATCACCATGGATGATAACTTTACAATCTTGGGAATACAGATTTTAGGGTGTAAGTTAAGAATAAAGGTTATTTGAAGTATTGTTTTGAAACTTATGTTTATTGATCATGGCATAATGATAAGTTGTTAAGGGGGCTATATAGTGCCAAACTAAGGTAAGCTTAAGTTGATGATGATGATGATTATTATTATTATTCTAATACTATGTTAGGGGACTAATGTTGATCACCCCGGAATTTAAAATTATTAAGCCTCAAAGTATAGATAATAAGGGACCTTTGGATGATTAACTAAGGTTGATGTTCTTGAATTAATCTGAGCCCAGTTAATAAGGGCGAGTTATCACCCACATCCTTTGTATCTTGTACTAACTATGACATCAATAGAGGCATTTAATGACCATTTCCAAAAAATTGAGAGGGAACTAACCAAATTTAGAGGTCTTGTCTAAATGGATGGATAACTATTTTCATGTTATTGTTAAGTGAAGTTATGTGGCACTGCTAAATTTTGAAAGGAGATGAATGGGGAAATAGGTAATTACATGCCATGCATTGAATGCCCCATGATTCACTCCATCGCCTTGGGGAAACCACAAGGTGGTTTTGGGAGAAAATATGTTTGGTTTTTCCATTGTTGCTTTGTTGTTAATGGGGGAGGTTCTGTCAAGCTCTGCATGCTCGAGTGGTTTTCTTGTTTTCATGCTCCTTGGATTGATTACTTGAACTGTTGTATGTGATTTGTAACTGCAAGTGGAAAAAAATGGGGGGAAATTTTAATATTTGGTTCAATAAATAAACATGAGGAAGTTTGGAGGGATTTTCTTCTTTGTTGAATCGATTCGGGTTTGTTTTTGTGGAGAAAAAGCTTGGAAAAGAATAATGGGAAGCAGACTTTCTATTACATGCATGATATGTTCTATTTCTCCCCAAATGGATTAATTCATTTATCATTTTTATATGTAATGCCTCGTTCACCTTTGTTCCTTTTCTCCTTCAATGATCGTGTTGCTAAGCGCGTAATGTCGTTGTGCTCATGTTGATCTTCTGTTGGTTTTTGCCCGGTTCGACTACCCTGTTAAGGGAGATCTCGTTCTCGAATTCTTTAGGTGGTTTTATTGGTGTCTCATTGTTGTTAGGGCGTGACCAACTAGAGGGATCACCCACGTAATAATAATTATTCTTTCCAATTGTCGATTCCCACTACTATTGTTTTGGTCAAAATATAGTTTCAGGGAGGCTATAAATAATATACATGGTGTTGTTCTATGTTTTAGGTATTGATTTGACTATCCAGATCATCATCGGGTTTGGTCGTAAACCCTATCAAATCATTGGTAAGGATTTACTTTATGAGTCGTATGGCAATATCGTGACAAAATTAAAATATAATAATAATAATGAAAAACATATTAAATTATTTTAATAATGAAATAGATTTTCAAGTGAATGAAACGAGTTAAATGAATTTTAAAATAATAATAATGTTAAATAAAATAAAAGAATTAAAAATAAATAAATAAAAAGGGGAAACTTTGGGCGAGTTAGGGCATGGAGGCTCGAGCTCCTTGATTCCCTTTCCTTTTGTTTTTTTGTTTTTGTTGTTCTTCCTTTGGCTTTTTCTTTGGAGAGAGCCGCCACTGTGGGAAGAGATAGGATTTTAACAGATGTTGTGTTTCAATGCTTTGAATGGAAGGCCTGTTTTCTTCATGAATCTCCATGCATGGCATAAGCCTCCCCTTCCACGTGTCCTTGGAATTATCAATGGTTATTGGGTTTTGCGGCCTCCTCCCCGCCTTTCTACCGGGCCAAGACATCCTCTCGGCCTACGCCACATACCGTGTGGACACCCATCAAAGCAACAAGGAAGAGGAACTTTGTTAGATGTTGCGATTCTTGCTATCAAAATGTGAGATTTAGAACAGTGCATGGACATCCATCAAAGCATCATGGGAAGATAATATCTTTAAATGTCTTGTCAGGTACCCAAATCGGCATGTATGCAAAATGTGAAGGCATACACAACGCATGTGAACTGTTTGAAAAAATACCTAAAATATATGCAGTCTCCTGGACTGCAATGATAGTAGGATATGGAAAAAATGGGTTTGTTAAAAAGGCGTTGGACTATTCAAAAAGATGCCTCAAAGAGATGTGGTCTTATGGAACCTACCCTGACCATCAACCTGTGGCGGTTGTGAGGATGTATTTGCTTGGTTCGAGTGAAATAAAAATGTGATCTCAAGGGCTTTAGTCGGGTTGGGGACATTTGGCGATGATCTTGTAGTTGCAGGTGTTATGGCAGATATGTATACAAAAATGTCAACTGTTTGACAAAATGCCTCAAAGAAATGTTGCCTCATGGAATGCCAGGATTGCAAGATATGCACATAATGGATCTGTTCAAAAGGTTTTAGAAACGCACAAGCAACTACTTACTCTGTTGGAAAACCATCAAGGCATAGAAAACAAGATGTTTTTGTTTGCAATGCAACTTCCCTGGTAGACGTGTATGTTAAATGGTGGAGTTGTGGATGCTCGTGATTTGGTTGACAATGTGCCCAAGCAAGTTACTGAACCAAATCCCACAGTTTCGACCGAATTCACTCTCCAGGCATGGTTCTTCTTCCCTTAACTCTCATAATTCTTGTGTTTTAGTTCTCTTTTGCAACTAAAAAGAATTTTAAATTATTAGGATTTTTAATATAGTTAAATGTCCCTTCAACTCTTTGTAACACAATAGTGTCGTGTCGCAACTCTCGAAGTCATTATAACTCGTCTACTTTAAACCATGAACTATCACCCTCGCTTTGAGATGATTTAGAAAAATCTTACCCTTCTTGATCGCTCCAATATCGTTTTATTGACCAAACGAATTTGACTCCCCATTGATAAAGTTGACCTTCTCCTTGTTTTAAATAGTTAAAATTTTCAATTATCTCGGAGACTCACTAAGTACCCTTCGTAACAACTCTGGAAACGAGATGTGAAGTTTCATTCGTGTACCTTGGTATACGAGGAGTCACCTTGACCTTTGGTTTGACCCAAAACGAACATATGACATCCTTTTGACGCTCTTATAGGAGCCCTGTTACACTGGTTTACAACAGTGGAAAGTTGTTAAATCTAGAAAGTTGGCTTTCATTTTGAACCGCCATTTGAAACCTGAATGGAGAAATTACGTTCCGTCTTCGCAAACCTCTAGCATTTATAATAGAAAAATGCATGAAACATTTAGTATAGGAAAGAGAAATTTTCGGGATAGTTTGGTGAAGCCATTTTGTAGGCCTCTGGGCACAGTTTGACGAGGTCAAACTGGACCAATTTCTTCTTGTCGCTCCAAAAAACTTGTCACCATTTGAAAATAGTTTACTAGTTCTTAGTCCCGTCGACTCTGATGAATTCTCCTTATATAGGGGAACTAGTAGGAGATGTCTCATTTCATGCTTCTCCATTGAACGTCAGTTATGGACGCGGTTTTCTAGGCCCTCGAGCTAACTTTTGTCATTTTACAACTGGGTGAACTATGACCAGTGGCCTCGGAGAACTAGCCGCCAAACACAAACCGTGCGCCTTTTTTCAAATACGTCGGTTGCTATGAAATCTTGGTCTATCTGGGGACACGTAGAAAGTTAATCGGGTGGTGTGTGTTCTCATCGGAAGATAACTTTTGGAAGCATATTCTTAGCCTCCGAGCCCATTTTGAACGTTTTGTAGCTAGTGAGAAAATGTAAGAATAGAAAGTGATGGACCTCGTAGGGTTTCCAAATCACCCTGGAAACTTTTAACACATGCAAATAAATGTTTAAAACCCTTTAGTGTATCTGTTGTGTGAAATAGAAATTTTGACAAAATAGTGTTTTCTCTCTCTTCCCTTCTCTTTCTCTCTCCTGGGTTACAAAATGAAGAAAAATGAAATGTAATGAATACATGTTTCTAGACCTTTTTATTTCAATTGCAAATTGTAATTATTATCAGATGTAAATGGGAAACTAAAAAATGATACTTATGTTAGGTTAGGGTGGATGCCATGCCAACGAATTATCGCTGATATCATGCTCACGTGGGTTTTACAGGATGGAAGAATGACGATAAAAAAGGTGATGTGTAATTTAATTATTATTATTGTAATTTTTATAGGTCATTGTAAAATGAATAACTGTCTAATGTAGTCTCTTGTTATAGAAAAGTTATAATTGAAATTTGTTAATATGCATGAGATGCTAGTTTTAGGGATACTTAGGAAATGTGCATCTAATCACCGGTTCAATTTGTTTCTTATTTGTGTATGGCAAAAATTGTTTGATTTATACATAGTAAATTGAAATTGAAGTTAATATATTGTAGTACTTTCTTAGTATTCAATAAATGATTAAATTAATTCATTGGGTTATCTTCTTACCTTGCAAACATAATAAAGAGTTTTAATGGAAACACTCAACCTTAATAGAATATTCGTGCATAACTACCTGCATGTGTGATTCCTTTCTACCATATAAGAAATTTAAGACCGTAGAATGAACTTAAGCTTTACACTCGATGGAACACTCTAGGTTAGGTAGATAAAACCCCTAGTTGGAGTTTACCATCATAGTTATTATGTTTAGCGACATGGTCGTGAACCCATATTTTAGGAATGTCATGGTCCAACTTTATCCAGAGTATGTGGTTTCCTTCTAGTTTTGGTAATCGTGAGAAGAATGCCCTCTCTTCAGGTCCGACACCAGGTTGAGTGTTGAAGACCGCCTTAGAGGTCACCTTATGAGTCCTTGTTCGAAGGAACGTTTAAGCGGTGCTACCTTGGTTTCTATCAAAATAACATCTTGGTATTTTATTGAATGTGGTTTAGTATAAATATGTCCGCTTGCCTTAAACTCTTATATAGTTGAGGCATGGATCATTAAGTGCATATTGGAAGAAACCAAACCTCAGCTGATTAGGAGGTGTCACTTGTGGTTCATGTATAGTTTACAATTCTTCCGATCATGTACCCCTTCAAGATGTTAGTCAAATACTTCTGTAACTCCTGATTACAAAACAATGCTAAGAATAAGACCTTAGTGCGATGTAAGAGCATATCATATAATGTTGCACACAAGATTGGAGATTAGGATTAAGGTCAATCTTGGAGTCCTTATAACTTATTTAAGCATTTTCATGTGTTGAAAAGAATATGAATTTTTGGTGTGATCAAACTTCGAGAAGATATACATATATAAATCAAATTTGGAATTCAACAAGTTTTGAACTATAATGATAATGGTAGCGAAATAACTATTCCGTGATCGATGGATGTTCTTAAAAAAAGAAGAAGCTATCTCGAATTTATGTCTTCCCTAATCCCAAGATTTCACCTTGACATCACGTTAGATTCACTTGTGTAGCAAGGGTAAATTTTAAACATTAAATAAATGTTTGAGAAGCACATTATTAACATAAGAACAAGATAATTAAGTACTGTATATGTGATTTGAATTGTGCCAAATAAGCCAGTAAGTTATGGAAATTTCCGTGATGCATAAAGGAAGCCAACCTAAATTGGTCGAACTGTAAATTAAAAATGGAATGAACTTAAGATTTTGTAGATGGAGAAAGGAGAAAACTATACTTGCACAATAATGTTCCTAGAATGATAATCATAACTAAGATGCAATTAAAGAAATGATGTGATTGTGGGTTCACCGTTCAAGTCATGTTTCATTGTGGTTGGGTCATTGCTAGTATTCGTTCATTAGGAAAAGTGTGGCATCGACATGTCGATGTCATCTGCAGTGTCTATGTGAGTCGTTAAATTATGTGATTGTCGCATGTGAGTCAAGTTCGTACTTGGAGCCCTTCTTGTGTTGTGTGTAGTGAGCAATGTAAGTAAAAAAAAATTATCCGGTATTTTACCTTGTTGTAATTGTGTGTATTAAAGTGTGGGCACTACATATGGTATCAGAGCGGAGGTTCATGCTCTTGAACCTCTGGGATAGATTGGATTTGTGATGATTCTACATGATGGTGATGGTGTTTCATGATGGTGATAAATATTGGAAGAGTAATGTGTTTTAAGAGTGATGTGATCTATGTCGTAATTGTGATAGTGTGAACGCACATGATGTGTATGTCACTTAGTGCGCATTTGTTATCATGTTGATGTGCTGGGGATGGGAGTATTCTCTCTCCTTCATGTGGATTCTATGAATAATTCACGTGTGAATTACTGCTTGTGATGAGAGTATTGAATCTCCTTTTCATGGATCCAATGAGGAATCTGTGTGTGATGTACCGCCTTGTTTTGTGTGAATGGAATGATATTATGAATTACAGAGTGTTGGAACATTTTGAGCTTGTGTGATGTGAAGATGTATTGATGTATTGCATGAAAAATTGGTGTAGAGTGAATTGAATCGTATCGTGATGTCATCACCATATTGTGATTAGTCGTGTGCATCGTCATGTTGTTTTGCAATTGACTATATGTTATAAGGTTATACATTGTGTTCCTCATATGTATAATTCATGTAATATGTGATGGTTCATGTCGTGATTTAGGGGCATATGGTGAGTATGATCCCTAGTGTATAGTGATTGCACTTTGGGTGTAGGATGTGATAATGTGATGTATCGTAACCCATGAAAGTAGTGATTGTGTTATACCATGTATATATATACCATGTGTAATACGTTATGGTTGTTGTGTGTGAATTACCATTGTGTTAGTGATGTAGTTATGTGTATGTCGTGGACCCTACACTAGACGACCCTAAGGGGATAAACTGTCAAGAGTGTATGTGTGGAGAGAGGAGGCGTGGACCAGGTTGTCATAATCTTGAGCTGAGTACAAGTGAGAAAGTGGAGTCTTATATAGACTGAAAACCCACTTTTATCTATTTAGTATACTTCAAGCTTGCTCAGTATATTGTGGGTGTGCACCACCTTAGGCTCAACTTATGCAACTAGAGTTCCCTGCTCTTTCCTATTGGATTGTTCATTGAATAATCCTATGTGATTTTGACTATGTTGATCCTTATGGGAGTTTGGAGTTATGATTCAGGTAGAGATGATGATAGTTACATTATTTGATTTACTCATTTCTAGTTACATGTATATTTTCACGAGTTGAGGCTTGATGTCCGAGTGCCAACAACTCGATGAGTACCCCTTTGGTGGCGATATGAGGCCACATAGTGATTGTAATGTGTTATTTTCTCAATACATATTTTATCCGTAAATTGATCTCAGTATCTCTTTTTGAAAGAACCGGTTGTCATTCTTGATTGACATGTTCTTATTTTGGGCATTTATTTGATTGTTTCATTAACAATTGGATTTTGCACTAACCAAGGCTAATTAGCCATTTGTTTTTCTTGGTTTTAAAACTTTTCTTTTCATATTTGAAAGCTTTGTAGCCTAGCCCAAGGCTTTTGATTTTGCCACTTGGAATTTGAATGGATTGTTATGATGTTTCTAATGTCGTAATGTGTTAGAATAGGGTCATGGGATTCACCATGGAGTGATGGAACCTGTGGGCCCTCTTCGTTGTATAGGGGTACGCCCCAAGGAGTTACTGAGATAACTAGCAGGTTGTTGAACCACAAGTTATTATGTCACTTGGGTTGGGGGTGACGGGGCTCCATGTGCCCAGGGCCATAGGGTGACCTAGCCTCATTAAAAGGAGAAAGGAGATGGGCCTCTATGGTTGAGTGACCTGATATTCTTGATGGGGATCTATGGTTGAGTGACCCGACTTGGTTCTGGCACTATGTTTCTTCCTCTTGGGAGGTATATGGAGATTATCTGGTGATGCTTTGGGGAGGTATATGGAGTTGTATTCTGTTGCTTTTGGAGATATCTAGAGTTGTTTCGTGATGCCTTGTGATGTGTGGAGATTGGTATAGTGAGTTATGTGTACTGTATGAGTCTTTTTGACACCTTGTTATGTATGAGGCTTGCTCTCCTCTTGGTTGGTATGGACTATTGGATATTGTCTTGGCACTATGTTGGTGTAGTCATGGATTTTTGTGAGTCATGTGATACCCGTTGTATATGTATCAACGTGTTGATTCTATTTGTTAGTCATATGTGTGTACTAGATCTATGCCTAGGACATAATTGTTGGAAATTAATTGTTATGTGGTCTACTTATTGTCATTCCATGGTTTGGAGAAACCCTTGTGATGTGGTACGGTCGTGAAAGTATGTAAAAGTATGCTTGTGAAATTTTAGTATTGTGTATGACCCTGGTAGGGTGTTGTGACTGTAGTTCATGATGGGAACCCACAAGAATGAATAAACTAAAATTTGATAAAAATGAAATTTTAAAGGACTTAAATTAAGAATAATGTTAATGGAAAGAGATTAATGAAATAACGAATAAGAGAGAACTGCCAATCTTCACAAAACCTTGAAAGTTAAAATTTCTACCAATTGTTCCTAGGGCCACCCCGTGACCGTGCTTTTGTGTCTGAAATCTTAACCTTAGCGCGTGCCCTCACCTTATTCGTTCCTTGTTGTTTATTTTTTTTTTTCCTTCTTCATCGTATGTCACATCGAGGATGATGCTTT
This sequence comes from Taxus wallichiana var. yunnanensis, assembly GCA_018340775.1. NCBI lineage: Eukaryota > Viridiplantae > Streptophyta > Pinopsida > Cupressales > Taxaceae > Taxus > Taxus wallichiana. Next base: position 411,617,097 of record CM031244.1, read on the forward strand.
ATTAAGGGGAGGAGAATGTAATGCCCCATTCACCTTTGTTCCTTTTCTCGTTCAACGATTGTGTTACTAAGCGCGTAATGTCGTTGTGCTCATGTTGATCTTCTGTTAGTTTTCACCCGGTTCAACTACCCTATTAAGGGAGATCTTGTTCTCGAATTATTTAGGTGGTTTTATTGGTTTCTCGTTGTTGTTAGGGCATGACCAACTAGAGGGATCACCCACGTAATAATAATAATTCTTTCCAATTGTCGATTCCCGCTACTATTGTTTTGGTCAAAATATAGTTTCAAGCAGGCTATAAATAATATACATGGTGTTGTTCTATGTTTTAGGTATTGATTTGACTATCCAGATCATCATCGGGTTTGGTCATAAACCCTATCAAATCATTGGTAAGGATTTACTTTATGAGTCGTATGGCAATATTGTGACAAAATTAAAATATAATAATAATAATGAAAAACATATTAAATTATTTTAATAATGAAATAGATTTTCAAAGTGAATGAAACGAGTTAAATGAATTTTAAAATAATAATAATGTTAAATAAAATAAAAGAATTAAAAATAAATAAATAAAAAAGGGGAACCTTTGGGCGAGTTAGGGCATGGAGGCTCGAGCTCCTTGATTTCATTTCCTTTTGTTTTTTTGTTTTTGTTGTTCTTCCTTTGGCTTTGCTGCTGGAGGAGAGCGCCGCGCCAGGAAGAGATAGGGTTTTGACAGATGTTGTGGTTTCAATGCTGAATGGAAGGCCTATTTTCTTCATGAATCTCCACGCATGGCATAAGCCTCCCCTTCCACCGCTTCACTTCTCCCTTCCACGGGTCCTTGGCATTAGCAATGGTTATTGGGTTTTGCGGCCTCCTCCCAGCTTTCTACCTGGGCCAACATCCTCTCACCTGCGCCACATACCTGTGTGGACACCCATCAAAGCAACAAGGAAGAGGAACTTTGTCAGATGTTGTAGTTGCTGTCAAAATGGGAGATTTAGAACAGTGCATGGACATCCATCAAAGCATCATGGGAAGATAATATCTTTAAATGTCTTGTCAGGTACCCAGATCGGCATGTATGCAAAATGTGAAGGCATACACAATGCATGTGAACTGTTTGACAAAATACCTGAAAGATATGTGGTCTCCTAGACTGCAATGATAGTAGGATATGTAAAAAATGGGTTTGTTAAAAAGGCATTGGACTATTTGACAGAATGCCTCAAAGAGATGTGGTCTTATGGAACCTACCCTGACCATCAACCTGTGGCGGTTGTGAGGATGTATTTGCTTGGTTCGAGTGAAATAAAAATGTGATCTCAAGGGCTTCAGTCAGGGTAGGGACATTTGGCAGATGTTGTAGTTGCAGGTGTTATGGTAGATATGTATACAAAAATGTCAACTGTTTGACAAAATGCCTCAAAGAAATGTTGCCTCATGGAATGCCAGGATTGCAAGATATGCACATAATGGATCTGTTCAAAAGGTTTTAGAAATGCACAAGAAACTACTTACTCTATTGGAAAACCATCAAGGCATAGAAAACAAGATGTTTTTGTTTTTGCAATGCAACTTCCCTGGTAGATGTGTATGTTAAATGGTGGAGAGCTGCGGATGCTCGTGATTTGGTTGACAATGTGCCCAAGTAAGTTACTGAACCAAATCCCGTAGTTTCAACCGACTTCACTCTCCAGGCACGGTTCTTCTTCCCTTACCTCTCATAATTCTTGTGTTTTAGTTCTCTTTTGCAACTAAATAGAATTTTAAATTATTAGGATTTTTAATACAGTTAAATGTCCCTTCAACTCTTTGCAAAACAATAAAGTGTCGTGTCGTAACTCTCGAAGTCATTATAACTCGTCTACTTTAAACCATGAACTATCACCCTCGCTTCGAGATGATTTAGAAAAATCTTACCCTTCTTGATCGCTCCAATATCGTTTTATCAACCAGATGAATTTGACTCCCATTGATAAAGTTGACCTTCTCCTTGTTTTAAATAGTTAAATTTTGCAATTTTCGGAGACTCACTAAGTACCCTTCGCAACTCTGGAAACGAGATGTGAAGTTTCATTCGTGTACCTTGGTATACGAGGAGTCACCTTGACCTTTGGTTTGACCCAAAACGAACATATGACATCCTTTTGACGCTCTTATAGGAGCCTTGTTACACTGGTTTACAGCAAAGTAGAAAGCTGTTAAATCTAGAAAGTTGGCTTTCATTTTGAACCGCCATTTGAAACCTGAATGGAGAAATTACGTCCCGTCTTCGCAAACCTCTAGCATTTATACTAGACAAATGCATGGAACATTCAGTATAGGAAAGAGAAATTTTCAGGATAGTTTGGCGAAGCCATTTTGTAGGCCTCGGTCGTAGTTTGACGAGGTCAAACTGGACCAATTTCTTCTTGTCGCTCCAGAAAACTTGTCACCATTTGAAAATAGTTTACTAGTTCTCAGTCCCGTCGACTCTGATGAATTCTCCTTATATAGGGGAACTAGTAGGAGATGTCTCGTTGCGTGCTTCTCCATCGAACGTCAGTTATGGACGCGGTTTTCTGGGCCCTCGAGCTAACTTTTGTCATTTTACAACTGGGTGAACTATGACCAGTGGCCTCGGAGAACTAGCCGCCAAACACAAACCGTTCGCTCTTTTTCAAATCCGTCAGTTGCTATGAACTCTTGGTCTATCTGGGGACACGTAGAAATTTAATCGTGGTGTGTGTTCTCATTAGAAGATAACTTTTGGAAGCATATTCTTAGCCTCCGAGCCCATTTTGAACGTTTTGTAGCTAGTGAGAAAATGTAAGAATAGAAAGCTGCGGAACCTCATAGGGTTGCCTAATCACCTTGGAAAATTTTAACACATGCAAATAAATGTTTAAAACCCTTTAGTGTATACATTTGTGTGAAATAGAACTTTTGAAAAAAGGTGTTTTCTCTCTCTTCCCTTCTCTTTCTCTCCTAGGTTACAAAATGAAGAAAAATGAAATGCAATGAATACATGTTTCTAGACCTTTTTATTTCAATTGCAAATTGTAATGATTGTCAGATGTATATGGGAAACTGAAAAATGATACTTATGTTAGGTTAGGGTGGATGCCATGCCAGTGAATTATCACTGATATCATGCTCACGTGGGTTTTGCAGGATGGAATAATGATGACAAGAAAGGTGATGTGTAATTTAATTATTATTATTGTAATGTTTATAGGTCATTGTAAAATGAATAATTGTCTAATGTAGTTTCTTGTTCCAGAAAAGTTATAATTGAAATTTGTTAATATGCATGAGATGCTAGTTTTAGGGATACTTAGGAAATATGCATTTAATCACCGGTTCAATTTGTTTCTTAGTTGTGTATGGCAAAAAGGGTTTGATTTATACATAGTAAATTGAAATTGAAGTTAATATATTGTATTACTTTCTCAGTATTCAATAAACGATTAAATTAATTACTGGGTTATCTTCTTACCTTGCAAACATAATAAAGAGTTTTAATGGAAACACTCAACCTTAATAGAATATTCGTGCATAACTACCTGCATGTGTGATTCCTTTTTACCATATAAGAAATTTAAGACCATAGAATGAACTTAAGCTTTGCACTCGATGGAACACTCTAGGTTAGGTAAATAAAACCCCTAGTTGGAGTTTACCATCATAGTCATTATGTTTAGCGACATGGTCGTGAACCCATATTTTAGGAATGTCATGGTCCAACTTTATCCAGAGTATGCGGTTTCCTTCTAGTTTTGGTAATCACGAGAAGAATGCCCTCTCTTCAGGTCCGACACCAGGTTGAGTGTTGAAGACCGCCTTAGAAGTCACCTTATGAGTCCTTGTTCGAAGGAACGATTAAGCGGTGCTACCTTGGTTTCTATCAAAATAACATCTTGGTATTTTCTTGAATGTGGTTTAGTATAAATATGTCCGCCTGCCTTAAACTCTTATATAGTTGAGGCGTGGATCATTAAGTGCATATTGGAAGAAACCAAACCTCAGCTGATTAGGAGGTGTCACTTGTGGTTCATGTATAGTTTATAATTCTTCCGATCATGTACCCCTTCAAGATGTTAGTCAAATACTTCTGTAACTCCTGATTACAAAACAATGCTAAGAATGAGACCTTAGTGCAATGTAAGAGCATATCATATAATGTTGCACACGAGATTGGAGATTAGGATTAAGTTCAATCTTGGAGTCCTTATAACTTATTTAAGCATTTTCATGTGTTGCAAAGTATATGAATTGTTTGGTGTGATCAAACTTCGAGAAGATATACATATATAAATCAAATTTGGAATTCAACAAGCTTTTGAACTATAATGATAATGGTAGCGAAATAACTATTCCGTGATCGACGGATGTTCTTAAAAAAGAAGCTATCTCGAATTTATGTCTTCCCTAATCCCAAGATTTCACCTTGACATCACGTTAGATTCACTTGTGTAGCAAGGGTAAATTTTAAACATTAAATAAATGTTCGAGAAGCACATTCTTAACATAAGGACAAGATAATTAAGTATTGTATATGTGATTTGAGTTGTGCTAAATAAGCCAGTAAGTTATGGAAATTTCCGTGATGCATAAAGGAAACCAACCTAAATTGGTCGAACTGTAAATTAAAAATGGAATGAACTTAAGATTTTGTAGATGGAGAAAGGATAAAACTATACTTGCACAATAATGTTCCTAGAATGATAATCATAACTAAGATGCAATTAAAGAAATGATGTGATTGTGGGTTCATCGTTCCTAAAGTCATGTTTCATTGTGGTTGGGTCGTTGCTAGTATTCGTTCGTTGGGAAAAGTGTGGCATTGACATGTGGATGTCGCCTCGTAGGTGTCTATGTGAGTCGTTGACTTATGTGATTGTCGCATGTGAGTCGAGTTCGTACTTGGAGCCCTTTACTGTGTTGTGTGTAGTGAGAAATGTAAGTCAAAAAATTTTATCCCGGTATTTTCTTGTTGTAATTGTGTGTGTTAAAGTGTGGGCACTATAGTATAAATAAAATGCCCGCTTTAGTTCTTTTTTAAAATGGTTGATCTATGATTATGTAATACTATTTTAATCTTTATATAGTTGTTTTTATTTATTATTGGAACTTGTATATATATGAGCTTGGGAAGTTACAGTGAGTGAATGTAAGATATTATAAAAATTATTTTTGATATATATTCAAGTATAAAAATACTCTTTGAAATCATTTTCGGTATTATGCGAGATATCTAGTGATTTTGGGTTTCTATTTCTAAAAACAAATTTTATTCTCTGATTCGATCATATTTTTTTGGGAATATTGTTTGGGTTTTTGTCATTCGTCCTAGTTTGGGGTTGACCTTTGATTATAAATGAGGTTTGTTATTTTAATAAACCCCTTTTTGGATACTAGTTAGATTTAGATTCGAGACATATTTTTATATGCTCTTCTCGGGTTATTAAGTGTTTCCTAATTCGAATATTTGCACGAATAAAATGGAAACACTGCTAGTTATAACTGGTGAGTATTACCCTCCTGTTTGGCTTCCAAATAAGATATTATTTGCTTAACAAACCTGGATTCGTGGGAGAATCCATAGATCTAATTTTTATAATCTCGAGTCTCTATTTTGAGAAAAGAGTTTAATTAGAATGGCTTCATGTTTCATTAGAGGTAGCTTGTCATTTTGTAGTGATTTTGAAGCCCTATATGTAGGACACGACATCGTAGTATCTCTTGTACTTTGGCTGGTCTCTCAAAGCTTTCAGGCTTGACTGTTCGAGTGTTTATCCCTTAACAAGTATTTGTTCTTGGGTTTTTTGGGCATCATCTGTGAAGTTTGATTGGTTTCATTTAGGTAAGGAACATCGTGGCTTGAGAACCCTTTTGTAATATTTAAGGTAAATAAGATTTACCTTATTCTTGTCAAACCTTGTTACTCTTGATAAAATTCGTCGTTATTGTATTATTATGTGGACCACGTTTGTGGTAGTCAAAGATATTTGATTTGTCTTCTCTATAGTATGTGGAATCATAATGTAGTTTGGAACTTGATTGTAATCCCTTCCTTGGGTAAGGGACTGTTGTGTTTTATGAGTTAAATTGATTTCGAGTTTATAATGTAAATCTAAGGGATTTTTATAAGATATATAACCTTATCATTAAATATGGTAATCTGTTACCATCAAATAATATGGATATTTATTTAAGTTATGTAGATTACATAGTATCGATATATTTAAGTACCTATGATCTAAGTTGATGATGAATGTATGATGATAAGCTGATTGTAAACTTTTACTCATAGTTAGTGTCGAAAGGTGAGTGAAGTTTGAAAGAATTTATTTTTTAAATTTGATTAATTAAATGTTGAAATGTCTTGAATATCAAAATTGTAATTATGTGAAATATCATTGTACTATTTAAATTATTAAGAGGTAAAATTAGCCTATTTTGTTTATATCTTATTCGTAAAGGAAATAAATAAGATGCATTTATTATTAAATGGAGTCTTGTTTTGCATCGAGAAAATTACATGTAAGTTTTCTCTAACTTATCTGATTATATGATTGGAATCTTATATGGAATAATATTTTGTATTATTAAGTGATAAATATGATGTACTTAATGAATGATTCATTCATATTTGCATTATTAATGGTTTTATTGGATTATGAATTTACCTCTATGTTAACAATTGAATACAATATATATATATATATATATATATATATATATATATATAAATATGATATATATATATATATATATATAAAATGATATGTGAGAACTTAAATTACATATGATTTAATTATATGTATTATGGATTTTTGTTTAATAAATGGATATGATCCTATTAAGTATTATTCTAGACCTAATACTTTACTAGTGCAAATGGATTAAATATGATTTGAGAAATTCAAGAAGTAGGCTGATTTAAATCTGCATCTAGCAATATAATGGTCATTTTATAATGACTCTAAAAAGGCAATTAATATTCGTGAATTCCTCGTTTAGAAACTAAGGTACGAATACAATCGTGACGAGAGTATCGCTGAGACTTGGAAATTAATCTATCGTAATTTAATCAAATTTCCTTAACTCAATAAGATATGATGTTTCAATTAGCCAAAATAGATGAGCCGAATCATTATGGTCATTGTTATGTAGTACCCATTTAATAACTTAGGTCATTATTTGACTACCGCGGTACAAATTCTATGCTGAGTTATCCCATCAACCTCCTCTAATTGTGACGATCGTTATGTTTTAAGATTTAAGTATCGTTAAAGGTGCAAATACATATTATACCGCAAGGTTAAGTACCTAATGTCATCATATGATGACTATGGGAAAGGATCAGACTCATGTTGATGAAAATCATTACGGAGATGCTTACTCTCCCTTAGTCATCCTAAGCCAACATAGTGACACTTACCCATTCAGGCTGATTTGAATTGGTACCTTGAATGTAACTTGTAACTGAATATAACTCCACTATCTAGTCCTAATTTAAATAACAAAAATTATTTGTTATGGTGAAATACGAGTTCCGATTGATGAGTGTGTCATCACGGAACTGAGTATGGCATACATGTTTCTAAAACTTTGGTCGAACTAGTGTAAGTCGTTGATTACACTGTCCTTATTTCACTATGATCTAAGTTATAGGATACCAGATGGGTTTCAAAAATGAATACCTATGTATACACTTAGAAATCATCACTTTATTATCAATGCGTAAAATGGAAACCAATAGTATAACTTGTATACACACTCGCAAAGAGTGATACATGAGTGATCAAAATTAATCCGACTCATGCACTTGCACATGGTTAACTATTATAGGATGGATTGAATAAGATGATGTTGGTTCTAAATTAAGTTAATTTAAAACAAGGAAACAATGTGATCTGATTATTTAAAAAATCCCTTGTATTGAAGTCTTAAAAGTGGTTGTTACAATCATGGAACATTGGGCTAAATTTAAAATGTTGAAGCTCAAGATAACCATCTGATCATACCATGTTCTCTTTATGGTTTTGGATGGTTTAAGAATAAGGAGAGAGATAAAATTCCCATCTTCATATTGATATTGCATAGAGAACACATTCGCATCCATTGACCACTTTGTTACTTGTTTGAGAGTTTTACTTCCTATAATCTCCACTTGATACTTTGTGACTATGAGAAGCCATTCCTCCATACTTTAAAAAGTAGAATATTTTATTTTTTCATGAAATCATTCATCACCTTTGAGTAAATTTTGTAGCATGGGATCATTTCTAAGATCAGTGGGGCGTTTAGAGGTGGTGAGAATAATTTTACTCTATCTCAATTCAAAATATTCTCACACATTTGCATTCATTTGTTGCAAATGATTTCCCGATATTCCTATAAACTCATCACCGGCCTTGATATCACTTTATATAGTAGAGGTAATATCTTCATGACTGGATACATTCATAGGAGATTCAATAATTTCCTTTCCTTTCCATTCACATTCTTCTTTAAGCTTCTTAATTTTTTTTTTCAAACAATTACTTTATATACACACTAACTGTTATTGTCCTCGGATCACTTTCTATGATGGAGGTGATATCCTCATGGATGAATACACCCATGATAGGTTTAGGTATTTCATTTCCATTTGGTTCATCATGGATGCAATATTCTTCAAAAATGGAAAATGGGAAGACTCACTTTCACATTCATTCTCACACACTAAGACTTCAAGGAAAACATTGATCTTACCTATTTTTCTATCTCATTGCTAGACATTTGTGCATCAAAATGAGAAACAAAAATTTATTCATACATATCTCGTATTTTGATGGCATAGGTTAGGATCTCAAGAATAATATGAGGATCTTTAACTTCTTCTACAATCTTCAAAACATCTCACATTGATTACTTCTTCAAAGCTACCAGATACTCACATTTACGTTTTTTGAAGAATCTTCATATTGGGCATCGGGGATCTGATTTGAAATTTTTTTCTTCATATAGCCATGAATCTCTTGAAAATTCTTCTTTTTCATGATTTACATTTCTCATCATCTAGAGGTTACCTTCTTGAAATTTCATACATACCTGGTCTTCATCATTTAAAAATAGAGAGATTAGATCCATACTACATGGGAAGGGTACACCTTTCAGTTCACGATTCATCAAATCATCCTCATGACATGGGGAAGACTACAATGTTAGGTCAGCAACATGAGAATAATATTTCACTATATTCCAAACAGCTCCTAAAAAGTCTTCTTCTTCACAAGGAAATGGGAAGACTCCATACTCACTGTGGTGATTATCATTACATTCCTTTATCAATGATGGGGAAATAAAATCCTCAAATATTTCGTGCTCTATTTTTCCATCCATGATTGTATCAAGAAGGAAATTGGATTCTTCCATTTTCTCCATTTCATCATTGGGCATTTGTGAATCAAAAGGAGAGCCAAAATGAGAAATAAAACCATCAATGATTACCTCAAAGTCATCCTCCTAAATTTCCTATGATAGGAAAGAGGGTTCATCTCTTGAACATATTCATGATTAGTGGAATTATCAGTAGGTACTACATAATCTATCAAGAGGAAAGAATTTTCATCTTTGGTACACATTACACCTCCAACAGATAGTGCCTCGAGCCAAAATGAAGATATAAACGAAGGTTTTATTTTCATGATTTCTTCATTATCCTTCAAGGTTTTGAATTTAATTTCATTTGAAAGCTCAAGAATAGGGTAGTCATAAGAAACACATAGGATTATTTCAAGAAAAAGTACCTCATAATATGGAGAATCATCATAATCCACTTCCTAAGGATTGATATTTTCTTCCTCATCATTATGAAGTACATCAAGTTGTTCATACCATTCTTTCATAGCCTCAACATAATTCATAATATCGGTATTGGTTTGGGAATCATAATTACCTTACACAACACTCAAAATTATTTGCATGAACTAACTTTTTAAGGATTTCATTTCTTCATTTCCATAAGTAAGAAAATCATTTAAAGGAAGAGAGAAAAAGGCGAGTTGCTCGAGTTTCTCAAATCAATTGCGTGAAATTCAAAACATTACCTTTTGGATATTCTCTGCCTCTTCATTATTTTCATACAAAATATTATATCTCCTCTACATTTTTTTCATCAAGCCCTTAGATTCTTCATCATCAACAAGCGTAATTCCCATCCTCTTTCCTCTAGTAGCATTCCTCTAGAATTGAAGCCAGAATGATTTTATGGTAGAATCTTTACAAGAAGACATTTTATGTATTCGGACACTCTTTCCATAACTTTTTTATAAATGGTGCTAACCTTATTTCCCTTTTCTAAGTGTATATTTTCATTTGAAGCAAGCGACCTCTTTGTTGTGCGTAGTCTGTACTTTTCTAGGAGCTAGTTTGAAATAATGGTTGATCAAAAATTTATATATCTTGATAGCCATCTTTCTTCCTCATTTTTGTTTTCACTTATTGATGTCGAACACCAATCTCGAAACTTCATCAATAGGGAAACAAATGTGACATGGATTTGTTCCTTGATAATCACCTTCAAAATATGATTTTTACTTTGAAGTATGATTTTGGTTTTTATTTTTGGAATAAATTATTTATTTAATTTTCCATAGATATTTAAGGGTGCATGAGGGAAAATCTCTCCCCAACAAATTCCTCATAAACTATTGGTGAAATAATTTTTCACAAGGACAAATTAGTGGATTTTCACCAACACTCTTGGGTTGATACCCACCTTATTATCTATAGGGAGCATCCCATTAATGAATGTAAACTAACTAAGAATATTGGGTGGTCATTAGGATAGAGATCAAAAGAAATACTCCACTAAACTTATGGTAAATTACTTTCATGGAGTACTAGGGAGGAATTTGCAGAGACGAGAGGTAAAAGGGAGTTAGGGAAATAATGAGAGAGGATTATTTTTGTGAGTAGGCTTACATAATTCACATACAATAACCATAGTAGGTTCACATTAAATTATAAGAATAAAATAATACAATCCATTAGCAAGACCAATAACTAAGAGACACAAATTTCTACAAATCTATCAATCAAGAACACAAAGTTCCTTCTTTTAGTTGTACAAGATCATCATGCTTACAAAATTGGAAAGCAGAGAGAGAGAGTAGAGGAACATAAACAAAGAAATATAAGAATAAAATCTTTTATTGCTTGATTTAGAAGTGGTAAATCTCAATAACATATATTGAATCTACAATTTAAAATCCTTTGAAATGGAGAAGCCATTCCAATTTATAGAATTAAAACATTTCTCTTCATCTACTTCCCACATGAATTTTCACCTATCCCCATCACTTGTGACATTTCATATTCCTAGGAGCTGATTATTTTTCTTATTAGTGAAAAAGGGCCCTTACAATGTTAATGTTAGAGGTCACTTAAGTGAATAGGATGAAATGGAAAAAATTACATTCATAATGGAAAATTAAAATATGAGAGAGAGAGAGAGAGAGAGAGAGAGAGAGAGAGAGAGAGAGAGAGAGAGAGAGAGAGGAAAGGGGTTAACTAGTCTGGTTAAGATGAATCCATTTTTGATGAAGATATACCCATTCATGATCCTTGAGGGTCAGTTCCTAGAATGAGCTCTTATCCTTTGAATTTTCTACTGAACCGGATTGTCATAGGTGCCACCTTGTATTCTTATGGAATACAGATGTATCTCAACACTTTGACCCATGTCTTAAGAACCTCATTAATATATTTTCACTGATTAAACCATTCCTTATGATATCTTGCAATATTATAAATAGATCATCTAATGTTGAAAAGAGACTCCAAAGTGTCCTCATTGAAGGAGAGAGGATCACTTGCCTCATATTTGACTAATTATTGAAAATAACTGATGAATTCTTCCAATGATGAATTCTCAATGAGAGGAAGGAATCTAAGTCCCTGAACACAATCATTGACATCATAAAAAATATTGAACGTATGTTTTTCACTAGATTCAATTTCGAAGATGACATCTTCTATCATGTTGTATCTAACATTCATTGTGTGGATAAAAATTGGGGACAAGTTCTTAGCAACTGATGTGAACACAAAACCTTCTTACTAGAGTGTGGGAGTTGAGGAAAATCATCTTAGACACAAGTGGGAATACCTCATCTCAATGGATCTTATATTTTCAAATTCTTCCCTTATTTTCTTCACATCTAAAATGGTGGCAAGAACGCATTCTGAACAAAGATAGAAATTCTAAGATCAAAGCCTTTCATTTTTCAAGATTCTCATCAATCCATTTATCACTATCCTTCCATTGCATAATATGTCCTTGCACCTTCTTGATCTTCTCATATTCAAAATTTTTGAACAGATAAATGTCTTCTACAGAAGATAAGGCACTAAATTGGGCTCCAAGAAAGGTTGAATGTGGGCAGTGAGAACTCTCACATGCTCCTCCAATTTCTTAATTGTTCATTTGTACTCCACATTTTAAGAATGCATGTGAGTAGAGGAATATTTGAATATCTGAGCATCACCTTTGTGCGTAGCTTGACCTAATGAGATGTGGGTCAACTCATAGTCCTCATGAGTCATTTCATATACAAGTTTTACAACTAGTTTTGGGAAACCTCTACATATTGATTAATAGAAACTCCACTAAAAAATTGAGAAGTTACATATGCCTTCTTACCTCATTTGGTCTTTTGAATCTTTGTGATGGCCCCAAGGTCAGGTATTACAGCTTGTTTTTTGTTATTGGTTCATTCATGAGCAACTCCTGGATCCATGGGAATGGATATTTTAAAGTATATATGAGGTTAGTCACTGGAACATCTTTAGGAGCGTGGTGAGGTATCACATTTTTCTCATTATGGGAAGGTTCCACCATCAAGAGAGACAAACTTGAATGTTGATGAAGAATGGGAGGTGTGATAGATCAATCTCACATGTCTCAAGAATCTCCATGGGATCCTCAATGATTCTAAATTTCTTATGAGGCTTCCTAGAATATGGAACCTTTGTGTTCCCTTTTTCCATTCTCTTCTTTTTGAAATTTATTGTTCAATGGACCTTAGTGGCTTTGAAGTGAGATTTTATTCAAATGTTTCTTCATTGGGGAGTGACCACATTACCAAGTATTTTATTGAGTGTTTAAGAACACTATTGTGAATTACATAAAATGAAATTGGGATGATATATAATCTAGAGCACGTTGGGATGCTTACATACCTTATTTCTCATATGCTTCCTAAAGGATGATTTCGTGAGTCTTCACACATGATGATTTGAGTACCTCTATAATCTGACTAGCTCACTTTGACTTGCTTCTTCAAGAGATGGCCCTCATCTTTCTCCATGAATCTTTATGTTCATTTGATCGTGATTAAATCCTTTTCTACTTCACAAATCACTTCCTCGAAAAGATGATACTTGAGTGAAAACATGCAATCAACATTTAAACACCTCTTTTGATTAATTTGTTCCTCATAGGAATAGAAACTGAAGATGAATTACATTTATGACCTTTAAATTACACCAACCTTATCAAAAGTCATTAATTAAGTTTTTAGAAATACTCTCAAGAGGTATGCATCGTTTGGGAATTAGAGATGATTGCTAGCATTACCTTTGGTGGTCTTTTCTTTTCATTCTAACTCTTGTACCAAGTTGTGCGTTATAGAAATCACTTCATAACTAACCTTTTGAGAGCTTGCGGGGTGTTTCCTTATTATTCATTCTAAGACATAACTTCTCAACCTTGCAAAGTGATTGAAAAAATCAACAATATAAGAAAAATGGGAGTTGTCACAACTTTTAGGGTTCAAATCGAAAATTTCTATTTTTAGAAGGTAAGGTCAGAGTCGTTGTTTTTAGAATTTTTGGAAAATTTGCACAATATTTGTTCCTGAATATCATAATCTGCCTATACTATTGCCACTAATTATTATTTTCTATTTTTATAAATGTTCTATTTTGGGACATCTACTTTTTCTTCAAATTACTATTTCTAGAAAGTTTCCTCAGTTGACCTGTTTGTTATTTCTTACTATTGTAAGATGTTCTAACTGTTGGAAGTTTACTATTTTGGGGAAATTATATTTTTATATTTTAATTTTTCAAGGCATAGGTTATTCTTAGTGAGTATATATCATATTCATATTGCGATGAAACAGCGCCACTTTCTTCAACTTTGTCCCGGGATATCATGCTATAAATTTCATTGTTTTTCATATGCTGGAACTCTTTGAAATTGAAAAATAAACTTAATAGGGTTTGGAACACCATATTTATATTCTAAAAAAACTAGGGAATTGATGATTTTTTTTTTCAAAATCATCCTAAAGGTGTTCTAAAGAGAGAACCACTGGCCAAATTTCAACTTGATTGGATGCATGATTAGAGAGATAAGAGAAAATATTGTTTTCAGAGGTCATGACTGTTAGAAAGAAATTTTTTCAGCATATCTATTAATTTTTTTTTTCAAGGTATGAAAATAGAAAAAATGGTGGAATAGAAAACTATGTTGAAGAAATGGTTCGAAAATGAGTTTTAATGTGTTTTATTTCACTTGTATTTGACCCTATTGACCATGGTTCAAACCTAGGTTAAATGAGAGCTTGAGTGAGGTTTAGATTGGTTTTACATGGTGTAATGGTGAGAAAAGGGGCATAAGGTGCTCCAACGTGTGCATTGGAGAAAGATTAAGACAAGTGGAAACATTAGAGTGAAGGTGAGTGAGATGGAGGAGCCAAGTAAGCACCTTACAGGCCAAGAGAGGTCCTATGAATGACCCAGTGCTTGATTATGATAATGGGCATAATTTTTGTACCTATTGTACCCTTAGGAAGTGAGAAAATCGGTACACAAAAGTGCACTAAAGGAAAATCATGGGTGCAAGTTTGAGCATGAGGGGCCGAGTGGTTGAGCATGGGAGCTAAAAAATGAGCTTCCTAATCCTAGGTAGGGTCATGTGAGTGTCTGAGGGATAATAATGGGAATGAGGAACACTTTCTTGTCCCCTATATACCCTTGGGGACATGGGGACACAAGGGACACAAAATTTTTCCTTGAAGCAAGGTGATGACATGTGGCATAATGGAAAATTGGCTAAGCATGGGTTTTCACTCACACTTCTCCCTAACTCAAATTAGATTCAATCTGGGTTGTCTTGAGTTCACATGATCAGTTAAAGAGTTAAAATATTTTCATAGGGCAAAATTTATTTTCCCCTTCATCCCCTTTGGAACAAATGGTCAAGAGGTGCCACAAAGTGTGCCTTACCTCATTTGG
Source organism: Taxus wallichiana var. yunnanensis (assembly GCA_018340775.1). Taxonomy (NCBI): domain Eukaryota; kingdom Viridiplantae; phylum Streptophyta; class Pinopsida; order Cupressales; family Taxaceae; genus Taxus; species Taxus wallichiana. Next base: position 411,632,364 of record CM031244.1, read on the forward strand.
AAAACTAGGTTTTTCACTGGTTTAGGGTGGAAAGCATGAAATATTATTAGGAGGATTACGGTGGAATTTTGAGGTAAAAATTTATATGAATATGAACCAAAAATACATTATAATACTAATGGAATAGGTTTTATACCTTAATGTTTCCTGAAACTCCAAAAAATGGCCCCTTTTTTATTGAGATAACGAGGTACACTTGTAAGTTTTGAACTTAAGAAATCATCACACCTTGGATAAAATTTTATGCTGCCACCATGTAGAGGATTCTTAAATATTTCCATTTACTAATTTTTTCCTTATAACTCCTTATGGAACTCCTGAAATCATCTGGATAAGTTCAGGTTCACAATTTGACTATTCGTTTTTTACACCTGAAAAACCCACTTTTACATAGACTGGTCCTGAATCACCGAATATTTCCTAAATATTCCTAAACCACCTCCAAAATATTAAAGGTTATCCAATACCACCTCTATATTCTTATTACCTTTTCATAACCTTCCCATAGGATGTACACAAGCCCCGAAATAGCCAAAATTGACCTTTCTAGACACTGTCAGATAGCTAGTCTTCTCGCATTTCATGACATGGAATAATTAACCTTATCACACCATTTTTCAAACTTGTAAATATTCATTCAATAAATTAAGATTAATTTTAAGGAAAAGGAAACCATGAAACAGGAGGCAGGATGACTGAGAGAGGGATTCAGGAGGATTTAAAGCATGTTTTCATCTTGTGGATTAGTTTTTATGATGTAAATTTTACATTTTTGGATAGTTAATTCACATGAAAATAGTAAGAAAAATTTCATTAGAGGAATAATTGATGCAATCCACATTAAATAACCTAATATGTTTCATGGGATTACCTTTTCCATCATCGATAGGAAGTTTAGGTGTAATAAAACCAAGAGGAAAAGGGTAAGAGGAAATCTCAGGAGCCAATGGATGATGTAATAATTTAGTGGAATCAATAGCATGAGGAGAATTAGATACACCTTGTTGTAATTGTAAGATTTGAGCTTGTAATATGTGAATAAGGGTTTTGAGATATTTTGTTCCATATGAAGAAGTATTTGAACCATTAGATATGGGAGGTGTAGAAGTGATAGTGGTTACATAAATAGGTATAGAAACATTGTGCATTGGAAGGTTAGATGCCCTCCATAATGTAGACACTATAGATGTAGGAACAATATATGTCAGTGTGATGAGAGAAGGATGAGACCCTCCCAAAAAATAAGCATCATTAGATGGTTGATCACAAGAAGGCTTAGTAATAAGAACAATTTTGATAAGAGGCTCAATGTGACAAGGATTCTCACAAAGTCTAGTGCAAAAATTAGATAGAAGTATAACTTGATTTTGGTCCACAATATTATCATCATCATCATAAGAATTATCACTATGTTTTTTAATATCATGTAGTGGTACCTCATGGGAAGTATCAAGGATAAATGAAATAACATAAATTGGCATAGGATATTAGGCCATGAGGTTATAATGTTTATGAGTAGGAGGAGAAATCTCAATATGCTCAATAAGATGATTTGTGAACTATGCATTATATCACAGGGGGATGGGAGGAAAAAATATACAAACTGAAATAAAATGAAAATATTAAGAGTTGAAAGTAGTATATACTTCTGGAAAATAAGGAGAAACCCTAGAGAAACAATGGTACAATGTTCAATTCAAGAGTTGGGTTAACAAAATGTTTTCACCCTTTTTAGGTTTGATTAATATTTACACCTAGCCTAAAAGGAATGAAATAGGAGTTACAAGGGTTATTATAATTAATTAACTTCCAACATTAATCATTCAACATTAGAATAATGAATTGATAATTGTAACAAATGTACATGATACAATACAGGCTCATAAATACATGGGATTGAGTGTACTTAGTTGATTACAAGTGATTTTGGATTGATTTGGGTAATCTGAATGATATAATAGGGAGATATGAAACTGAGAGTACCTCGATATTGAAACAATGACCTAAAGACTCTCTTTGGAAGGACTAAATAGTAGGGGTAGGAGTGTTCAGTATGATCTATGACTATGTTAAACTTGTTTTCACTATGTAATTGAAACTAACACCTAATAGCTTCAAAGTGAGCAAATAAAATCATAAAAATTAGATAAAATCTTAAAGAAATAACATCATCATTACATAAACATGAAATTATCATCTAAATGCCATATAATTCCTAATTTTTATGCATGATTTATTAAAGTAAACTTGAGCCTATATGGAGAAGAAATCAAATTAGATTTGATGTCTCTAATGTGAGGAAAGGATCTCACTATCCATGGAAACAAGGTCAATATCTAGCTTATTCCTTTACTACTCAAAAGAGATAATGGATACACAAGATGAGGAAGCTATTCCAAAAAATGGAGATTGCTCTTCTCAAAATACCTTATATATTCACTATTCAAAGTGTGGTATGGTGTGTAAGATCTAGTTTTAATATATAGATTTCCTATTTGGATAACCATGAATCATAGTGCATGTGGGATAAATAATAAAGTGAGATTAGAATAATTAAGCATGATTAGTGAGAATTAGCAAGTGATTAACAACTCATGGGAGTTGGGGTGCTTTAATTAATCAATTGGGATTAATTAATAGGCTTGGATAAGCTTAGAAAGCTTGTAGAGATTTTTTGGAGGGAAATAAGAAGATTTTGAATGGTTTGAAGAGGGGTTTTAGCTAATAAGAGGGTTTATTAGCTAAAAACAAGGGTAATAGGCTTAATTAACTAATAGTAGCTAATTGTTCGATCGGAAGAGGATTATGAATACTGAAGTTTCGTAAATGGTCATTTAGAATGGGGAAAGACTAGTTAATCAATGAAGTGTCGTTAATTGATCAAAATAGAGTGGAATTTAGCTAATTAGCAAGAAATCACTAATTACAATGACAATGATAAAAATAAAGTAATTAGTATGATTTTAGTAATAAAACTACGTATGCATATTTTTGTTGTCTACATTTCCCCCTTTAGGTTACGTAAGTAACGTCACTTCAAAGATAGTAGACAAGTATAGACAAGTAAATTTTGAAGTAATGGATGAGAAATTAAATATAATTAAGGATTCCCCTAGAGGGTGGATGGGGTGATGAAATAGGTCGATCGACGATAAAAAAGAATAAGGAAATAAGAAGAGTCGACATAAGCCCGATAAGCAAGTGTGTAATTGGAAGAATAGGGAAAGAAGAACTGGTGCTTCAATAGAAGAAACAAAGGGAGGGAGGGGGATAAATTCAATCCTTGTCACCCCATGTGATGTTAGAAGAAATATTGGTGATAGAATAAAATGATATGAAGAAGATTGGAGAAGAAGAAAACTTTGAATATAGTGGCTATTAAAGGCATCTCAACTTTCAAGAAAAACATGATTTCATCATTTTGCTTTTCTTGATATCATTGGCCCTTTATTATATATAAGCATACAACAAAATATAAAATAACATGAAAATCCATAATACTAACATTTTTTCATTTCTAAAACATTAACTCAATGAATCATGCATACAATAATGCAATACAAGAAAGTAAACAAGTAAACCAACAAAGAAACAAACACCAACAAATGTACTCAAACAAAAAATGTTCAAGAGAGTTGAACCAATGTTTTTGTTGTCAATCTTCAATTCCCACATGTTCGAGTTAATGACAAGGGTTAAAAATGGCACCCCAAGCAAGGATACATGTAAGGTGAATAAACAGAGGATGTAAAAGTCCCATGGAAAAGCAACTGTGCACTATAAAACTGCCCCAAGAAACTCATTTGTGTAAGGGAAGAAAGATAAAGTAAACAAAACCAAATTTTATTAATGGAGGGTAGGTCAAAATGATCCGTAAGTCACGTGCAAGAAACAAACAAGAACCAAAGAAATATGTTTTGTAGGACAATTTTCTATGTTTGAAAACATTGTCTAGTAAATGATTGATTGTGTGAATGATTTTTACCAATTTTTGATGTAATTTGTAAATTTAGTCAATTTTTGGATTTTTGAATTTTTACCAAATTTTTGTATTTTTGAATTTTTACCAATTTTTTAGATTCTTGAGTTATTACCATATATATTTTTGATGATTTTTACCAATTTTTGGATTTTTGATTTTTTGAAATTTTAGGGAGAAAATGATTTGGAATAATGACAATGTACGTGGACATCACCAAAAATCACCGGGAAGCAAAAATATGCCCTAGGGATAAGAAAGAGTCACCAGGAAGAAAAAATGCACCCCAACACACGGTGAGAACAAAGAAAAATGTCTATTTATTAGAAACAATCATCATGACGGGATTCCAAAGACACATGGAGAGAAGAAAATAGAAGCATTAGTCACTCGGCCGTGTGGGTGAGAAAAATGAAGAATTAGGGCTCGCAAGCTATAAATAGAAGGGCATGAGGGGGTAAAATTCATCGTAGACCGTTATTTACTATTGACCTTTACCAATTTTGAGAGTGATTTTTTCTCGACTGCGAGAGAGATGGGGTGAATTTTGAGGCATCGACATCACGCAGATCGTATTCGAGAGTAGTGGAGGGTGCCGACAAACGATCCCATGGTACGTACAAAAATAATAATTTTTTAGTTCATTTAATGTGTTTTTAAAGAAAGGGAAAATGGCGGGATCACGCTAGCACAAGCCTTTGAGTGTGGTAGCATTAAAAAACGTGCAGTAGCATGAAGGGCTTGCATTACCGTGAAAATGGTTACATGGAAATTACATTAGGTTTTAGGTATGGTTAGTCTTGCGCTAGCACTAAAATGGGTGCACGGGTGCTAAAAGTGATGTGTTAACGCGAGGCTTGATATTTTGTGAAAATGGGTGCACGGGAATTAAATAGCATACACTTATGTAAAAAGGCTTATGCTAGTCCTACAAGGCATGCACTAGTGCGAGAAGGCTTGTGCTAGTGCAAAAAGGTCCGAGCTAGTGAAGAGTTTTTGCTTTTAGGTTACTTTAGAAGAATTTAGGAAATGTTTAGAAGAATATTAGGGTAATTAGAACACCTTAGGAAGATGTTTTGAGAAGAAGTGATGTTAATTAATTGTGTTGGGTAATTTTACAAATGAGATTACACAACTTGGAGTGTGTGCAAGCAACACGGATATCTTCGAGCTTATGAGTAGACATTTTCTCCTTTGGAGTAGTGTGGACTAGTGGTCATGCTAGAGGCTACATGATTGGTCCATATTACATATATGCCTCAGATTATGATGGATCGTGACCTTCTCACGGCCTTAGCGAGAGAGCCGGCACAATGAGATCCAGAACTTTAGATTTCGACTAGCAAGATGTCGGTCACATTGGAGGACATGTATTAGATCCTCCAAGTTCCTATTCAAGGAAGCATAGTGAATTATGATGGATGTCATGGCCAAAACTTAGACAATATATGGGATCTCTTTCGATTAGCTGAAATTCCTCAACAAGGCGTGTAATTTCACTTGTATAGCTATTTTGATGACAGGAGGAAAACTCGCATACTGTATATTTGATGGTGCTTGTTAACAACTACTTGCTGCGTGACAAGTCTAGGATAAAATTTCCACTTTAGTTGATTAAAGTCATACACAAACTTATGGATGAAGAGGTATTTCTTTGGGGTCGGTGCATACTAGATCACTTATACTAGGATCTGAACTTAGTGACATATAGAGGGATGAGGAGTGTGGGCCCATCCACACTACTAACACTTTGGTCGTGGTACCATATTGTGATCGGGTGCCCACTAGGAGATCTTCATGACAAAGGACATGAGGAGGCCTCATGTAGGGGATGAGAGCTAGTTGGTGAGGATATAAGAGATCATATATGGGGCATACCTATTACTATAGGCATGATTTTGATGATCTCAAATTTGCACATGATTGCATGGTGACCATATTGGTCTTATCATTGGTGAGAGGATACAGTAAGAGCTCAACGTTGTTGAGATAGAGCACTTTCGATTGGTAGTTGTAGATATATTCTATAGTGGTACCATCTTGATAGGGTACAACGACGGTTGGGTCTTATCCAAGGTATTCCCGAGAGATGATATTTGGTATGCTCGACGATCTTGGGAGGCTTTTAACTATGGACCCCATATCAAACCACGGAGGGAAAGAGAGAGCTTAAATGGTGTAGTCCCATAGCAATGGGACCAAAGAGCACATATAGTAGATCATGGTACTAATCCCGATTACGTAGCATGATATTTGACAATAGTTCCTCATCATCTTACCATCCCACAGGCTGCCATAAGCGTAGGGATAACTACATCTACCACAAGAGAGGTAGCTTGGGCACAAGATAGGTCGTGACTCAGTCAGGCGAGGAAAAGGTAGAGGAGGAGGAAGATGATGGACAGGGATAGGGACTAGCACAACCATAACCACAAGGTCCACTTCCATGTTAATCGCCACAGCAACAAACACCACCATAGGTACTGACACAACATTTGCCTATTATATAACATATGCCTATAAAGGGTATTCAGGTTCAAGAAAATTATGTTTCTATTATATAGTTGAAGGTATAACATGTTCCCTTGGTACATATTTCAGATTCACCACCTAGGGTAGTGAGTCTACATATGGAAGTAGTTAGATACGGGGGAGATGGATGGGGATCTCTATTTAGATAGGTGCTAGGATGGGGATCACCATTGAGATCATTATTTATACCGGTTTCGTGTTTCATATTTATTTCAGGATCGGGGGATTAACACATGTACATCCCTTGGTATAACAGAGTGATGCGGAGCTGGCTACTTTACGACAATAATTACAGCAGGTGACATCTGAGAGATATTATCTTGCTACAGAGAGATTACAGTGGTGAGTTGAGAGGACTCAACTACATGATGACGTGGCTAAAGTGATAGTATAGCGATATTATCTTACTGCGAGAGAGTACAATGGAGGATCGAGAGGACCCACCTACATACTAATGTGTCTAGGACGACGTAGAGTGGGATTATCTTCACCATGCAACACTAGCAGGAGGTTCTAAGGACCTAGTATATGATTTTGTTGTAGCGAGAGGTGAGGTTGTATATTATAGATCTTTGTATCATGGGGCCATTACGAGGGAGGATAGAGGACCATACCCTACGGTTAGATGGTTGGCAGTCATTCACGGTCGAGATCATACAAGCCATCTAGGTCTGCAATATCTGTCTAGATGCCTTCACCACATCTCGGGCCTTGAGCTCAGCCAAGGCCTTTACCACAACAGATGTCACCACTTCCATAGATGACTGGCAATCTGAACCAGCGATGAGGTAGTCCTGGTGTAGGTGAGATTTAGGGTTAACTCTCTTATTGATGTATTTATTTTTGATGTATGCCTCGTGATGAAGGCATAATTTTTATCAGATGTATATGTATTATTATTTTTATGCCTCGAGATGAAGGTACATTTTTTATCCATGCCCATGATGTCGTTTATCGTATATCGATGTATATCAAGACACGTTGTTTTGTATATGGACATTTGAATGGATATTGATATTTGATAAATGGATATATGTTGATGATGGAATTGTCTATTTATCACATTTTTTTATATGATATTATATGTTTAGCCCATGCTTTTATTATGGTCTATGATGTGGGGGGATAAATATAATCCCTCTTACCCCATTAGCGATATCATATGATGTTAGCTTAACATACATGTTTAATTTTTAGTTTCATGATGATGTAGTTTAGCATTTATTTATATGTGATGTTAGATGTGATGATAGATGATATTGATGATGAAATGATAACAAACTGTACAAGCAATGAATACAAGCACAATGAACACTTAATCAAATCTATTATATACATAATAAGTAACAACACAACACAGCTATGTAAAAACATGCAAGATAAAATGAATCTAATAAATTTCATGAGACTAAAATAAGATGTAATCTAAGTATGCAAATAAAACACCTTATTCTAAGAAAGCATACAAGACAAGCAACCAACAAAACTATGTACAAACAAATAACCAAGTAAGCAAACACTACTTTGTTTTTTGGGATATTTTGGGAATGTTTTGCGTTGTTTTTACATTGTTTTTAAAGACAACTTTATATTTTTTTTGAGGTTTTATGAAACGTTTTTGAATGTTTAGGGTTTTTGACTAAATATATTTGAATGTTTTTAAAATTTTATGAAAAGTGATACAATTTTTTTTTGGATTTTCTAATTTTTTTCCAAAACTATGTACAAGTAAACAAGAAAATGTGGATAGGGCTAGTGATATATGGGAATGTACAAGGTAAAATATCACGTGCATGTACAAGATAGTGAGGATGCAAAATTTCCCTTGAGTAAGATGGGAATGTAAAAAGGAAAAGTCTTTACAACATGAGTAGGATCATCTGAATCAAGGCCATGAAGGATAGGTTCAAAAGGATCCCATGACACAGGGGAAAATTAGAATTTAGGATAAATTCATTGTACTCCAAGGTATGAGATGATTTTGAAAAATAGACCCTCTGATAGCACCAGAAATTGGTTTTCACCAAAGGAATTGTCCAATGTGTCATAATTGCGTTGTTTTCACATTTGGACGAATTGATTTCTCTTTATCTTTTTGTTTCTTTTTCTGATTTTTATACTTTTAAATTTTCTAATATTTTGAAGTTCACCAATGCTTAAGCATAGGACTACTTGATATGCATGGAATTCATAAGATCCCACAACTTGTCACCATCAAAATTGGCAAGCTTATATGCTCATGTACCAAACTTAGTAACCACAACATATGGTCCTAACCAATTAGGCTCAAAATTTCACTTCTTTTATCTACCCTTGGTGGTATTGAACTAAGTTTCCTTAAAAATAAGGTCTCCTCCGTCAAATTGGTGAGGTATGATTCTTTCATTGTAGCCTTGGCGCACTCTATTATGGTACACTTTTAGGTGATCTAGTGTATGAATACATTTCCCATCTATTTACTCTAGCTCCATGAGTTTGGAAACTCTATAATCTTCCTCTTTGTATAAATGATCTCGCAAAGATATGTGCAAAGAAGGGATATCAATATCAAGGGGTAGGATGGATTCTGTGCCGAACACTAAAGAATATGGAGTAGCACTAGTAGGGGTGTGGATGGATGTTCGATTGACCCAGAGGGTAGGATCAATCAAGTAAGTTCCAATTATGGTCAATCGTGTTAACCATATTTTCCATTGTTGCAACCTTGAAATGTGCTAATTATAAGTGACGCATGAGATTTTTAGATTCGTGAGAGGTAGGTGTGAAGGAATGAGTGGAGGTATAGTAGGAAGTGGATGGGTGTTCGCGCCTGGGAAGAATATATTCAGGACTTAGCCTACTTTTGAGCCACGGGATAAAAATAGACAGTGGAATAATGAAGTGGTGTTCAAGCAATATTTTGAGAATAGATTAATGCATGAAAACTTGTGAACAAAGTAAATGCTATTTTGGGAAAGATCACATGCAAGTGGGAGATTAATAGTCACGCAGAGTTTGAGCTAATAATATGATTAGATGCGGAGTCAATTATAGATATAATCTATTATGTGAGTCTCACATACTTTGTAGTTATCTTTGTATACATGCATATAGCCTATTTTGAGAGTGCATGGGTGGTGAAGGGAAAGTCCTCACCCGCCTATATATATGTATTGTTTAGGAGGATCATGACCGTTGATGTATTGAAGTTATATTACTAGTATGATTCACGTGCATGACGTTGTGATGATGTTTATGGTGTTTTCGGTGGATTGTGTTTGATCATGAATTAATATGATGGATCTTTGGGTATGGATATTTTTCATTTATGTCTCTGTTCATGGTTATTGTATGGTAAATCTGATCTTGATTCTTATTTAATTTATTGTGCATCATTTTTGTGATATGAATAATTTATGCTTTGTACTTTTTTTTTGATATGATTATGGGATATATGTTCATGCATGCTAACACCTTGAAAATTTTGGTATAAAAAGAGGGGCCCAGTACCTTTTCACACTTTGGGTGAGAATTCGATCTCTAAATGAATTACCAAAGCACACCTAGGTTACGAGTGGGAAAATAAGACTACATTTTGGTTCCATAGTCTAGACCTCTTTTCAATTTGTTGCAAGGATGTTTTATGATGAATAATATTGGTTGACTTTGGACAGCATTGAGAGTTGGGTTAAAAATAGAGAAGATTAGTTTGCTTGCAGATATAACACTGGACTCGATTTCAATGCATGTGCATGGGTTGAAGAACATTTGTATTATGAGCTCTATGAAATGTTCATTTTCTTCTTCCATATAGACTTGTATGAGTGGATGGTATATTAGGCATCAAATATAAACTGGAGGTATGAATCAAGGGTTTGGACATAGGAATATTACTAGACTTTGCATGATGCTGATGTAACATGGACATGCGTTGTAGATCTTTAGAGGGGTAGTCTTTTGCATAGCTATACATTGGATTACGTTGTTTCTAGTTATTCATGTACAGAGGTTACCGAGTTCGAGTTCTTAGGTGAATCTAAAGGATCATATTTGCACACCACTCCTTTAGCGATTAAGATCTTGTTGATAACCTTGGATTTGGAAGAACTACCTATGGCTAGCTAAAACCCCACGCGCATAGGCGCAAGAGTAGGTGTGGTGAAAGATGGTGGACCTTACGGTAGAAAAGGAAAGAGAGGAAAGTTGGATTAAGTATAATGAGCCGCTAGAGAGGGAATTAACGAAGAAGTGCGAGTGTTAAAGAAAGGGAAAATTTTAGTGGCGAATATTCATTAATTCACAAATATTCCAGTTTTTGAAATTTAAAATTGGAAAATATTTAGGTACAAGCTAGGACTAGTTCACCAAAAGTTTCTAGGTGCAAGTTAATTTTAGGGGTCAATTCACCATTCCCACAAAATAGAAATTCACAAAATTCACCTGAATATAGTCATTTGGTAGCATATTTTTATGCTACTAGCCGACAACATATAGTATGTTGTTGTCCGGTTGCATAAAAATGCTATTGTCTCACAACATTTTTATGCTATTGGCCGATAACATATAACATCATCATTTGGGATTGACACAAGTATCTCTCACAGGCCATTTGGAATAAATCTTAAGGAACCCCAATAGTGTCTTTTGACACTCGCTTCATGGCTTGAGTTGCAGGATCATCATGTGTAAGGTAGAGGTTACGATCATTGAAAAACACTCTATTCGATTTGTGAGGTCGATTTTGAGATCTTATCTCATCGAAAGGGATGTTCGTGTAAGGTAGAGGTTACGATCATTGAAAAACACTCTATTCAGCTTGACAGGGTTAGTTTTTGAGATCTTATCTCATCGAAAGGGATGTTCGTGAGTTGTGTTCATGGTCATTAGAAAAATCATTCAACAATGTTCTTAAACACTTAACCCAAGGTGTTTGTGAACCATCCAAAGAGTTTCTTAGGGTGCAAAAAGTTCAGAGATTCAGAGTTTTGTCACATTGAAGCATTTCATATATCAAGAATAATGGATCTTCATTAGATATAGAGTGTTCTTTAAGGCATATCTTCCTCTCTCTTCTTCTTCCTCTCTCTTCTTTATCTCTCCTTTCTAATTCTTCATCAGGCCTCATCATTGTATTTCATCCTATTCACTTAAGTGACCTATTTTAAAATTATAAAAGTATTTTCTCAAAATTATAAGAGAAATACTTAATTCATGGAAAATGAAATTCATAAGTGGAATATGGAAACAAAGAGTCATGTGAGGGAGGTGACCTATCAAATTGAAAGTATTATAAATTGGGATGACTTCTCCATCCCAAAGGATTCCAATTTTTGAGGAAATTCTACTCTGTAGCATTGTGAATTGTTGCAGCTCGATTGAGGATTTGTATTCATCAATACACATGAAATAAAGTCTAATTTTCTTCCACTTCTCCTCTCGTGCATATGTATGAATGTGTGCATCTTTGTATGCATGGTTTCCTCTCATCGTTAGTGTTGAAGCATAGTGTTGGACATATAATACTTAGCAGAAGGCACACGAGAGGTCCGTGTAGGAGAACAGGGCATGTTCAAGGGCTCAAAAGGATTTGAACATAATTGCACGTAAGAAAAAGTTGTGGAGTTGGGACTTAGCCATTTTTACGAGCATGGGTTATTTTTGGAGATAACATGCAGAGCACACAAACAAGTTGGAAACTTGGGCGACATACATTATATATTTTGAGAGGATAGATTAAGAAGCACTTTTCATGAATGCGGGTTAGGAATAGATTTACTACTACCAGTTAACTAAAGGAAGTCTATTGCTAGTGCACTCGCATGTATGGATATTCTTGTAATGACGCTTGGCTATTAAAAGCATGTGACCTATTTTGGGATTGGATAAGAGATGAAGGGAAATTCCCCACCCTTATATATATGTAATGGTATGTGTAATAGATATAGGTGGACATCAGAACATGACAAGAGAGTTTGAGTATGAATGTATGTAAGATCTGGATTACTGTGTAATTACTTTATAGGATTTGTGTGTGCATGGGTATGGAATGCCTTTATTATAAGAAAATGTTGTGTGACTATTATGTTTAATATAATGGAGGTTATTTACTGGAACTAAGTGTTAATCCTATGTGTGAATGGATCTTATACGTTCTTAATTTCAGCATGGTTATTGTTTGAGTATGTTATTCTTAGATATAGATCAGTGCATGCACTATAGAATGATATAACGGTTATGGATCTGAATGTATTAAGTCTTCATCATGCTAACATCTTGCAACAAAAACCCTAAAGAGGGGCCTGGTACCTTTACACGCTTCAGGTAAGCACTCAGTCTAGGCTGAGTGATGTGTTAGCATGTCTGGGATATTACTGGAAAATTGTAGGCTGCATTATTGGTTCCATTTCTGGGACATCTTTTTTAGTTGTTATCAAGATGGTTTGCGATGAAAACATACCACTTGACCTTAGCGAGTGTTGAAGAACGGATTAAATATTTGGAGGATGAATATGCATGGAGTTTTAGCACTAGATCTGAGTTTGATGCACGCACATGGGTAGATCAGAACCTGTATGATAGCTTATATGAGAGCTTATTTTCTATCTTTCTCGGTAGAATTGTACAAGTGGCTAGTTGCTTAAGCTTCTAAACAGAATGGAGGTATCGCACGCTAGTCTGGACACAGAATAGTTTCAGACTTTGTATGATGTTGATATAATCTAGACTCGCATTGTGGATGCGTGGTTATGTGGTGTTCCGAACAGTTATATCTTGGAGTACTCAGTTTCAAATTATTCATTCCTAGAGGTTACTGAATTCTAGTTTTTACGATATCCTTAAGGAACTTACTTACAAGGTATTCCCTTGGCGATCAAGATCATGATGGTAACCCTGAATTTGGAAGAAAACCAATGGCTAGGTAAACCCCACCATGCGCGGGGTAGGAGCAGGTTTAGTGAAGGATGGTAGACCTAGCGGTAGAAAGGTAGAGAGAAGAGAGGTGTCTTAAGTATAATGAGGCACATGAGAGGGAGATAGAGAAACAACGTGATGTTGCAGAGAGCAGATGGCGTTGCAGAGAGAGATGGCTTGTGAAGGATTTACAACTCACATGGAAGATGTGGAGATAGAGAATCTGGATCTACCCCATCTGGGCAAGCATATCAGGGAACCCTTCTCGGACTCACATGGAAGTGTGCCAACAGAGATGACCGGGCGCGTGGTGTGTGTCTCGAATCTACTTGACAACCTCGCTTTGCGCTTGGCCTTCCAGTATCAAATAAAACAAGTAATCAACACATTAGTTTGGGTAGTAGAAGGGCAGGAGTAAATCATATGGAAAGTACATTTATGGAAGGACAAACATATTCATTATTGTTTGGAAGAATCTTTTCAGTACTTCATCCACACAGAATGTGAGCGCGTAGAATCTTGGACCCACTTTAGGGAGTGGTACCACCTCACAGACGGTTAGGGTTCAATTTAGTACTACTGTTGGGATGTAGGGAATTACCTCTTCCGGTATGTTTCCATCCACACATGGAGGATCAGGTGGTATACATGGCTCTAGTTCTAGTGGATCAGGTGGTTCTGGAGTTTGGGGTAATACGGGAGGTTCTGGATCTGGTGGGCAAGGACCGCACCAACCTCAAAATATTTACATGGAGATGTATCTTCACCTTCCACAATATAGGGGCATAGAAGATGTTGTCGAACATGTGCACATGTGTGAAATATGGTGGCGTGTGAAGGGGATCACAGCTACTGAGCGTAGAGCAAGTCAATTTTCCACAACATTACAAAGATGCGCACATAGTTGGTATAGAAAGTTTGATCCTGATCAGACTTGCATTGACTATGCAACATTGAAAGATGCTTTCCTTAAAGAGTTACACATCTCTGAGTTTGACAAGAAGAGTATTAGCGCACTCAAACACATTAAGCAAGGCACTTCTATAAGAGTTAGGGAATATGATGCCCATTTCAAAACATTTTTATCTAAGTTTTCTTATGATATTCATGACAGTCAGCATGCACAATGGTTTATTAGAGGCCTGATTATACCTTTTAGGAGGGAGCTATCACATAAAACATACACTGATCTATGTGAGGAACTAGAAACAACATTACACGCTAAGGTTATTCGGAGTATAGACACTGGCGTTAGCCCATTTTTAGAGGCACATATTGCAGCTATGGCCAATTAATTGGAGAATTTATCTGCCAATTTGGCCCATGAGATGTGAACAGGATTTGGTGTACAAATTGTGAGGTGGAAGGGCACACCAAGGATAGTTGTCCCCATAGATCAATGTGTTCATTACTTCTGGATTTTGAGATATGTCACTTAAACCATGATGCTAGTCGTTTCCCATTATTACAATGTGCTATAAGGAAGAACGTCTCTTTCTATTACAAAATTTATAGATCCACAACCCATGATACGGAAGACTGCAGGTTGATTGGTCAGATCCATGATGCCTTAGATATTAGGGTGTGACAGACAGGAGTAATAGCTAACCCTCAAGGGAAAGGTGAACATCAGGAACACAGTCAAGCACACTATGATCAGAATGAAGGACATTTTGAAGGAGGTCATGGCCGAGGTCGAGGATTTTGAGGAGGATATGGAGGTCGAGGCCGTAGTGGTGGAAGGACCGAGTTTCCTCACAGGACATGTTACACATGTGGATCTCCTTACCACTATAGGTACAAATTTCCTCAAAACACTGCTTGTTCTTTCTGCGGAAAGAACCACATCTATGAGGAATGCCTGGACTTGTATGAGCATCTTAGTAAGAAACATAAATAGAAGAACAAAGGTGCAAGGATGGTAAAGATATAGTGTGCTGTGGAGAATCAATGGGTGCTAAAGTTGACACCGAGCTTGAGGAATTACCTATGAAGATTACTACGCGATCCGAGGCTGTGCGCACCAGAGAGGCACTGAAATAGAATTCTACTATTGCTAAGGAGGAGGTTTTGCATGCAAGATATCTAGATCTCGCACATCAAAAGGAGATATATCAAGAGACCATGGAGGTCCTCAGGAATATTTAGGGTGAGATACGATTTTTGAAGGAGCAATCGCGAAATATGGAATAAAAGAAAGAAACTGAGACGGTTCAGTTGGATATGGATGATATGAGAGAACTATGCAAAATCCTCTGCTGGGAAAATATCATTCCATTATTAGGGGATTGGATAAAAGGGAATTCTCTATGCGTAGGCATTGAGAACAGTCGACATATTTTACATGCCAATATTTCCCCTCATAGTTTGGATTATGACAAGGAGATCACCTTGAATGCTGTTGTGGATGGTTGGCTTTTGAGTAATATCTTAATTGACACAGAGCAAAATTCAATTTTCTTACTTTGGACGCATGGGTACAGATGGGGAGACCTCCATTATAGCCATCATCCAATGTGTTGTTTATGTCCAATCAGACTTAGGCTACTCCCATAGGGGTTTTAAAGGATGTATCTATTACTATACAAGGAGCCAAGTTTAGTGGAGACTTTGAGGTTTTAGTGCTTGCAGAAGCAGATAGTTTCCTAGCTTTACTTTGACGACCATGGTGTTATGCAAACAATGTTGATCTCAAGTTTAATAAGGTATATATTAGTTTTGAGAACAAGGAAGAAAGATTTATTATCCCTTTAACAGATGGAAATTTTGCACCCTATGTTGAGCCATTAAGTGAAGAAGACTTGAATCAAATCTATGTGCGCGCTATTCAAGACCCAGAGGTACTCGAGCCATCCAAGGAGAGAATTTTACAGTGGGAAGATACACAATTCGTCAGTGATACTACCAATGTTACTTGTGATAATTGGGCACATAACACTTATGAGATGGTTGGGTGTGAGTTCTGGAGCACCCTTGCAAGGAATAAAATCCATTGTGTTAGGCACATAGGTAACAAAACCATAACTTCGTAAAGTGGAGAAGGGGATCCTATATCATTCCTACTTTCCATGGAGGAATAGTGGTCAGAATAGGGAGAATGGAGGAATATGTCAGTATACATACTGTGCGGGACAGCAGCGCACTGGTGGGTGGTTCACAGAGATAATCTTATGGAATGGAATGAAATCAGGATTTCCTTATCTACCCGGTTTTTCAGGAGCAATGCACCTACTCAAATATACATTTATTATGGTAATCAACTTGTTCATCACCACATTCAACAGTGTGAGAGACTCTCGGAAGAAGGACAGGAAGCATTACCACCTTCACTTTGGGTGCATAAACTATATTCCACTCTATAGGGATACGCATGCGCTTGGTATGTATATGCGGAACTACATAGAGAAACTAGAAATTGGTAGGATTTGATTACAAGGATGATCCAAAATTTTGACTACCTCTACCAAACAACCAGTATAAGAAGCATTAAAGGTTGTCAAGTGCTTAACTATGGGAGATAGTGCAAAGGCGAAGGAACTCATTTAGGATTTATTGGGTAAAATAGAATTGGAAGAAAGGTTTGAGGAAGAAGAGGAAATAGAATCCATCTTACTTCAGCGTGCTTTCCTTGAGAAAGAAAAAGGAAATATGGTATACATAGTGGATGATGAGGAAGTAGAAGGTCTAGATTTTGACCATTCATCAGGAGTGTGTGAAGTCCTGGATAGTGAAGATAAGGATACGCACGCATATCATGAACCTATGAAGACAAATAAAGTAAATATTAGATCAGAAGCTGAGCCTAAGGAAGCCATAATTGGAGACTATTGGTCAGATTTGGTAGTCGGGAAAATCATTGAGTTACTGCGGGATTATCAGGATTTATTCTCATGGGGGTATCATGAACTTAAAGGCATGCATGAATCACTAGGGGAAATGAAGATAAATATTAAAGAAGGTGTGCACCCAATCAGAAAGTGAACCTACAGAATGAAACCCAATCTGCGTGAAAAGGTAAAAGAAGAGATTGAAAAAATGTTGAAATGTGGGATCATCAGACCCTTGGACGAGTCAGAATGGGTTAGTCCAATGGTGATCAGTATAAAAAAGGATGATCATATTAGGGTTTGTGTGGATTATAGGGAGTTGAATGTTGCATGTGTGATAGATCCATTTCCTACGCCATTCAATGAGGAAATACTAGAAGGCGTGGTAGGGTGCGAAATCTATTCATTTACAGATGGCTTCTCTGGGTATCATCAGGTTAGGATTTCCTAAGAGGATTAGGAAAAGACCAATTTTACTATTGAATGGGGCAGATTTTCCTATACTATGATGCCCTTTGGACTTACAAATGCGCGTGCTATCTATTCACGGATAGTGGTTTAGGCAATTAAGGATTTTATCCACAACTTATTATAGGTTTATTTAGATGATTGGACAGTGTATGGGCTTGTTAAATATCATTGTGACAATCTATGCTTAGTGTTTGAATGATGTAGATATTTGAGTATCTCTTTGAACATCAAGAAGTGCATATTTTCTACCCCATTTGGAATATTGTTAGGGCACATAATCTGCAAGGAAGGTTTTTGGTTGATCTAGCTAAGGTTGCAGTCATTATAGGCCTCGAAGCACCTACTGGAAAAAGTAAGGTGTACGAATTCTTGGGCCACATGGGGTATTATAGGAAATTCATAAAGGGTTATGCCAAAGTTTCCACACCTTTAGAGGAGTTACTGAAAGGAAAAGACACATTCTACTGGGGAGAACCGCAACATCATGTATTTGAGACATTAAAGGAGAAAATTAATACCGCACCTATTCTACATTTTCCTTCATAGGACCAACCTTTTCATGTACATGTGGACACCTCGACACGAAATTGGTGTGGTGTTGGATCATCCTGGAGAAGGAATCATAGATCATCCTATTTTCTTTGCCAGTAGAAAGCTAACTCTGGCAGAACAGAATTACACAACTATAGAGCATGAAGCTTTGTCAATGATCTATGCCCTACGTAAGTTCAGACAATACCTACTAGCTACACCATTTATATTTTATACAGATCACCTGGAATTGAAGTATTTGGTAAACAATCCCGTCTTATAGGGGCACATATACATATGGGTACTCTTATTTCAAGAATTTGATTTTACCGTGGTAGTAAAACTAGGGAAGAATAATTCTAGACTGGATCACTTATCAAGAATTGCATCGGGAGAGGATGTACAAGCAATAGAAGATACAATGTCTGATGCACAATTATACAGGTTACAACACACGCCTTCAGAGTTGGAGGAAATTTCTGTATTTTTACTTACAGGTATGGCACCGGAAGGTATGTAAGCATTAGAAAATAAATAAATTGAAATTCGAGCGGCACCTTTTATGTTGATCAACGGTGACCTATACAAGTTAGGAAGAGATGAAATATTACACCGATGTGTGTTGGAGCATGAGTGTACAACTACTATGGAAGAGGCTCATGGTGGTATTGTAAGTGGAGACTATGCAGTTGATGCTACTACACGCAAGATTCTACTCGTTGGATTATGGTGGGAGACCCTATATAAAGATTGTAAGGTATACTATAAGGCTTGTGATCACTGTCAACATCTTGGAAAGCCAAGGTAATGAGATGAAATGCCTCTCAGACCCATTTCTAGTGCATAACCATTTGAGAAATGTGCTATAGATTTTTTGGGTCCTATTTCATCGGCCGCGCGAAGAATTGGATCGTGCTATATTATTACTTGTACAGATTATCTCACATGGTGGGTAGAAGTAGCACCTACCAAGTATTTTACCGCATCTACAACAACAATATTTTTATGGGAGCATATTCTTACAAGGTATGAATGTCCCTTGATTTTTACAAGTGATATGGGCACACATTTTTGAATGCAACAATCGGGATTTTATTGGATGAGTTTATGATTGCACACCATAAGACTAAACCATACCATCCTTAGGAAGAGGAATTGTTGAGGCTTTCAAAAAATCTTGAGCAGAGACATTGACCAAAATATGTGATGTTGGAAGAAAGGATTGGGATGAAAAAGTATCGATTGTACTTTGGGCATATCAAACAAGGTATAATAGGTTGAACAAAGCCACACCATTTCGAGTTAGTATTTGGCACAAAAGTTGTTCTTCCTATGGAATTCATGTTACCTTATTTGTGTATTGCACGCGTTGGAGTTCTAGCTGATGAGAAAGCTTTAGAAGAATGGATTTAAAAGTTAATCAAGATGGATGAGTGATGAGAAATTTCTTGTTGGAGTCAGAAGCAAGAAAAGACAAGATAGAAAGCATGACATGATAGGCACATCAGGGCTAAGAATCTTGAGATTGGACAAATGGTGCTTCTTTATGATTCTAAGTTCTTGCACCATCCAGGAAAGCTCAAGGTATATTGGTTGGGGCCGTATGTTATCACTTTCATACTTGAAATTGGCTCTTTCCAGTTAGAAGCACTTGATGGACCATGACTACCCAGTTATTTTAACGGGATTAGGCTGAAGCCCTACGATAAATAAGTCTTCTTGGTGTTTGTAATAAGGCAATGTTTCCATTTAGATTAGGTTTTCAATTTTGTATTCCCTTAATGTATTTCATTTCCTGTCACTATGATTTGTCAATTTAAGTTTGGATTTTTGTGTAATAAGTGCGTTTGCATGCATGAAGCTAATTACTATTTGAAGAGTTTTCATGTGTAGAGGACTTGCACATACCTTTAGTGTGGGGTGGTTGTTGATATCTTGGTTTTGTACTATTGAAAATAAGTATGCATGAAAAGAAATAAACTACTATAGGTGTTATTCAAGTTAGAAAATTGATAGGGAAGAGATTGCTTCTAGAAAATATGACCATAGATGGGGATAAATGAGGGACAGTATAACACGAGGTAAGTCGAGGCCATAAAGACTACCGGTGGAATGCACAATGACGAGGAACTTGGGTGCGGGGAAGCACACATGAAGGGAAGTATGTATCCAAAAGGTAGGAGGTCGCGCTAGAAGGTTATGATTGGGGGCGTGAAGATGTATCATGCGGAAACTATAAATTTTGTCAATTAATAAAGGGATTGTTGGTAGGTGAAGAAGCAATAAATGCCCAAAAAATTGAAAAATTATATAAGAGGGAAAGGTGAGTTCATTCTTATTGTTACAATCACGATAATTTGAAGGATCCGAGTGCGATCAAGCTATAAAAAGAGTATTCAATTTCTAAGGGTGTGAATCGAGACGTGACAAGTAGATATGTGCATAGAGGAAGGTTGCATCCCTACTTATGAAGGGTTTTAACAAAGCAAGGCGTTGGAAAAAAAGAGCTAGGGTATGTGATTCCACCTAGGGCACACTGAATCAAGCTAGGGTTTGATTTGCACATTGCAGGAGATTAGAGGTGATTTTTTTCAGAAGATTACAAGGTATAGATGGCACCAAAGAAAGAATCTATATTAGGAGTGAAAGGAAAGAAGAACTTGGTTGTAGAAGAAGAAAACAGATGCCTGAGATCAACTTCTCAAAATGCAATATCTAGAGGGAGTGATAGTAGGCCAAGAGTGGGATTCCTACATCCAGAGAAGCAAGGTAAGTGAGTACAACCACCATACCACATAAAACAAGGAAGATTTGGATGCATCATTAAACATAAAGACAAATAAGTGTATGGCAAAGGAAATGCCAGTATATGATGATCTTTGGAGAAAATCTATTGAAAAGGATTGGATTTTACCAGTTGTATGAACTCCCTACTTCGGCAAGTATGAGCCTTTATACCAGTGGCTCATTAGCAGGGTACATGAAGACTTATTCTACTTTATAGGATGCATAGTAAGGATTTCATCTGTGCTAATCTCCACAGTAATAGGGTTGAAGGGCATCGGGGAAGATCTGAATGGTGACTTAATAGATAAGGCCGCAACCTTGGAGACCAGAAAGGAGCTAGGATACACCAAGGGTCTAGGTGGAATGGATATAGATAAATTGAAGAAGTACCCAGTAGTGCAAGTAGCTTCACACCTTGTAACAAAACTGAATGACCAAGAGAGGTGGTCACAGGTGAACACCATGTGGCTACACATTTCAAGAAGATGTCACAAGGAGTAGTCTACAACATCTCAAGTTACATTGCAGAAACTATCATTAAAGAAGCGTGCTTAGGAGGAAAGATCAGTTTAGGGGTTGTTCTATTGTCTCGGTGTTTATGGAGATTGGGTTTCTGATGGGCCAAAAGAGAAGATCTGGGAGTATCCCATAGAGAACAAGTCACCTTCAGAAATATTTAGCAAGTACTTGTGTGAGGGATCAATGATTGAGCGAGTCAAGCAGAGGGTAGAGAAATGGTATGATAGAATTCACGTGGCTTTTGAAGAAGAATGGCGCATACCAAAGGAGTTACCTTCGGTAGAAGGGAAGGAAATCCAGTCATTGTGTACCAACACTTCGCATTGCACATTTCACCATGAGGATGGATCTTGGAGCCCATGGTGCAAATTTCCTTATGCCTTCATAGAAAGATATTTAAGGCATCATTTTATAGGTTTTCAGATGCACGCTGACTAAACTTCAATGTAGACAAGGTAGATTGTGACTACCACACATTGAGGAAAACCTATGTATATCCAGGGCGGGCTGCCTACATTGAAAGGCTCATCTCAGAGGTGATAAACATCAAGCCAGTAAGCTTGGTTGTTGGAGACATTGGAGCAGCACTTGTGTACCTCCAACTCAAGCCCAAGCTTGAGAACAACAAATATGTGGAGAATGAGTTCGCTCTCCCAGGGCCACCAAACGGTAAACATACAATGGAAAATGTTCCAACACCTAAGCACACAGAGAAAATAGAGGCGAAGATGAAGAAGATGAGCGTGAGGATAGTAGTGGTTTGGAACACAGAAGGAGGAATCCCTCAGATAAGAAGGAATCAAATTACGCAACTACGCCAACTCACGGGCAGGAAGGAGAGGAAGAGGATTCTAAAGCAGTACATGGAGAGTACTACTTCAAGAGAGTATTCAAGTGAACAAGGAATCAATGTACTACTCCACAATCAATGCGTAGGTCACCTATGATCTCTCCACAAAATAAGACAATTGAGAAGAGGAGGAAGAATTTTAAGTTGAGTGAAGAGGCGAAGATTCCGAGGAGAGCACGTCAGGATCCCTTACACCCCCTGAGTATGAGGAGGAACCAAATACCATGGAGGGGCCACAAGAAGAAAAGAAGGATGAAGAGATGAAGGACAAAGAAGAAAAGGACACAGTAGAATCCACGCAGGAAAATTCTCAGGGCATAGCAGAACAAGCTACAACTCTAGACACTCCAGTTCCTAGGGGGCCTAGATCAAGGAGGATGAGTGGGGAATATAGTGCACCGGTCATGGGCTACACTGAGGACATGAGAAAAATTTTCAGTTCCCATTTTCAGAGCATAGTAACCCCTAAGGAGTTAGATGGTTGGGAATTGATGGATGAGGATATGGCCACGACGTGCACAAGAAAGAAACTATCTTAGTCCATGCACACTCACATGAATGAACTTAATTTTGATGTGTGTGAAGAATCATGAATATCAAGATGATTGAAGAAAACACCTCAAGCCAGGCATATAACAGTAAAGCCTACTTTTATTATAGATGAACAGGTTAGTAATGCTTTAGTGAAGGTATCAACAGAGGTGGCACGCAGAAATATGGATAATTTCTCAACTATTAGGGTGCTGCACAAAGAGATCAAAGAAAAAGATGCAAAAATAGCGCGCTTAACATAAGAAAAGTACTTGGATCAGAAGAAGAACAATGCCTTCATAATCATGGTAGAGGAGATCGGGGATATTGTCCTAAAGGGTAGACCACACCTGGAGTCCAAGGTACCAAAAACATTCTCGTCAGTGATGCATTACATGCATACCTTGGTGGACTTGGTTCTTGAAGATGGACCTCTGCGCATGCCTATACCAAAAGACCCTGCGTAAGAAGCAGAGAGAGAAAAGGCCTCAGTATTAAGGAAGATTTCATCTTATGAATGAATGTTGGAAGCTTTGCGGGAGGAGTTAAAGAAGGTGGATCAAGCGTTGAACATTTATACAACTCAAGAATTGGTAATAAGGACAAGGAACATTACAGAAGACAACGAGGTCCTAAAATCCATGAAGGATGAGACCTTTTTCTGCGCATAAAGGTTAGTTGTGGTGAAACAAAAGCATGAATCCCTTATAGTAGCACAAGAACCACAGAGGAAAAGGTTGGATGATCTTGGCAAGATTATCACATAGAAGATGGACCTGTTAGAAGGAAGAATGACTGCAATGTCCAACATTGTTCTGGTTTTGTAGAATGAAAAAGGAGAAATTACACAAGATGAGCTGGAGTCTATTACAGTAGACATTCTAGAAAAAGCAGAGGAAGCACTCAATGAGTGGCAGATGTTGGAGGAAGCAATAAAAGAGGAGTATCAAGAGTTGATACTTTTAGTTGAAGCAGAGTAGGCAGCGGAATAGATTGATTATTTTACACAACAAACATTCTTTACATTCTTTAATATTCACATTATTTCTGATTCTTTGCACATTTGAAGATGACCATTATTGGGGTGGCAATGCATTTAGTGTGCGGTAATGTTGGATAGATAATACTTAGCAGAAGGCACACGAGAGGTGCACGGGAGAACAGGCATGTTCAAGGGCTCGAAAGGATCAAAACATAATAGCGCATAAGAAACAATTGCAGAGTTGGGACTTGGCCATTTTTACGAGTTACGAGACTATTTTGGAGATAGCGTGAAGAGCACACAAACCAGTTGGAAACTTGCGCGACATGCATTAGCTATTTTGAGAGGATCAATTACAAAGAACTTTGCATGAATTCAAGTTAGGTATAGATTTATCGCTACCGAGTTAACTAAAGTAAGTCTATTGTTAACGCACTTGCATATGTGTTTATTCTTGTAATGGAACTTGGATATTAATAGCATACTACCTATTTTGGGATTAGATAAGCGGCGAAGGGAAAGTCCCCACCATTATATATATATGTAATGGTCTGTGTAATAGATATAGGTGGACATCAAAACATGACAAGAGAGTTTGAGTATGAATGTATGCAATATCCTGGATTATTGTGCGATTATTGTATAGGATTTGTGTGCGCATGGGTATGGAATGCCTTTATTGTAAGAAGATTCTATGTGATCTGTTATGTTTAATATAATAGAGGCTATTGACTAGAACTAACTGTTAATCCTGTGTGTGAATGGATCTTACACGTTCTTAATTTCAGCATGGTTATTGTTTGAGTCTATTATTCTTAGATATAGATCAACGCATGCATTGTAGAATGATATAATGGTTATGGATCTGTATGTATTAAGTCTTCATCATGCTAAAATCTTGCAATAGTAACCCTAAAGAGGGGAATGGTACCTTTACACGCTTTGGGTGAGCGCTCAATCTAGGCCGAGTGAAGTGTCGGTGCATCTCTAGGCTGCATCACATTGTTGTGTTCTTTCCATGAATATGTGTGATGGTAACTTCTGGTTAACATTTGTAGGAATATGATTTTCTACCTACAACATTAATCCCTTTTTTCTTATTTCCCACTCCCCTTTTCCCCCTTTTAAAGAAATTTTCACCTCTTACAAGCAATTACAAGCCTTTTTGTGGGATCAATGGAGTGTTCCTATTGGATCCCACCTTTGGCTACCCAAAATTTTTATTTCACCCACACATATTAATATTGAGTTGTACCATTCAAGCAGAGGGCGCACTGGAGGTGAGAGATAAATATTACATGTAAACTTTCCTCCTCACATTCATGAGTATGAGAAGGAGATCAATTTAAATGTAGTTGTTAATGGGTGGTTCTTAAGTAATATATTGATTGATATATGCGCGAGAAGTTAACATACTCACTTTGGATGTATGGAACCGGATGGGGAGACCATTATTGTATCCCTCTTTGAATGTGTTGTATATGGCCAATAGGACTAGAGTCATGCCCATTGGGCTATTAAAAGATCCCACTATTACTATTCAAGGGGCCAAGTTCACTGGGACTTTGAGGTTTTGGAGCTTGTAGAAGTAGAAAATTTCCCAAGTACTTCTTTGGCACCCTTGGTGTTATGCGAATAATATAGATCTACACTTTGATAAAGGATACATCAACTTTGAGAATAAGGAAGAGTACGTGATTATTCCTTTAACAGATGTAAAGGCTACACCTTATGTAGAGCCTTTGAGTGAAGAGGACCTGAATAGGATATATGCGTGCATAATTAGAGACCCTAAAGTAACCTAGCCATATAAGGAAGGTGTTATTCAATGGGATGATGCTCAATCTGTGAGTGATACAACTAGCATTACCTGTGACAACTGGGTGCATGGAACGTATGAAATGGTTGGGTGAGAAATGAAAGGTACAATTACTCACATAATCAAGTTGCACATTTTTAGTCATTTGAGAAGTAACTGTGCATCGAGGTACACTTTGGCGAGGGTAACTCTAATGTATTTTTTGTGCACTATGGAGGCCCAGTGGACTAATGGAGGGAATCGAAGAAATATCCTGGTTTATACCTTGTGCAAGACAGTAACGCGCTGGTGGATTACACACAGAGATAATAATTTAGAGTGGCGAGAGGTGAGAATCACCTTCTCCACTATATTTATTAGGAGAAATGCACCTACCAAAACATGTGAATTTCATGGGAAGTCCCGTACCTCGCATCCTGTCTAGGATTGTGAGAGACTCTGGATGGAGGGAAAGGAAGCCTTACCACGTTCACTATGGATGCATAATTTCTACTCCACATTACATGGTTGCGGGCATGCATTTTATGTCCATGCGGAATTAAATAGAGAGACATGGAATTGGCAAGAATTTACTGCAGGTATAATAAAGAACTTTTACCATTTTTCTACTAAACCTCCAATTAACGAAGTGTTACAGATTATGAAGCACCTTACTATGGGGGATATTGCAAAGGCTAAGGAGTTCATTCTATATTTTCTAGGGGAGCCAAACTTAGAGGAAAAATTTGAAGAAGAAGAGACAGATGAAGAATAGCTTGGGCATGCCTAGTTAGAAAAATACAAGGGTAAGCTGATTTACATTATTGAAGATGACGAAGTGGAGAATCTATATGTTGATCACATGAAGGTATGTCCGAGGTCTTAGATAGTGTAGATGAGAAGGACACATGTATCATGATCCCATGAAATAAAAAAAGGTCAACATTGGGATGGAGGCGAGCCTAAGGAGGTCATTGTTAGTGATTATTATTTTTAACAAGAGGTGGAAAAGATAATTGAGCTACTATGTGACTTCCAAGACTTATTTCCATGAGGTTATCATGAGTCGAAGGAAGTACATCACTCTTTGGGTGAGATGAGGATCAAGTTAAAGGAAGGTATGCGCCCGGTTAGGAAGAGGCCTTACATGACGAATCTTAATCTGCACATTAAGATAAAGGAATAGATTGATAAGATGTTGAAATATGGAATCATTGAGCCCATTGATGAAGGGGTATTTCATAGACGAAGATTTGATAAATCAGATCATAGGTAAGTTTATTACAGAAGACTCTAGCAAAAGGAAGTATGAAGGTGAAAGTAATAGGAGACCATAAAATCTTAAAGTATACAAGAAGTCTCAGGTACTGGAGAAGGTCAAGTCTACAACTATTGTGCCAGTACTACTTTCAAACGAAGCTTCTCTAGTGTCAAATCATAGCACTTCAGTAGTCCCTGAACCCTAGAAATATGTTGTTCCTCCGTTGAATCCAACATCATTTATATTTTCTCCTTAGCCACTCATATCTTCACCTCCCCTTACAGAGAAGCTAAAAGCATTGATGGTAGAGTTTGAAAAAGCATTGTCTTTGGACAATTCAGAGAATGACAGCCACAACACTGTGGAAAATTTGGATGCAGTAGATTTTGATCATGAGAGGGTGGTACACTCAGTGACTTATCATTCCTCGAGATGTAATTTTTCATCATGGTTGGCTTTACAGACAGTTCCAGAAGCTAGAGAGGAGATCAAACTAGAAGAGCATGCCTTGGAACTACTCCTGAGTTTGGGTGGAAAGGATAGAATACCTAAAGTTTCCAAGGTAACTTCAAGGTTGATTATTGAAGAATCAGGGTAGAAGTTTTCCGAGTTGACAGTTCCAACAACTCGGGAAAGAAGAAGGGAGAACTCGCGGTAGCAGATATCTTAGTAACCAAAGTGCCACTAGGTCAGAATACCACAAAAGGATTAAATCAAGATACACAGACACTAATAAACATGTTATTCCTTAAGTTTGATAAGGAGAAGGAAGAGAAAACCAAAATTTAAGAGCAAGTTTCCCAGTTGTGTGAAATCATTGCTAAGGTTGCAAACCTTCCTCTTAACCAGTTTTAGCACATGAGTAGGTGAGAAAACATCTGATTGAAGAGGTGGAAGATGCAGGTAATCAAGTCACGACTATCAATGAATGGAAAAGACAAATCATTCTCCAAGCTTCAAAACAACTCGAGGAGGTACCCGATAGTCTAAAAATTATGAAAGGTGCATTATCTCAGCTAAAGTAACTGATGACAAGCATAGTGGATGAGAATACAATGGCTGAAAGTAACCTGAACATTTTGGTTAAAATAAATAAGCCAGCAAGAGGAATTTTTGATTACGGAACAACTTGTGCCTGATGGACTGATTGAAAAGGGAAAACAAATTGAGTTTGGTGTTTCTTTTCGCATGGATATTCTCAATCTTATGTTGAAAAGAATGCAGTTGCTCAAGGATAGGATATTGTCATTTCCAAGCAATATAGTTGCTTTCACCGAGGAGGAAGTAGTTGGGGATGTTTCTTCCTGCAGAAGAACCATTCCAGACAAGGTGCCTACTTCTCTTGAAGGGTTGCTTTTGATGGTTCAGGAGAGGATTGATAGAGTTGTCAAGACTTTCACATTGAATTCAATCAACAAGATGATAACACTTCAATCGAGATATTAAAGAGTTCAGGCCTAGTTTGAAGGAAGTGGAAGTAAACATTGACATTTTGTCCAAAGGATTGCTACAGTTCAGGACCGAGAAAGAGGTTATTGCTAAAACAAATGGCAAATTTATGAATTATATGTTCGACAAGTCTATTCAATATTAGAACAAGACGAAAGCATAGGGTGTAACATCTGGAAAATCTTCTTTCTTCTCTTCTTTCTCTTATTCCTTATGTTCCCGGATGAAATTTTAAGATTAAAGTTATTGGTTTAAAAGCCATTACTTTAAGTTATTTAGAAAAGTTCTCTAAGATAAGTGACAGATGTACACGACTAGGCTTAACCTCCATATGCATGTCACTTAGAGAGGAATTCTAGGAGAAAGATTGCCAGATGTGCCCTTTACAACTTCCCACATGTTCTAGTTCAGTTGTAGTTTCCATTTGTAATTTCTCCTCTATAAACTATAAATAGAGGAAGAGCCTATGGGTTAAAGGATCAGAATTTGTAATCAACATTCTTTTGTTCCAAACTTTGAGTTGAAACCCTTGATATTTTTTTGAAAGCTACGGAATTGAAAGGAGGTAGATTTTCAGAGAACTTTGTGTCAACAATGCATTTTTTTCTTGTTTATGTATAGATCTTTGCATAAAATTTGTGTTATCTTAGATCTGGATCTGAAACTTTCCTTTTCTTTAAATTTTTATTTCAAGATCTACTTGTTTTGTCCATGTGCATGAGACCAACTCTGCGAACTATTGGTTAGATTGAACATCTTCTTTCCTTTCTTTTTGTATTCAATTGTTTACATTGTCTGCACATATTTCTTACAACTACTTACTTGCTGCGAAATTTCCTAGCTATGGTGCATGAGCTACATGGTTAAAGTAAAACCAATAGATATATATTAAAAAATATAATTGAAAAAATCTTACACGGGAGCCTTACCGGTAAATGAGAGAGATTTATCTCATGATTTCCTAGGTTTTCAGTTGTGTAGAAAATCTAACCAACAGATTACACAAAAATTTAAATTTGAAGTGGGTTAGTTATTAGATGTTGTATAACATTTTTTTACAAATTTTATTTTGATGCTAGAAAGAAATGATGAAAAATTGGCATGTACCATATTCCTTCCTCAATGAATCTATTGTTGATGCCTACATGTCTCCATAAATTGATAAGTCAACTACACCTTTTCATGGAGAGGACTGGATATGATGTCACTCTAGAAGTAACTCAGTAGGAGTGTCACCATAATTTGATGAATCAACTACACCCTTTTCATGGGGAGGACCAAATCAGATGTCACTCCTTAAGTAAGTTGGTAGGCGCTTAAATATCAAATCCATTTAGATTAAACATATTATTTTGATGATATATTCCAATGGCCAACTGAACCTAAATGAAGGACTATTATATTTTTGTGACAAAATTAAACTATTGAATTTATTCTTATTTGCTTAAAAATTGTGTTTTCAACATGTTCACTATTTTTATGGTGGGGTTATTTGGTGTTATCTCTAAAATTTTGGTCAATATTTTTGTTGTGAATATTTCTTGTGGTTATTGATTTGAGCGTCATTGATACTCACATTTTAATTATTTCATGATTGATTTTTATGATATTTCCACAGTTTGACATAGGTGTAATTTTATTTGGAAAACTATGTAATAATTTTGAAATTCTAACATTTTGGGTCACAAATCTGGACCCATCATCAAGGACAAACAAAATAACATGATAAGATTGATGAAAACATTTTCTTGATAAATACCAAATCGGAGGGTAAACAATTAAAGTTAGATAAATTATAATTTGTTTTATTTGAGTTAAATAATCAAGTTACCTAACACCTAACGGAAATAAAAAAATAATACTATCAACATTATCAAGTAATTAAAGATGTTTTAATTATGCCTTATGTAATTAACCATATAGTGAAATAAGGGACTCAGAAATAAATTGAATTAAGAGATGATTATTATTAAATTATTAATTAATACTGATTTAATTTACAACCTATAAATTAATAATAATTTGTAGAGGGTTATATTAGACTCAAACATTCTTAGCATGTTAAAAGAATCATAAATAGAACCAACAACATGAATAAGAAGGATGAACTTAATCAATCGAGAATTTTTAATTAGATTAATCATGAATAGAAGAATAAAACACTAGCTATTTAGGGAGGTTCGCAACCATAGTTTTCCAGATATTGCTTAAAAACCAACCTCTATCCCTATTGGTGTTATTATCATGGTGCATAATTTCAATGGCTTTGCGAAGATGCCTTTTTACAAAATTAGCTTCCGAGGTGATAATTGCCACTAAGTCCATACAAACGACGTGCTTAGAATTGAAATAATGTTATTTTGATGCAAAATTCTCAATACGGTCATATTTAATGTCTTTATCATGTTCATTAATTCGATTTTTAATCAATCGCCCTATTTCACCAATGTAAGGTTTTCCACATAAACATTTAATCATATAAACACCACTATTGAGGTTGTTCTTGATTTTATCTTTAAGATAATTAAGGTTACTTTTTAAGGTGTTGATGGGAAGGAAGGACGTTACGATGCCTTTTTTATTCAAAATTTTAGCAATTTTATTAGTGGTGTTCTTAATATAGGGAAGGAATGCTTTTTATTATTATTATTCGAGTAATTAATATTAGGACGAGGAGGATTACAAACGTTCTTAAATGTATTAGCAATCATATAATCATTATAACCATTATTCTTAAAAACCTTAGCATGATGAGACAATTCATGACATAGGTGTTCACTATCAAAAATCCACAAAGCCTTAGAGGTAACAATTTTTAAAACACCCACTTTTTGGGAAGGGTGATGGTGGGATTTTGCCCTAGGGTAACAATTAGTTTACATTTTCTTTTGAATATAGTACCATTTTGTTTTCTTTTCAAGATATTATTATCTGTTTCCATAGTGAATTGAATATGTGAAGAAATGCTATTAAGATGAGTAAGAAAATCATTGAGTTTATCTCTACCATGAACCTAGTAAACATTGGTATCATCTACAAACCTCTTCCACCATCTTGGTTTCAATGGGGATGACCCAATGGCTTTATTTTCAAACTTTTCCATGAATAAATTAGCAATAAAAGGCAGAGACTGGGAACCACATTGTAATCCCCTCATTTTTCTCATAAATTTCACCACCAAAGCTAAAGAAAGTAGATCTTAAACAAATTTCAACAAGATGTGTAGTTTCAGGATCAATGATATCCTTAATTATATGTATGACATCATCAAAAGGGATTTTGGTAAAGAGCGAGACAATATCAATAGGGATTTCATGATTGTCAGTAGAGGGTGGTGTCCATGGCTATTTGCAACAAATATAACGATTGAAATTGTGCTCAACATGTATTCACTATTGAATTCAATCAAATACTACTTCTAAATGCAATAAGGAACACATTCTATTGATAAAACAAGAATTCATAAATTCATAATTTGAATTTTTAAAGTGTTAGAATTTTGGTAATTAAACAAATGTTGAATAAGCATAGATTAAAAAAAAAAAAATGCTCCCTTCATGTTGGGGAGTAGTTGTCATTTCTCCTTCCATCTATTATGGTTTAGTATTACAAACACACCATCAATCTTGTTAGAAATGACAAAGGACTGGGGGGGGTGAATCACCTGTAATAAAACTTTTCACTTTTCTATTTCAAATATCAAATATACACCCTCATAAATCACATGCATTAATGCTGGATCATAATTAGATAAAGTTCATCAAGAAATGCATACATATCAAGAACACAATATGTACTCAAAAACCTTCTTTATTGGTATTCAAATCAAATTAAAACTCTTCAAATCATATTACAACCAACAAAGACTTCACCATTTTTTCTTCACTCACATCCTCATCATGAAACTCAAACCAACTATTGACCTAGAAGATACTTCCATGGGTTTTTCTTTATAGAATTTTTTTTCTTCAATAGAAGATAAAGGGGTTTTTTCAAAAATCAACACACCTAAATGTGGAACACACTTTTAAAGAAAAAAACCTTGACCCTTACACTTCACTTTCCACTTGAATCTTCAACTCGATAGCCTTGAATTTGAATTGGGGGTAAAATTGAATCATAGGAAGGATTTACCAACTAAATATTTCATCTACAGATATTAAATATTCCTCCTACAACCTGAACTCACAATTCTTACTTGTTTTTGTAACTACCAATCAAATTTTGTCTTTTTCTCCAAGTGAGCTCATATTTTGTCTTCAAGTTCTCAAACTTGTCCAAAATAATTCCATATTTTCATTCACATGGTACATGGTTCTACCAAATCAAATAATTCTCTTGTATGCTTATAAACTTGCCAAATTATCCAAGACATTAATTTAGGCTCCTAGGCGTGCTTAAAATTAGCTTTTACAAACACAATTCTGAAAAACCATCTAACTAGACCACTTCCAATCATCTTCATGACCCAAGTAATATATTAAAATTTATATTAGGAAGTATCATTTCATTAAAAATTACCATAAATATCCAACTCAAGACTTAACACATCAATAAACACCACTTAGAAAAAACTTTCTGGCTGGTTTCAACATCTCTGAAATAGGTTTTCAAGAATTGAGCTGATACATACCTCAAATATCTTCACCATGAGGAAAGTAACCTATCAATGGAAATATAATGAAGTCTAATATCTTATAAAATTCTCATATATCTCAAATTCATGGCATAAGGCTTCCAAAAACTTGGTTTTTTACAACTGGTCTGGTTGGTCTTGAAGACACAAAAACTAGTCATCCACACAATGAGGTCAAACACCTCCAAAGAACTTTTTAGAGATCCCTATCATATCTAAAACTTAAATGAGGATGTATAAAACATTTTCAAGCATTTATACCCATAGGTAAAATGGAGAAAGTATCACCTTCATACTCATTCAAACATGCTTCACAAATATGCATAATAGGGTAGTTTTGGCTCAATCACATTTAAGAAATAAATTAAGTTTAAAAAATGAACTATTCTCTTCCACACATCATATGACATATGAAAATATTTATAAAGGTAAGAGAAAATATCACTTCAATGCAATTCAACACGGTTACATTCATTCTTTTTCACCTTCTCAAAACAAGCTCCTTTTGCCGGTAATCTCAAATATGCAATCACTACTCCAATTTTATCCAAGTGAGTAACCTAAGTGACTTCATGAAGCTGAATAAAACATTACCAAAATCATCTAACTTAAATTTGAGTAGGGGATCCCTTGAAGTTTCTTGTGTACACTAAAATCTTCACAAAACACCTATTTTCCAGTGGGGTCCACCAAACATCATGAACTCAAAATATCATGGAAATGTACCTATTGATGTGGAATCACATCACCCTTGATTATTTGCAACTTGATAGATTGAAACTGTAGTTTGATTTCATAACATGGAGCTTTTCCCAAAGTGTGGGACTTTGTAATTAGGAAAGCTCTCTGGATGAAGGCCGGTTCCTATTCCTCTATTTTGATACACACATTCAAATTGTAGAGGATCTATCCTAAAATCTACTCTAACTTGCCAAGGAGACAAGGTTGAAAATATTGCAAGAAATTAAACCTAATCTACAGGAGGTGATGCACCAAAAGGAATGTTGAATAACTTTCCTTGCATGGAAATGAAAGTGAAAAAAGATTGAAGAGGATGAACATCAACACAAATCAGTTTCTTATCACAAATTCATTCACCATTAAACATAAACTATCAATCATGGTGCTAGTAAGAGGATTAGAGATACCTTTGAGATCTTCAAAATTAACCCTCGAGCTAGGGAAGAACATTCTAAGAGATTGATGTTACTAAAACCTTTATAACTCAAAATATCTTCTATATTTTTCTTGAAAATATTTCCAAAACACTAGGACAACTCCCTTCACATGTCCCAAGGCTTGGTTTCTCATAAAGGTACATGTACCTTCTTGGCAATCATGATTTGTGCATGCTAAACTTGTTTTTCCTCAAAGAAAGACATGACTATGACCCCAAAAATACATCCAAAGATTTAAATACAGCTTCAAACATCATTTAAAACCTCTCTAAAGTGTCCCTACACCCTTATCATGATTGAATTGGCCTATCATATCCTGTTTTGCTTCATACGCCCATTCTAGGTCCTTGAAATAGACCAAATTGAGCTAGATTCACTTCATACCTTATGAACCTGCCATTTTTCACCGTATGCCTACCTTGGCATTTCCCATTCACGTTTTTCAAGCCTCTACCATGATTCACCATCATTCTCCTACCTTCAATCCATCATTCTAGGTCACCTTGCTAACTAGGCCTAAGGATTAGGCATGCTGAACTAAGTTAGTCTTACCAACTCCACTCATGCACCCTATTAGTCATCATTCTGACCATATAACCTCATCACATACCTACTAAAATTTTTATGGCATCATTCTGACATGATCTCGTATCATCATCTTGCTTGTACACTGTGACTAGCTCCTCAAGAAGTCAATACTCAATCAGGTTTTCTCATGTCTTGTCTTATCCTACCTCGTCAAATTCATTCCAAGATACCTCTTTCTCTTCTTCATCCTAATTTTTCATTAATGTTCCTTTTGCATTAATGAAAATTTAGCAATCACATTCCAACACCCTTGAGCACAAGGATTTTTCCATTGCAAGAATAACACACCCAACAAAAATTAATTTTTGCACGTTAACTTCGCGCTTTAAAAAAGTAATTATAAAATAGATGATGAACATGAATTTTAAGGTTATGTTAGTTCATGCAAAATTGGGGCACGTGTCGAGGGGAAACCTACAAATGTTATCAAAATTCTTTCAATGTGAAGTGAAATTAATAAATCTTTCCACTCAAAACATCAATCAAAATTTTTCTTAACTTTCGACAAAACAAAAACGAGATGAAGAGAGAAAAAGAAATTGTTTGCGTAACTTTCAACAAAACATACAAAAGTAGTGTTTTATAAAATATAGGTGAAAACAAAGCATGATCACCTTCACAAATGAAAATAACTTATACAAAATAAAGAATTGGTATCCTAACCACTAAAGAAATAAAACCATAAACATTTTTTTAAATGTCATACAAAGGCAAAAAAACTCCATATCAGTTATATCTAATGGAATATTTTTCTAGAATCATAATTTATTTGAAATCCAATACATAAGCAGTACATACTTCTAAGAAAATATAAGTCTTTTATGTTTTCAAATAAAACTATTGCTTAAACTTTTGCTTTTGTTTTTAAATTTCCTATTTTAAAGCTTGGGTACTCAAAACAACAATAAAATTTAGACATCATAATATATATTTTTTTGTTTAAAAAAAGTTCTATATTTCACAATACTATATAAAAAATAAAAGGGGAGATTTATTTTTTTCATTATCTTAGTTAAACACATCTCAAAATACATTCATTTACAAACTTTCAGCCATAAAGATGCAATACTTCCATAGTCTTAGATAATGTACAAATATACTTTCTTGTAGGAAGTTACAGTAAGAGTCATTCATTTCTTCTTCTTTTCAAACTTCATGTTGCCAACATTAGAATTTTTAAGTGAACATATTTTCTTATTTTTTCTGAACCCCATGTTTGTGGGTGACACATCCTTCTTCTTCAATTTGTGTGGAGGTTCACATTTTAGCACAGCTTCATTTGAATCTTAAGCCAGCCTAAACCCTCGTGAATGAGGACCAAAAATATGAACCTTGGAAAGATACAAAGGTATTTTTGGAAACAAGTGGAGAGGATCTCGAACCAAATTTGCAATGACCAACTTTGGTAGTTTTTGTTTCCTACAATGCAAAATAGTAAAACAAATTGAATCCTTTTAAATTGTCCTTTTCTCTACGAGTGGGGTGTAGTAATGGTAACACCATCAGGAGTGGGGGAAATAGTTATTTTATTCCTCATTCCTCAAAGCTGAAAAATAAAACAAGCAAATTATTATTAAAGCAAAAACAACGTAATATGAACTTAAGTGAGTTGGCAAAATAACATCTCTCATAATGACAAGTAACTTTAAAAACCTTGTTGGTGATCTGTCTAACGTCTAACTTGGGATGCTCCAATGAGGCCTAATAGGGATATACATTCCTTGGCACACAATGGATCCTATCAAAGACAAAGGTACATGTCCCTAATTGTTGATAAGAACAAGGGAAATCAAATGATGTTATATCATTTGGAAATGAAATTATAACATGCTGGAAAATCCAACAAAATACAAAAAAGTTTCTCTTTGGAAAAAATTATTCATTATGTCAATTTTGTTGATAAGCAATACATTGTGTTTATAGAGAACCTAAAAAATTTCATCCCTAAAAAATTGCAAACTTGAAAGCTACAACAAACATAGAGACTATAACCTTCATAAAATGTCATTATTAAAAATTCAACTAAGAATCTATAGTAATAAAATATAAAATAAATTCCAAAAATTCATACAAAAACACATCAAACATTGTAATGCCTCTGGAGTCATCTTACATTCACAATCAACATTAAATACACAAAAATGTAATGGATGATAATTTTAGAAATGAACATATACCGGTTATCTAGTTTTTGAAAATTTATATAAGATAGCCCATAAACTCAAAAATATAGTTGGTGGAAAATTTTACAAATCAAACTCATTTGAATTCCAATTTTTTGATGGTGAATTTAAAGAGTAGTGTTAATTGTACTGATATTTATCATGGAATTTTTTTGATGTAATAAAAACAAGGTTTGCTGGGATTTCCTGACGCTATAATTTGTCTTATTTACATTATTCACAAATATTTTAAAAATAACATTAAGTAAAAGGAACTTCTGTGTTGGTCAATAACTATGCTAAAAGTGATTAAAATTTTTGGAAGACAACATTGAAGACATGCAAATGATTATTTGAATGGATGGTTATTATTTTAGACTTTTCCAATACACCAATGACATTCATGATCCTAATATAATATGCATAAATAACTCATTTCTTAAACCCTTCTCTGTTATAATGAATTTTCCTAATACACTTCAAATTATGGCATATATCGGAAATTTACAAAGTTCTCGAGATTTCCCCAACTGTTCATTAAGTTCTTACAAATACTACAAACAACCATTACCATCCATAGCCTAAGAGTGTGAACTTCTTGCATGTCCATTCCAAATTATAATCATTACTTTGTAAACAATGTAAGTCATGACATCTAACACACTTGAAATACAACAATTTTTTTTAACATGTCATCCCATTATTATCCTATATTTTGTGCCTCTTCTCTGGTGTCTTTTCATTTGAAATATGTGACAGAAACAAATTTCAAAACATCATATATGTTTTATACACTTTTAATATGAAAAAATTGCATGATAAACTTATCCAAGTCTATAATTATAATTATGAACATTGATTACCTGCACTATATCACTAAGCAAAAGTACTAATATTGAACCTTTTATTGAAAAAACTTATAGTGAAATATGTTCCCTTCATTTTCTATTTGTAGTTCCACCATCTTCGACACTATTTTATTATTGAATCATATTATTTTTTGGATTATACATTGATATAGTACTATTTAGACATTATATGGTTTTGTCGTAAATGACTTGTATGACATAGGTGGTGTTTAAGGCTCATTGCGCCAATAAAATGTTGTGATAAATATTACTAGTTTCTTGTACCCGTGTTATTATGGATATTAGGAGGTAACTTAGATAACTTTTACTAGATATATGATGGATGAATGATGAATTTACTACATATTATGACCATTATTAATGATTATACTACTTTGGGTGTTATTATGGAATAACTTAGATGAATTCTATGTTTTGGTCTACTATAGAAATATATATGACATTTTGGATAATTAACTCATTTGGGTCTTGGTTGTTTTCTTGATTTGATTGCTAGTCATAAGTGAAATAATTTATCATGTGTGTGGTATCATTTTTTATTTTTTTTTATATCGAGATGTATGTCGATATGTGAATTGAGTGTGTAGGTTACAGGTCACACAAGAGAACATGGGTTTTAGAGTTACACCTCAAGTTACACAACCGACTGACTGGGACGCAAATCTTAATCCATGCATACCCTTGTTTGACCTTGTGTGTGTAGACGTATATATGTTTGGACACCCTTGGTGATTCCTAAGTGACCTATTTTATTTTAATTTTGTTAAACCTTGTGTTAAGCTAGTTTAAGGACCTAATGGTCCCTACATGTATTAGTAGTGTTTTAACTTAATTAACCTTGGTGTTTATGATGTGGGATCACCTAATAATCATTTGGGTGGGCCCCACCACATCTACCTTTAAGCCACTTACCCAAACTCGAATTTGGGCTAAATGTGGTATGTGTAAGGGTCTCTTTTCACATTGGGGGTATCTCTTACACTATAATTGATTCCTTGGACCCTACCTATGGGTAGGGGGCCCTCTTTTCAAGGTCAAATGGGATTTCCCCTCCCATTTGACCCCTCGTTTGTCACCATCTTGTAAGTTTGTTTGATTTCTCTGTTATCTTTAAAGTTGAAGTAAGTTGGCTTATCATGATTTTGATAAATTTGGGAGTTCTCTTCCTAAATGTGTTTTGTTTTATGTTTAATGGGATTTTGGGAATGTTGTGTTGGATAATGAGATGGGTGACACATGTCACCCTCTCATTGGCGAGGACTTGTGATTTATTCTCTTTCATATACCTCCTCTTGGATATGTGTATTGAATTTTGCTTCTCATTTTCACTATTAGGAGTTGGAGAGAGCTTGGTGCTAGGAGCTTGGAGTTTGAAGTGCTTGTATTGTTGTGGAGTGAGATAGCTATTTTTGAGGTAGGTCTTCATACCTCTTTTTTTGTTTCTATAATGTAATTGCAAAAGAAAAGAAATGGTTGTTTGGATATTGTATGCTTACATGCTTGTTGTGGGTGTTTAGTAAATATTTTCTTCTTTTATTTTCTCCATCCATCCTATTTGAGGTGGATTTTGGAGTGTAGGGGAAGTGGGAGGAAACCACCTATTACACCACATGGCTTGATGGGCAAGCCATGATGGTATTTCTATTATTTCCTCCCCTCATATGGTTTGTTGTGGAAGATGACTATTCATATGGTTTGAATCTCATCTTCCATCCTTGTGAAGGAAACCATCTCATGGTTGAAAATGGTTTGAAAATCCTTACAAGAAGGAGGCTTGGAGTTTAGGATAGAGTGATAAAGAGGGATGTATGAATATTTTTTGAGTGCTCATATGTTTGGGTTACAAAATGGTTTATAATGGGATCCTTACCACTCTTCCCCAATTTGAGGAAACATGGATTTATCCTCTTATGTTTTTGTGGTTGCTTTGGATGCTTAGTCTTGGTGTATGGTGTGTTTTTCATCCTATGTTTATCCCACACTTATGCAATTTTGAGGCATGAATTCTCTCTCTCCCATGGGCTTAGAGGGAGGCTAACATGTCCTCCATTGTGGAGATGGCATGCGATGATACCATTTGGTTGGGTGAAAACCATGCCCTTTTCTCTTGTGCATTAAATATTTTCACATACTGTGGAAAATTGCAAATATGTTTGGCGCATGAAGGAAAAAAGTTCAAAATTTGGCCATGTTGTTCCTCATTTTTGGATGGCTTGTACACTTGCATTTTAAGTGTTTATTTGTAATGGTTATGGGTATCTTGGTATGTTATCTTCTCTCTTGAGAAGAAGTTTTGTAATCTTGTAAACTAGTGGTTATGGAGCCATATAAGTGATTGTTTCTCTCATTGTCCTATAGTTTGGCCTAAGGATTTGTTTCTCCATTTTTAGTATGACGAAGTTATAAAAGAAAGTTTAGAGGAAGTTGTAATGAGATTTTCCTTGTCTTTGTTTTAATGAATGTAAAGAAGTTTATTTAGGTTTTGGGAAATATACACAACCATTGTATTATCACTTGGGTTGAAATGAAGTGGATGTTTAAAGCCAAAAAATGTGGTTATCTTTGTATTGAAAAAAGAAAAAAAAATTGTAAGAAGAAATCTTGTAGCTGAATGATACTCCTTATTAATGAGAAGATCATGTCCTTATCTTCAATTTATTTGTTGAAAAAGAAAGAAAAAAATACCATAAGATAAACCATTTATTTGAGATGCTCAATGAATGTTTTTGAATATATTTAAAAAGGGAATACTTAAATCTGACTTTGGAAGTTAAGTTAGTAGACTAAGAATTGTTGGCTTCCTTTTGAGTTATATATATTGGTTTGAGATGCTCGATAAATATTTTTGAATATATTTAAAAATAGAATACTTAAATATGACTTTGGAAGTTAAGTTAGTAAACTAAGAATTGTTGGCTTCCTTTTGAGTTACACACACACACACACACACACACACACACACACACACACACACACACACACACACACACACACACACACACAAGTTAGGCATCAAAATTGTATTGTTAGAAGAAAGAATCATGTTTAGTTAGATCTTAAACGTGTTGCATGTCTTGATGAAATCTGATTGTTATTATTAATAGAGATTTGGTAAAATGAGTTGTTTCTTTGTTATATTTAGAGAAAAAAACTTAAGCGTGATCTATTCTCTCTCATTAATAAATTTATATTGTAGAGATTATAATAACATATTTCATTTTATAATAATACATACATATATATATATATATATATATATATATATATATATATATATATATATATATATGTGTGTGTGTGTGTGTGTGTGAGTGTTAGTATTTTCCACATATGAATAAATGTGTGTGTGTGGGTGTGGGTGTGTGTCTATGAATTCAAATAAATTAAAAAAGTGAGAGAATTTACATAGTGAATAGATTATTCTTTTTTTTGTTGGAATGCGTTTTTAACAAAAACCCAAAGATGGACATGCCACGTCCTGGCCGCGACCTGCCCCATCCTCTACCTGGTTATGGCTGTGGCCACACCACATTTTTACTATGGTGTGACTATGTTACACCATAGTCTGCCACCC
Source organism: Taxus wallichiana var. yunnanensis (assembly GCA_018340775.1). Lineage (NCBI taxonomy): Eukaryota > Viridiplantae > Streptophyta > Pinopsida > Cupressales > Taxaceae > Taxus > Taxus wallichiana. Next base: position 411,673,779 of record CM031244.1, read on the forward strand.
CCCTCTTTTTTTATGGCCATGGTGGCCGGATTATGCTATGTCGCGCCCATTGTTCTACTCTTAAGTGCCCGTTCATGCCAACTCACACACACACACACACACACACACACACACACACACACACACACACACACACACACACACACACACACACACACACACACACACACACACACACACGTACGTTTAAATATTTTATCCTTCAAAGTAAATACATGTGACATAAGAGTGAGGGAAAAACAAACAAATAAATAAAATCTTACAAACCCTAGATAATGTGGAGGAATTCTTTCCTCCATTACAAACTGAAATAAAATGAAATGGAGCTTAAAATAGGACAACCAAAGATCTATAGTTGGTGGAGAGACTCAAAATTCCTCCATGATCTCCCCCTTGTTCTTCCATTTCTCCCCATAAAACTACCTTTGCAAATGGAGGTAAAAGAAACAAAATAAAAGTTATAAAGAAAATCATAATGGAAGATAAAGGCTTCCTAGAATACCTAAAATATATAGCCTTGATTGATCTAATCCAATGGTGGAGATTTGACCCTCCTTTCTTTTAATTTGTGGGAGAAAATGTTTAATGGGTATTGGCGGAAACATTAATTTAGTGGAAAACATAAGGGAGATTATGAGTGGCCACGGTGGGCATAAATTAATAATGTGGCATTTGAGAAATTGTTTAAATAAAGCAATATGTAATATGGGTTTATTTGATTTATTGATGGGTCATGGAGAGTGTTAAAATAGTAAATTGGAAACTAGGAAAATATTTAAATAAATAATTATTTAGCATGGAGTTGTATGGTTAGAAAAAGGGGGTATTTCCATTGTGAGATGTTGTACCAATCCTTAGGTGAGCTAGGGTAAACAAAAAAATAGTATTAATCAATTTCTGGCTATAGTTCCGATCATACTTAAATTATTAATATAATAATATGTTTAAAAAAATTTAGGATTTTTTTTAATAGTTGTGTTTGGTTTGGGTCGTGTAAAGTATGGGGCACTAAATTTGGTATCGAGAGATTTGATTCCACCATCAGGCATACTAGGATTGATTGAGTGTTAAACATTGAGCTTGGTATGTTTTTCCATCTAGCAATAACATTTCCACTAAACCGTTTCATTTCTTCCTATGTCGGTCGAACGTTGTAACAAGGCATAGGTCACAACACCTCTAGAACAACGCGTTGGAGAAATTATTCTAGTAATAGGATGTGTGGTGAATGATTACAATATTGGCTGAGAAAACTTGATAAATAGAACCATTGATGGTGATTGGAACACAAATTTTGACCACTGTATTTTTTTAAAACAATTGGTAAAAGTTAAGAAAAGTCATTCCTAAAATAACATGAAAAATGGCTAGGTGGCTCCCATAGCAGAGATTTTTAGGATGGTCATGTTCTCTGGTGACATGGGATGCCACAAAAATATTTAAACCTAATCTATAAGATCATTTTATTGTTTAGTTGAAGGCATTTTAAGCCTAGTTGGTTACATTTTTGTATGGGACAAACTGCAATCTAAGAAATTTGTTTCGATATTGACCCATGGTTTAGGGAGCTTTAGTAGGAAATTGAAATCTACCACTTCTAACCTTTAGTATTTTCCCATTTCAATTGGTTGAAAAAATTGGTTTTGAGAAAATAGATTTGGGAGCTAGTTTTTCAAGCATGTTTATCACAAAATCAAACTAGTCAATCACATAAATTAGCTCTGGAAATGAGGTCATAACTAGTGTTCTAGTTATCATATGTATATTTTGTAAGTTGCATCAGATTCTCTATATATAAAACACTAGATGAGAGTTGATAGAACAAGTTTATGAGTTTTGGATGTTTTCTTTTGAAACCCATGGTGTAGCCAATTTCACTAAAAATATGCTGACATGCAATATCAAAAACTTAAATTGTTGGCCCCGAAAATGTGCTTCGAGTTCAAGTTTCATTCACTAATTTTGGGATCTGTATGTCTCATTAGACTCACTATTTAACAAAGAATTTGTTTTATGTGTTTGTTTTACCATTTAGGTATTTAGTAGTTGTTTGGTAGGCCCTTTTAATAGCCATTTCAACTAGATTGTACAATGGGAGAATAGTGTCTTAATGACCCGCTTAACATTTTAGGAAAACCTTGGAGGTTGCAGGATTTTATAATATTATTATCATGATGATTTATGCATGTTCTAGGTCAAATGTTATGACCTTGACAAATTTTATGCTACGAGGCATTTTGGGTGCTAACTGCTTTGGTATAGTTTGGTCATTTTGGACACCATACATAGTCATGGTTGTTTCACAAATAATTAGTGTTCAGATATGAGAGTGTAGAATTGTTCCCTTGATCTAAGGAATATGTTTTGGGATTTGGGTAGTTGGATTTTTCCTTTTGAGTGATCCATATATTTCTTGGGACACTCACTCGCAATGTTAAGGGCACCACGTGTAAACCTTACAAAACCCCCTTTCGTATAGGCATGAGATAAATAATTATACCTTGTTGTATAGAAAACCTAATAAGGAAAAAGGTCTTCCACATCTTAAAAATTCCATTATTATAAATTATAATAATTTCCGCTCCTCGTGGGTACGTTACCAACCTCAATTTTATAATCCCCTTTGTAAGAAAATTTACCAAGCAACCTTATAACCTTGCTTTTCCTTTCCAAAGTGTATTTCTAAATTAAGCATACTTGGATGAAATGTTTTTTTAGCATAAAATTCTCTAACCTATCTATAATCAATAAATGATAAGGGGAAAGGATTTTTGGTGTCTCTTTATATATGATGGGTTTACATGAAGTGATATTTCATAATTATTTTATCCTCTTCTAGTAAACTAAGAATACATTGAGCTATTAGGAAATCGAATATGGTTTTCACAACTTAAAATTTTCTTTGAGGCCCTTAGTATAACATTTGGAATTAGCTTTGGTAATGTTATAGTTATTTATAACCCTTCTTGAGCTCGACAAACCCATTTTCATACTATGATCATTTACTAAGTTTTGGTTAAATTGTTTAAATTGGTTAAATTGTTTCACCTCAGAAGGTATGCTTGTGAGAATAACCCTTCCCGAATTGGTTAGAACGGTATTTATAATCATGTTTATGACACTAAAACTTATGTGTGGAAAACATGGAATCACCCTCTCCCTCTTACCTTATCTCGTAGATATAAGAACAATGATTATGTGAAAATAACAACATTCTCTCATCCTCTCTTTCTTGGAAAAAGACAAATAACTTAGTTTTGATTGCTCTTTTGGTGGGGACGAGATGGTATACCAATGCTAGTGTTGGCCCATTGAATTACAAGTAATATGGTGTAATAATGATGAATACAATGGTTTGTGACAAAACAATGTGCATCTATAAGTACATTTATGTACTTATACTATCAATCGTGTAATTATATGTAAATGGGAAAACTCGTAGAATATATATCTTTTACCAGCTTTTTTTATCATCCCCTTATAATATAAAATAGAAGTGATCATAAGTTATTGTTTCAAATGAAATAAGTGATGTTTATTATTATTTACTATATGATATTCATAGAGTTTGGATTACACGCAAAATTTATGGTCTTGTGTAATTAACTTAGGCATTGTGCTATCATTTTATGTTCTACATGAGAAAGTAATGTGAATCATATAGGGTCACAATAATTTCCCTAGATTCTATACCCTTTTGGTTACTGGAATCCTAAGAGACTTTGGTATAAGAGTTCGACTCGGAGGACCCGCATTAACCTAGTAATAGATAAATGATTTGACCCTTTTGTGAAGACTAAAGAATGAAATTTTTTGATTCATTCCACCCACCTTGGGTAATGAAATCCTATGATATTGGTGTAATCCCTAATTAAGCAATGTGAATTTTGAGTTGTATCGAGAATTATGTTGTTTTTGGGGTACTCTTGAAAACATGGCCCCATTGTTTCACCATTCATTAGGGTGGCAATATTTAAACTCATGTGTGAAATGGATTCACCCTCTAGTTAAGAAGTATATTTATATACATTGCATTCGACCTAAAGGGACTTTAGTGACCAAGATAATTGTTGAGTTAAAGTTAGCATATGTTTTGAATTTTGAGCAGTATTAGACTATACCTTTCCATAAAGGAAAATGTGTATTGACCTCTTGAACTCTTGAGGAAGGTATGAATGGAATTGTTTTTGTATCCCGTCCAACTTATAATTTTGTAATTTACATAGTATCTTGATAGGTTTTGGAAACATCCTTTTTGAATGTATTTTTTCTCCTAACTCATTCATGTATTCTCTTGGTTATAGTGATAAAGAAACAATAAATTTAAGTAAACTTCTCATATGTCTTATTGAATTGAAAATTTGTTGTTTTTTGTTTCATTAAGGAATTGTGGCTTTGTTTGGGTATGTAAAGTTTGAAATTATTTTGTCATGGTGGGAACTTAGGTAAAATATTAAACAATAACAACTTAAACTATCCTTTATGGGTTTTGAACAACAAATTTTGAACTAGAATTGAGGTTCCTAGAAAATGGTCTATGATTTAAAACCTTGAAACCAAACTAGAAAATCAATCCTAACTTGTGGGTTAGCTATATATATTTCACACATAATTTATTGGTACCTTCATTGGGTAAATGTAAGAAGAATGGACAAATCAAATAATCAAATTTTTATGCTAGGTGTTATGTGACTCTACAACCTTGACCCTAAAGGAATAATGCAAATGTTATGGAATATTTGAAGGTTTGGTGAACATATTGCCCATACTTTTAAAATATCAATGTAACCTAGGAATGTTTCCTGTCATACATTTCAAAATATTACTCTCTTCTCATATGGTTCTCAAGACATTCTTGGGTGGTTGTATTCCCATCATGTGTACATAACCTGATAACCTTTTTAAGACAACAATTATGATCCCTTGTCCCACCCAACAATAGTTTCCTTTAAATTTGGGCCTTATGTTGTACATCCACTTATGTGGAACCTTGTCGGGAAGTTGGACGATGATGCAAATGTATCTTTTTGGAAGCTAAAATTTCCCTTGATTAATATTCTCCTATTTGAGATACACTTGATTGTGAACCATGTTATAGTTGGTGAGGCATGTTTTTGAGATAAAAAAATAAAACTTGTGGTTTTTAAGTAAATGCATTTGAAAAGAATTTCTTTTAAAACCTTAATTTTAAATCTAAGATAGTGAGCTAAGATTTATTGGTTACATCAGTTAGTTTTAAAAAACATTTATATGTTACCATATATAAGATGTTAGGCACCAATAATTTATTGTTAAAAGGAGGAATACATTGGGTTATTTCTATAAGGTGTTGCACGTTCTATATGAAATTTTAGTCCTTTATCACTTGAGGTTGAGTGAAATAAGTTGCTCATTTTAAACAAAAAAAACTATGTGGTACGAGGTGACACCTTTGAGAGGACATGATGTAGCACCCTTATATAAGATATTCATTTATTCTACATAATAAGAAAAATTCACAAATGTCCTTTGTCAAAATTTCTAGGACAAGGACCATCAATCTTCTCATTATACTCAAATTGGCCTAAAAATGCAAGAATAACTATTTTTTTCCTTAAGTGGTAGATTTAAGTCTAATAATCTACCTTATCACCTTCAAGACATGCCCAAACCACTCTCTTAGTGTCCTCTCATCAAGAAAACAACTTACTTTCTCATATTTTCAATATTGTCTTTTATTGTTCTTTACTAGTTCCCATCTCAATCATGCAAATTTGGCCCTTATGTCATTTATAACACTATTTATTGTTTGTACCTTGTTTACACCTCCTCCACCCACATAATTTCAATTATAAATAAAATTCTAGAGCATCACCTCCTTAAATATTCATTCACTTACTCAAATATGTCATTTTAAGTCTTTCTTGTTCTTGTCTCTTTCCAAGCATACACCTTGTCCCAACTCTATCTAAAGGTCATCTACTCCTCTTACCCTGCTTAACACTTTAAAAAAACAGTAGTAACAAAAAATCCTTGCATTCAATCCATTAAGGATAATACTTTCCACTACTCTCCCCTTTGTAAGATTGTCTAATATGCATCTTAAGTCAAGATTACTTACTCTGATTAGGTATTCAAACTTTCTCAGCTATTCTCAATACACTATTCCACTAATAGTTGTATCTCCATGGTCCTAACATGTTTGTAAAATTTCATGATTCAATCCTTTGTCTAGCTCTTACTATTCAACCCTTTGCAATTTAACACCAATCCTCACCAAGTCCTTTACTAGTAATTGTCATACTTATCTCTGTTCTGTGGAGGTTTTAGGGTGAAATTTCTAGGGTTTGGAGTGCCCATTAGTCCATTTACGATTCCCTTAAAATTTCAAGAATAAACTCCAACTCTAGCTATCACTTACTTTATAAAAGTGGCCTTCAAACTAGGCCTTTAATTGAGATTTTGTCTCAGTCCTAAACTGGTAAGAGGAACTCTTATTTCACTTAATAGACCACCAAATTTCTTTCAAAATATTTAAGCACACCTTTTCAAAGTATTTTATTTCAAATTTCAACTCAAAATTCGATGATTTAGAGCCTCCTCGGTCAAGTCCTAGTCCATTCCCCTGTCATAGTTCATTAGAAAAGCTAACTATCAAGCTTGAGAGAAAAATGAGGGTTGTCTATCAAATTTTACATTTACTAATGCTTTCTCAAAATCCTCAGAACCTTCTCAGAATACTACAGGTTTTGACAAACAATGGAAGACCTTTAAAGGAGGGTTTAGTGTATAAACCCTTGTTGCACCATGCCATACCCGTGAATATGAAAAGTTGTCTTGCAATGCAAAATACACTCTTCCAACAATCGAATCTCCTTATGTAGAGTTGTTTTAGTGTTAGGCACATGAAAATTTTACCAATGGGGATAGAGTAACCTTGTCATACAAAATTTACCAAATCCTTCCCATGCAAACTGTATAAACACAGAGAATAGGGTATGAGAAAATTAACTACTTGTCTCCCTTTTCATGGCACAAACTTTTGGAAAACATATTTATCAACCTTTAATATGATGGATATAACGAGAAAATGTATTTAAAGGTTACTCTATCATTGTTATGCCTAGATTCTTGGCCAATTTTCAGCAAGAAATAACCTCACTCCACACAGTTCAAGCATTCACAATATCACCAAGAAACCTTGAAGCTAATTATCAAATATTGCATATCTGAGTTTGTTACTTACATCAAATCACCAATATGCCAATGAATATGACCTTAATCCCATACAACAAGAAACACACACTTCAATTATTCATCTCAATTGAGGTTCCCATTAAGGCATGCACAATCATAGATTATATGTCATAATTGAAAGGGTCATGGTTCATTAAACTAATTTGATTCACCATAGAGGTCCTTCTTTAAACTTGGATTCATACCTTTGTTATGAATAAAATACTCTTGAACCATGATTCAAAATCCCATCACAACCAACATTCATCATATGTTAATCAAAGTGTTTCATACACAATTTTACAAATAATACCATACAAATGCTACATTTTTTCCTTCATACACAGAGAGGGTGATATCATGCTCCTCAACAACATCCTTTTAATGAAAGATAGATCACCATAACTTAAGAATGCACTTAGACCATTCATTCTCAGAAAATGCACATACAAACATGGTATATAGATGTATATTGCAAAATAACACAAAAACATTACATCCTTCTCGCATTTATTTATTTTATTTTTCCTCCCAATGAGGAAAAATAATTATTCCTATCTCTTACCAAGGATTTCATTTCTTAAACTGATTTCTTATATTCCCTTATTTGAATTCCTTTACAAATAACTAAATTTTTAACCTTAGGGCTAACTTAACCTTACCTATCTATCAACTTCCCTGAGTTTAAGGGACCCACAAGGAGTTATCTCCTAATTACAACTCTCAAGGACCCCAAGATGGACTAATTACACTTTTAATCAAAACATTTAATACTCTTAGTCACTTGTCATACATACACAAGCCAAGATTGTCTAGTAGGTGATACTACCAAATTTTGAAATTTAAAATAGATTTTGGAGGGAAATTTTATAAAGACACAAATTCAAATCTTTAAAAACTTCTAATTGCTCTCAACCTCACATACCAACCATTTTAAGTCCTCCATGCTTGCTCATGATAACTTTTGATAAGAAGGGAGGTTGTTACTCTAATGCTCCTGCATCAAGACAATACTCTTACCCCTTCTTGCAACTTCTAGGAGGAGGGAGAGGGATGTAGTGCCTCCATCTTCCTACACTATTTTATTGTTGACTCATCTTATTGTTTGGACTATTGACATTGATATAGTCCTATTTAGACATTATATACGCTTTTTTCGTAAATGCCACTTATGACATAAGTGTTAGGAATTAGTATTTACATTGTGGTAAATAATTGTATGGTGAGTTAGTTTTATATATATTGTTATAACAATATATATTCGGGTGTGTTGTAGTTTCCTATTTTATAGGAAGTCAATTTTTTTCTACTGTATGGCTATTTAATAGCCTTTGTAATTCTGGGATGAATATAGAGAAAGTAATAATATATCGATTATATTTGTGTGTTCAACCTGTGTATTGTTTACATTTGGTATCAGAGTAGTCGATTCTAGTCGCCCTGTGATGGAGTAAAAAATTATTTGGAGGGACATTAGATGTTCTTTGTTGTCCCGTATATGAGAAAACATCTTTGAAGGCTATTGCGTAAAATTAATTTGTGAGTGATAGAAGGGTCAGAATCAATTCTCTCGTTGCCACTGTCGATGGAAATTAATATTTGAAGGAGTGCATCTACAGAGCAATGTGAGTCAACTTCACCTGGTCACACTACAATATTAATCTTGTCAATCTTTGTGTGGTATGCATACCTGAGCACGTTGCACCATTACATCTGAGCACTACATGCAAGATTTTCTTTAATTTTGATCCCTTCATCACGATGCCACGTTGCATTGGAAGTTTGATCGATATAATGGCCTATTCTGTGGAGAAATGAATTGATAGGATACTATACTAATCCATACTCGTTCGCATATCTGATCATTTTTTGAGTCAAATCAAATTCTTCCATGCGGCCTATACACATTTGACAGATATGGTTTTTTCATTGGATTATTTACCAGCCTGGAATCCCATTTGAATGTTGCATTGCATGGTTTGATCAAGTTGTATTGGCTCTCGACATCAACATTGACACGGATTTGTATTGCATGGATTTCAGAGTTGCATTGAATCCTGCCACTAGCAGTTCAAAGTCGTCCCCAACCATACACTAAATGGTACCTACGATTTTCTAGTTGTAACGCAATAAATTGCATGCTAGATCAATCCTTGTTTTTAGGTGATCTTAGTTGTTATCTGTTTCTTATTTTAATAGCTAGTCAAAAGCTTGTTTTAGTCGGTCCACTATTTTAGATAGTCTTCATTTCAAGTAAAAGATAATTATTTAATCTTTTATTAAGTGTTATTAGTCTAGTCATAGTGTCATCATTATTCTAAAAAGTAATTAATTATTACTTTTTATGTGTTAGTCTCCATTTTGTCAAAATTATATATTAAAAGTCAAAATAGTATATGTCAAAATTTTAATCAATAGCTTTTAGCTATATTAAAATTTTAATTGTTTGTAAAAGGTGCAATATCGGTAGAAATCGATGTCTTGTCATTTGAGTCAAAGTTGTAAAATGAGCTTCATTAACAAATCCATTAAGTAAGTAGCATCTTGATGGAGGAAGGAGGCAACGGAGGAAGGAGGTCGAATAGCGACCTCTCATTAGTCACCAACGATGGGGCGCGCAGAAGTTTGTGGTGGCATATGTATGGTGTGAGTATATGATTTTGAGTATGGTTTCCATTTTCTCAGTGTGCTTCAGTTTGTAGTGTTCCTATTACTTTGAGTGGTGAGTTTTATTGTTAATACTGGAAAAACATTGTATAAGAGAGCAGAAAACTACGGAGATCCTTTGACTGCAGAGATCCTCTGACTGCCGTACTTCGTTGGAAGATGGTCGGCTGGTGAATATGTTCACCCGTAATGGTGACCATGTGCAGCAAGATCAAGACAACAAGATCTAGTTAGTATGATATAACACAATACATTTTTCCCTTTTTGATTTCTTATTTGGAATTTCACATTGTGGGGGGGAATACATACCAATGTTCCATTCCCATCCTGTACCTAAAACGACTTAGTCAAGGAAAGCTTCCAGTGGCAGTGGCAGTTTTCTATGATGTTCAAGATCAAGTGGCAGCGATCAATGACAGAGACTATGATTAAGAACATTACGATTCTTATAGGAAGTAATGTGAAATATTTTCAGTATATCTTGTATTGTGTGGTTTTGTAATATGCAAGTTGTGTATCCTACATAATTCCCTGATGTATAAGTATAGTGATGAACAAAGAGCACCGCAGTAAGTCGGTTCATGGATCTTGAAAGGGTTTGTGGGAGGATCCAGAAATCACACACGAGGTGGATAGTTGATGGGACCTATTCACGTCAAGGTTTTTGGTAAGCCTGTTTAAAACCATGGAAGGAGATAGCCTTTCTTCTGGATTAAGGTCATGAGTCACAGAGTTGGACATGCCACAGGGGTGAGCATACTGCAGAGGAGCGTGTGGATGTTTTTCTACCATGTAAACACTAAGGGGGGGAATGTTAGGAATTAGTATTTACATTGTGGTAAATAATTGTATGGTTAGTTAGTTTTATATATATTGTTATAACAAATATATAACAATATATATTCGGGTGTGTTGTAGTTTCCTATTTTATAGGAAGTCAATTTTTCTATTGTATGGCTATTTAATAGCCTTTGTAATTCTGGGATGAATATAGAGAAAGTAATAATATATCGATTATATTTGTGTGTTCAACCTATGTATTGTTTACAATAAGTGGTGTTTGAGGCACGTTGCGCCAATAAAATGTTGTGATACATATTACTAGTTTCTTATACCCGCGCTATTATGGATATTATAAAGAGGCAACTTAGATAGAATTTACTAGATATATGATGGATGAATGACAAATCTACTACATATTGTGACCATTATTTATGATGATACTGCTTTGGGTGTTATCATGGAATAACTTAGATGAATTCTATGTTTTGGTCTACTATAGAAATATATATGATATTTTGGATAATTATCTCATTTGGGTACTAGTTGCTTTCTTGATTCAGATTGTTAGTCATAAGTGAAATAATTATTGATGTGTGTGGTATCATTTTCATTATTTATTATATCGAGCAGGTATGTTTGATGTGTGAATTGAGTGTGTAGGTTACAAGTTACACATGAGAACATGGGTTTCACAGTTGCACCTCAAGTTGCAAGCGACTCACTGACTAGGCTGGAAATATTAAGCCATGCATGACCCTTTTTGACCTTGTGTGTGTAGATGTATATATTTTTGGACACCCTTGGTGATTCTTAATTGGTCTATGTTATTTTAATTTTGTTAAACCTTGTGCTAAGCTAGTTTAAGGACATAATGATCCCTACAAGTATTATTAGTGTTTTAAGTTAATTAACCTTGTTGTTTATGATGTGGGATCACCTAATCATCATTTGGGTGGGCCCCACCACCTCTACCTTTGAGCCACTTTACCCAAACTCGAATTTGAGCTAAATGTGGTATTTGTAAGGGTCTCTTTTAACATTGGGGGTCTCTCTTACACTATAATGGACCCCTTGGACCCTACCTATGCGTAGGGGGGCCTCTTTTCAAGGTCAAATGGGATTTTCCTTCCATTTTGACCCTTATCTTGTCACCATATTGTAAGTTTGTTTGATTTGTGTGTTATCTTAAAAGTTGAAGTAAGTTGGCTTATTGTCATTTTGAGAAATTTGGGAGTTCTCTTCCTAAATGTGTTTTGTTTTATGTTTAATGGGATTTTTGGAATCTTGTGTTGGATAATTAGATGGGTGAGACATTTATCCCTCTCATTAGTGATGATTTGTGATTTATTATCCTTCATATAACTCCTCTTGGAGAGGGGTATGGACTTTCGCTTCTCATTTTCACTTTTGGAGTTGAAGAGAGCTTGGAGCTTAAAGTGCTTGTATTCTTATGGAGTAGGATAACTATTTTTGAGGTAGGTCTTCATACCTTTTTGTATTCTATATTTTAATGGGAAAAATAAAAGAAATGGTTGTTTTGTAGACACCTAAATTCCTCTTTTGCAATCTTATTGCCACAACACACACAAATCACTCTTATTCTTCCCAATTCCATTATAATTAGTGATATTTACTAATTAACAAATGTTTCTTGCCACTTTGGTTAGTTAACAAACACTTCGTTGATCACCAAACCTATTTTGCATTTAGGATGCCACTTTACGACGAATCGTAAGCCAAAATCCTCTTCAAAACAAACCATTAGTGTTTATAAGCTAATTAAGTCTATTTTTCCCTTGTTTTGGTCAATATACCCTAGTATTGAATCAAACCCCTCTTCCAACCACTCAAAATCACCTCATTCACCTCAAAAACATCTCAGCAAGTTTCAAAATCTTATCCTAGCCTCCTAGTTGACCATAAGTAGTTAATTAAGGCTCCATACCTCTAAATCACAACAAGGCCTAATCATGATTAACAATTCTAATCTAATTCAGGGATTTTAGTCCCACATGCACCAAAATACAAGTTTCTCCCAAAGGGAAAATGATAAAAAGAGTGCACCTAATTCCTTTATACTTTACACCATGCTTTGATTTGCATCTCATATGATACATATGATATATAAGCCAAGTTCAATCCTTGCCTAAAACCTTCAACAAGGTTAGTAGATGAATAATCTAAAGTGACTTCACAAGTCATTTAAAGAGGTCATTTCACCATTATGTGGAGTAGTAACCATAACCATTTGACTTCCCTCTTAAGTCTATTCAGGCCCATGTTAGGTAATTCAAGCATATTAGTAGGCATGTTTAATTAGATCTTGCATTGTTTTCATACTAGTTAAGCATTCCTTTTAGCTTCTATCTCAATGTTGCATTCCTAGACTTATAGCCCTATCGAATTAGGTGGTAATGGTTTTAGCCTTCCTTGTTTAGATTTGAAATTTTCTTATGAAAGTTTAGGGTGTCATCATTTGGCACGCTTTGGTGGGAAAATACCCCATTGTATTCAATTTTTAAAGCTTGTTAACTTAGTTTCAAAGTTTTTCATTTCAAGCTTCAAGTAGAGTACTTTTAAGCTTTTTGGATTAGTTTCTCAAGCTTTTTAGATTACTTTAATAGTTTTAGAGTAGCTTTCAAAGCTTTGTAAATTCAATTTTTAAAACTAAATAGTTGTTTCAACTAGATTAGTGGTATAAGTTGTGTTTGCATGTTCCTTGTAGGATATAAGGAGGGGAAGCCCTATCAAAATTGCCCCAAAATACCAAGTATTTGACCTTTCAAAGAAATTATTGTAAAAATCACATTTTTACCACTTCCAGCGAAGGGGCGCGCATACGTTGATAGGGGAGCATAAACGTTGAAATAGGTGTGCACACGTCGACTGGGGAGTGCAGGTGTTGAAATAGGCACACATCCACTTCTCTGGAAGTGCACACCTAACTCACCTTTTTCATCTGTCAGTATTTTTTTGCATAGGGGCATGTACACGTTGAAAGAATGGTGCAAGTGTTGAAAAAGGTACACACATGCTGATAAGGGCACACAGGTGTGTCTATATAAATTTTTCCTCCAAATTAAAAATTTCCATTTTTGGTTTTTGGGATTTTTGTTACTTTTTAGGGGTTTTTAGATGTTGTAGTTGTAAATTTATTGATTTTAGAGAAATATTACTAACAAAATTGTCCTAGGGTTTGATAAGGGGTTTTGAGTAAATTGGGTTAGGGTTTGAGGAGTGATTATGTTTTCATGCTTTGATTGAGTTTGGAATAGAGTTGTGTATTCTCTTCTCTTACACCTAGTGTGATATTGGGAACCAAAAGCACCTCTAAACCATTATTTTTACTTCTTTGGGAGTAAGTAGGAACAATTATCATTCATTTTATGCTTAAGAGAATAAACCTTCATTCTTTGTATATGCTTGATATTTTAGTTTAAGATTTTTTTCACTTGATTAAAAAAATCAAGGCTAAAATTTGTGTATGCTCTTCCCTTGCACCTAGTGTGATCTTGGGAATCAAAAGAAATTTTAGTCTTTCATTAAGAAACACTTGGATTAATTGGGAATAAGCTCCTTCGGGCTCATCATGATAAGCTCTCAGTATGTCATATACTTCATCCTCCCAAACACATCCATGAAGAACCATACTAGGACAACATTTAAATAAAATTTCATTGCACAATTTGTATGTTGCACTATTTTAACTAATCTCCTTCATTTCTTATTAGTAAAATAGGCAGGAAAATTCCCTATAGTTAGGTAATTTGCAAGATCAACAAACCATGAAGGTTGAGTTGATACTACAAACAAGTGCTCATCTCGGAAAGTGGTCCTAGACTACTTCTGCATCTCCTGAAACATTCAATATTGAAATAAAATCAACAACATTAGCCTTCCCTGGCTTATTAATAATGGTTAAATTAAATTATTACAACAAGAGTAACCATATAATAATGTTACCGCCACTATTGGTTTATTCATCAAATATCGAATGGGTGAATGATCAGTGTATACAAAGATTTTGTATCCAGTGATATAATGTCTAAATTTATTCAAAGAGTAGACAACAACCAATAATTATTTTTCTGTAGTGGTGTAATTTTTCTCCGTAGGGGTCATATTCTTGCTAATAAACTAGATGGCATACATCTGATCTTCCTCATCCTTTTGTCCAAGAATAACTCCCATTATTTTGTTAGAAGCATCCGTGTGAATATGGAAAGGCTACTCCTAGTTGGGTCCCCTCAAAACTGGAGTACTGGTTAACTTTTGTTTGATAATCTCAAAAGCTTGTTGACATTAAGGAGACTATTTAAAAATAAATTCTTTTGTCAGTAAAGAAAACATAGGTACAAAATTTTTACTAAAGTCTTTAATGAACCACCTATAATATCCTGCATGTCCAAGAAATCTCTTGATGTTAGTCTAATTTTTGGCATAGGTAACTTAGTTATTACCTTAATATTTCTAGGGTCGACCTATATTCCTTTAACAGAAATATGATGACCTAAAACAATTCCTTGATAAACCATTATCAAACATTTTACATGACTCAAGGAAAGTTGGTTCTGCTCACATCTACTTAATACCCTTTCAAGATTATCAGAGATTCATCAAAAGTTGAACCATGGATAGTAAAATCATCCATGTAAACTTCAACACAATCATTTGTAAGATTCATAAAGATGGACAAAACTACCCTCTGGAAGGTAGCAGGTGCATTACAAATTCCAAATGGTATAACTCTATATGCAAATGTACCCCAGGGACAAGTAAAAGTGGTTTTATCCTAATCAAAAAGTGCAATACTAATTTGGTTATACCCACTAAACCCATTAAAGAAGGAGAAGTATTTATTTCCTGCCAGATTTTCCATGACCTGATTAATAAAAGATAAAGGAAAGTAGTCTTTCTTGGTGGCTTTATTAAGTTCCCTATAGTCTACATGATTCTCCATTTCCCATTTTTCTTAGGAACTATAACTAGCAGTGATACCCACTGAATATCAAATATATGATAGATAAATCCTACCTTCAACAATTTTTCTATCTCATTTTTTACTGTCTCTCAGTGTTGGATTAATTCTATGTTGTGGCTATCTCACATGTTTAATATCCTTAGTGTAAATATGATGAGTGCAGATGCTTGGATGGATCCCTTTCATGTTAGTATAATCCCAAGAAAAAATTTGGGAATGCTTACTCAAAATTTCTACAACCCTAGTCTCTTGGCGGGCCTCTAAATTATTACCAATGGTCAGCTCTCTTCCTATGTCAATAGTCACTTATTTGGTATCATTCATAATAGTGAGATCTACATCAGCAATTAAATAATTTAATGGGAAAACATGAGGTTGAAGCATGTGCAAAATAGTCATATTTTCAAGAGACATAACCTTGGCTAAAGGGCAATGGAAATCAGTGATTGTACATTTGTCATGATAAACATAGGTTTCTGTACAATTTTCATTAGAAATGTCACTTACCAAGGGAATATTATCTGATGAGTTCAAGATAGATGTTTCCATAGCCTCGCCCAATTTCGTAGCCACATATTCAATTTCCATAGCCACAGTATCACTTCGTCGGACATTTGTACGACTCAACAATTTATTCCATGTGATTTTACACTGCAATGGTGGCCAGATATTAAGAACTCAGATTGTTAGTGTTTGAAAAATCTACCCATACATGTTCACAAACATCCACATATGGATGAGTAGGAGGATATAATGAAATATTATTTGATTTTTTCCCATTTAAAATAGTCATTTTTCCTGATCTACAATCAATGTATGTTGTAATAGTAGCTAACCAGGGTCTTCCTAAGATGTCTAGGTATCCTAACTTCCAAAATTTAGGCTTTAAGACTATAAAATCCACATGATACTCCCAAGATTCAACTATGACCATTACATCCTCAATTACTCCATCTGGTATAGCAATAGATTGATCTTCCAATTGGAGAATGGTATTGGTTGGCTGCAATCCTATTAGAGACAACAGATTGAACATATATGTAGTTATAACATTTATGGAAGCACCTAGATCCACACAAAAATTATATATTGACTAAACATTTACAAAATAGTGATGACTGGACTCCTAAGATCCCCATCTTTAGGTGAATTAAGCTTTCCAGAAACAAGATCAGCTAGATTCCGTTTTTGTGTATTTCTTCTTTCTTCATGGTGTCTTTATGCACTAGTCTCTAATGGTTTGGTTTAACTCAAGAATGTCCCTTATTTCTCTCAGAAGTGGGACCTCAATGTTCATCTTTTTCAACTCCGAACTAGTGTTGTTTCTTCTACAATATGAGTTTCTTTTAATCATTCGAGAAAAGGAGTTGTGTGGGCATTCTTATCTTTTTCTTGGTCATTCCCAGTGACTTACATTTGTGGAACATGTTCAGTGTCTTCCTTTTCCTCAGGTATTTCGTGATAACAATAAGAGGATTGGTGACTGTTCTCTAAGACCTCAGTTACATATCATTGATAACACTTACCTGTATTGTATCACTTTGTCCTGCTTCATTAATTGAAGTTGTTTGTTGATTCTTAGGATTCGCTATAGGTTGGACTGGATGTTGAGTTTACGTTGCTTGCCGATGTTGGTAATTTTTTGGTGGGGTCATTAAAGCTTGTTGTGGTTTTGAAACCTCCTATGTTTATTAGAATTCTATTGAGGTTCCCATTATTGTTTTTACCATGGCTATGCATTGGTTGGTGGTGTCCAACCCTATTGATTGTATGGAGTCATCCATGGTGGTGGATGTGGATAAACCATCCAATTTGGTGGTGTCCACTCAGGTTGTCCCCAAGTAGGTTGAGGATCCTGGTTGGGCCATGAAATTACCTAGGGGTTTTGAGCAGGTCTAGGAGCATACACGGTTTGATTATTTGGCCTCTGAACAAATTTTACCTCTGCATTTTCTTGAGACATGGCATTCACTCTTTCTTTCAATTGAGGAAATAAAATGCAATGGTTAGTATCATGATCAGGGACACACAAAATCAAGCACATGTCTGTGACATCCAAAGGGCATTCTCTCAAAGGATGTCTCTTTCTACATTTAGGACATTATATGTCCATAGGTTCTTTGGAAACATTGGTCTTGGCTTTTAGCCCATCAATGGTTGATGTCAATTGTGATTTTCTTTTCATGTTAGCCATTTCCTCGAGAAGTTCTGAGGTACCTAGGGCAGTCTTGGATGTTTTTCTCTTCCTTATACCTCCTCTTGTTCTAGAGTAACTTCTACATAACTCAATGATCTCTATCATGCTAAGTTTGTGCACATCACCTCCTCCCATAAGATGGAGGGAATCCTTGGTTTCCTCATCAATTCCTTTAAGGAAAATTGTCTTAGTGATATCTGCATGTAACTCATAACCACTCCTCCAATGGAGAAAGAGAAATATATCTAGATAATCTTCTAGATTTTCATCTTCCTTTTTCTTTATCTAGGAAGAATTCCTCTTTCCTATCTCTTCCCTGTAGCAATATTGATATTTTTCCAAAAAGGTTGTTTCCATGTTTTCCCATGTGTGAATGGAATGAGGGGATAATCCCATGAACCACCTCATAGTAGAGTCTTTGAGTGTGGAAGGAATTTTTTTGATTTTTTGATTGTCTATTCGATATTCATGTCTGGAAAAGAACTTTGAATTCAAATAGGAACTGGTCTAGGTATTTTGTAGTCATTCCTTGAAATATAGGGAGGATGGATGGAGAGATATTTTTCATGGGTGCATCCTCATCTTCATCTAGGACAATGGGATAGGTAAAATTTCTACCCATGGGTCTTTCATTATTACCATTGTCTCCCATTTCTGAAGGTTGTTCTGGTTCTAAATAGGATGATGCAGAATGTTCAGAAAGGCTTCTAGGTGTTGTATTAGATTCAGTGTCACTTTTAGTGTTCCCTACAAGTGCTATGTTTGGAGATATTATTTGAATATTACGAGGTATAAATATCCTTTAAGCGTCTCATGGCCTGTGCATCAATTTTAGTTATGTAAACAAGGCTTGGGACTCCTAAAGGTTGCATATATTAGCTTCATTAACACCCATAACATGTAAGATGGATAAAATGGTGTGTTGTGCTTATGGTGTCCCTAACAACGACACCAAAAATGATGGGTCATTGTATTCTCCAATCATTTAACTAATAGATTCTTCTACCAGTGTCATTATAAAACCAAGGCTATGTCCTAGGATGTATGCAATGAAACCCTATGTGTTTAGTTATTTTGTCGGTTCCTTTCTCGGGAGGTTTGTTTGTTATGTTTTCCTTTAGTTCTCTGTTAATATATGGAAATGTAATACTAAGCTACTGAAATGATATTACTGTAATAAAAATGCTACGAAAGGAAATTCTTTATCTAAAATTGAAGTACACACACCAAAGAAAAGTAACAAAATTGAAATGACACACTCAACTTGAATTGAAATGCTAAATTGAAATAACACACTCAGACTGAATTGAAATAGAAATACTGAAATACATCAAAGTGAGGAAAGTAACTGAATTCAAGTAACCATTCAAACTTCAAACCAATATTCAAATCAAAGCATCTAGACTTTAACTTGCCACAAATTACGAGAAAACATAAAGCATAGAAATCCTCCAGTCACCTTGGTCGAGTGGGCCCTTGCTCTCCCTTGGGGGAAAAGTTTAACTCAACACCAAAAGTTGTTCAAAACAACATCTATTGTATTGATTCAGAATAAGTTCTTGAACATTCTCAATAAACTGTAAAAACTAGATAAAATTGTATTTGTAAAAGTATTGGTATTAACTAACTAACTCATTATTTTTCAAGGACCTGTCTATATATAGACTTAAAAAATTATACATCATGCCATAGTTATAGGCATTGGAATCATTCATCAACAACCCTACTGAATACTATGGAAATGCTAAAAACATGCTTCATGTCTGTAGGCTGGTTGGAACGGTTGGAAAAAGTCCTCCACTATGCATGATGGTTGTAGACTCGGTTCCTTGATCACAACTCCACGCATTGATAGTAAATTTTCATCATCATCCTACACATGTCACCATAATTCACTCATAGAGGTGGTTAGTAGGAAGTTACACAGTCAACGGTTTGCATGAACATAATCAAGAGAAATGCATTAACTTCACTAGGATAAAGCTATGTAAAACATCCCCATGCACTTAATTAATCATGTTTTAAAGACAAATCAATAGACACATAGATCATATAATGAGTCAAATAATGAACCCATCATGTAGCTTACAAGGGAACATTTAGGCCATCAGAAGGTTTTTTTCACATCTAGCAAACAAGTGTCATACATTTACACATCTTCTTAAGAAGGAAGTTAATTTCAACTAGGAACCAAAACAACAACAAGCATTTACTTTGCTAAAATAATACTTGGCCAAAATCCCTGATAATTCCACCCATGATAGGATAACCCTTGTTACTTTATATCTCTGCTACACATTTTTCTATTGGGGCACTGTTAGCCCAGTATGATGAAGAGCAGAGAGAAAAGGCCGTATACTACTTGAGTAGGACATTGGTAGCATATGAGCTAAATTATCCAAAAATCAAGAAAGATTTCCTGGCTGTGGTATTTACTTTCTGGAAGCTACGTCACTATATGCTTAAAAAAAACAAGTTTATTTCAAGAGTTGACCCTCTAAAGTACTTATTGTCCAAACCGACACTAACCAGAAAGATGGCCAATTGGATCATCTTATTAAGTGAGTTTGACATTGAGTATGTTCATCAAAATTTAGTAAAGGGACATGTGTTAGCAGATCAACTGGAAGAATCTCCGCTACCAGGTACTGAACCCTTGAGTCTAGAACTACCAGATGCATCCATTATGTACCTCGAATAATCTATAGTTTGGAAATTATACTTTGATGGCTCCTTTACATTTCATGGTTCAGGTGTCAGAGTTGTGCTAATCACTCCCATGGGAGATTTGATTCCACATGCATTTTGACTTGGGTTCCTTTGCACCAATAATATAGTGGAGTATGAAGCTCTCATAATAAGGGATGAAGCTAGCTATCAAATGGAATATTAGATGAGTTAAATGCATTGGTGATTCAATTCTTATCATCAAACATGCCACGATGAATATAAGGTTAAGGATGAAAAGTTTCTTCCATATTAAAGAATGGTCAATTCCTTGAAATAATTCTTTGAGTAGATAACAAGAGCTCAGAACATAGTGGCATATGCCATGGCTATGGTAGGATATATGTTGAGAATTTCACCAATGAATAATGATATGCCATTCTTTGTTGAAAATCTAAGAACAACAACATATGACATACCAAACTCTTGTTTAGTGTGTGAAGTTGTTGGTCCCTTTTCACCATGGTATGCTAAAATATTTAACTATCTCTATGATGGAACCTTCCCTATGAACATTTCCCATGATGAAAAGTGTAACCTCATCCAACATATAGCCTGTTATACCCTACTTAGGGGCACCCTTTCCACCAATGCTATAATGGGAATTTATTACTGTTTAAATTCAAATGAATCTATCCAAACAATCAAGGATGTGTACGGAGGAATATTTGGAGCTCATCGATGGGATCATCCTTACAAAGAAAATACTTAGAGTTGGCTACTATTAGTCTACCATGGAGCATGATTGTTGTCAACATGTGAATAAGTGCATGGATTATAAAAAGTATGCCAACTTGATACATACACCAACGCAATCCTTGTAACCAATCATGACAACCTGGTCATTATCAAAGTGGGGTCTCGATCTAATAGGGAAAATTAATCTTGTCTCCTGAGATGGCCACAAGTTCATTATAATGGCCACTGAGTACTTTATAAAATTGGTAGAGGTTGTTCCTCTTACCTATACAGAAGGTCCCCAAATCTCTAAGTTTATAATGAATCATATCATATGTCGATATGGTATCTCTTCTTCTATTATCACTGATAATGATAAGTCGTTCAAGAATAAAAATGTGAAAGCACACTGCAAACACTTTCAAAATTCTCTTAAGTTTTTGACCCCTTATTACCCGCAAGGTAATTGGCAGGATGAAGCTTCCAAAAAACCTTAATTCACATTATGGAGAAGAGGGTGAATACCACAGACCGTAACTGGCATATGCAGATTTACATTGCCCTCGAGAATTAAGAACTTCTATCCTCACTCCTACAAGTGTAACTCTATATTCTTTAGTATTCATTTCAGAATCTATCTTACCATTAGAGATCGAGATCCCTTCTTTGTATATCAACCTAAGGGATTACCTGAATGAAGAAGAGGACTATAGAGTAGCCCGACTGGAAGAGTTGGAGCTATTAGATGAGAAATGCCTTCGCTCCCTCAACCACCTTAATGTGTATCATGATCAAGTGTGGAGAAGCTACAATAAAAAGGTCATACCTTTTCAGTTTGAGGTAAGAGACATGGTGTTGAAAGATAATAAGAAGAACACCAATAAATATTGAGAAAAGAAAGTGAAATTTGAGCCCAATTGGCTAGGACCATATATAGTGGTTGTCAAGTTTGGTTCAGGTGCCTATAAGCTTGCCTATTCAGATGTCCAAGAGCTTCGAGAACCCATGAATGCAATGCATCTTAAGTGCTTCTATGCTTAAGTATGGGGTCTTTACAAAATATCAAGAAAAGAAAAAAGTATAAAAATAGAAAAAGAAAAAGAAAAATAAACAGGTGCATCCAATAGTGAAAACCATGCAATTGTGGTACTTTGGTGAAAACCAGTTTCTAGTGCCAAGGGAGGGTCTAGTTTTCACAAGCATTTCAGGTTTAGGAATATGATAGATTTGTCCTAAGTTAGTCTTGGCCTTTTTCTGAGTCCCTTGTGAACTTATCCTTCTTGGCCCTAACTCGGCTAATTTAACCTTTTAAATACATAGAAGTATAACTTTGAGTGAACCCATATCACATTGGGGAAACTCCGCATCATCACTTATGGCACATAACATGTGACATTCTTCCCTTTTATATCCCATATAACACTGGGGACATCCATGTTTATTCATTTCCTTGCACGTTCTCTTCGTAAAAATGTTGAGAAAACATAAAAAAGATTCATATAACTTTTGAAATTCCCAAAACATATAGATACGTCCTTTGGAAAAATCAAAACATTCAGATACGTTTCGTAGAAAACTCCTAAACAATAGAAAATTGTCTTAGAGATAAAACCAAAAATAGCAAAAAGCGTCCCAAAACTATCCCACAAAAACAAAGTAATAGTTTTCTTACTTTTAGTTGTTAGTTTGTATGGTTTTAAGTTACGTTACTTTTTCATATTGTGTGCTTTAGATTAAATTCACTTGCTTACTTAGATTGAATGTTACTTTCATCCATAGTTCATGACATTGAATTTACTTTATATGGCATACTTGTAAATAAGTGTGTTGCTTTGATTAAACGTGTCAACTTGTGCTTGTTAATTTTTGCTTGTACATTATGTTATCACTTCATCATCATATCACATAAAACCATCACATATATACATAAAATACAAATAAAATTCTAAGTATACATCACACATGTATGCTAAAACTAATCATCAAATAGTGTATCATCAATGGGGCAAGAGGGGTTGCACATGATCACAAATCTATCCCCCACACCAATATCAAAAGTAAAAACATGTTTCTCAAAGGTATCTCATCAAACATACGTATCTCATCAAACATACAAGTATGGTATCAGCTAAGGCTATCTCATAATCTAACAAGGTGATACAAACATATAACAAGAAAAAAAAAAAAAAATTGATAAAATCATTAAAAATCCAAAAAATTGCAAAACTTCAAAATTTTACAAAAAAATGGTAAACAGCATATACGCAGATTAAAGCCTGTGTCAATTGTGTTATCCTCAAACATCAAAATATATCCAACAAACACATATTTATAATGTTATTTCTTGTTCTGGTATCAAATGAATTACAAATCATTGTGATCTACCCCCATTAGCAAAATCTTAATTGCATGCTACATCGGTACTCCCGTGCAACGATGAGTTTCTAGAGACTATGTCATAGTGCATGAAATATTTTCCATAGGACTACTTGTGTCCTCTGTTTTTCCCTAGCATCTGTTATTGCTTGGGGTATCATTTTTAACCCTTTTCATTACAACACAAACATTTGGGAACTGTAGCTTGATTAAAAAAATATTGGTGCAACATGTTGTTTGTTTGAGTACGTGTGATTGTACTAGTTTCTCTGTTAGGTTAGGTGGTTTACTTTCTCGTATTGCATTACATTTTTTATGTTGCATGGAGCTAAATATCATTTTAATTTCTTGTATTGTATTGCATAGTGTATGTTGCATGGAGCTATGTCTTTTTAGCAGAGTAAACAATTGTTAGTAATTTAGATTTTCATGTTATCTTACACTTCTGTTTATTTTAATAAAGGTTGATGATGTAGACCTATGGGAAAAATGATATAAACACGTTGCTTATAGAAAGGTTGGATGAAAAGATTGGGCTTGACGTATATTCTCCATTAATTATTTCTTCTCCATTATCATTTATTACCATTACTAATTTTTCTCCTAAAATTCACCAGGGCAATAAAAACCCACATTTATCCCTATCCTTATTCCTTCTTAATACCTAAGAGTTTTGCACTGCGTTCGACCTATTTTCTTCTATCCATTTTGATCATATTTTGATCTTCGATTGAATTCTTCTATCACCCCATCAACACTCAAGGAGACATCCTTCATCCTATTAATTTTTCTTCAAAAATTTACATTGTTTATGCTTGTTTGCTATATTTGAAGTGAAGTCACCAACTTCACCTCAAACAGGGACAAATGTAGACACCCAAATTCCACTTTTACAATCTTATTTCCAAAACGCACACAAATCACTCTTATTCTTCCCAATTCTGTTATATTTAGTGATCTTTACTAATTAACTAATGCTTCTTGCAACTTTGGTTAGTTAACAAGAACTTTTTTATCACCAAACCTCTTTTGCATACAAGATGCCACTTTATGACAAATTGTAAGCCAAAACCCTCTTCAAAAAAGATAATTAGCATTTATAAGCTAATTAAGCCTATTTCCCCCTTGTTTTGGTCAATATACCCTAGTATTGACTCAAACCCCTCTTCCAACCACACAAAATCACCCCATTCACCTCTACAATGTCTCAACAAGCTTATCCTAACCTCCTAGTCGACCCTAAGTGGTTGATTAAGGCTCCATACCTCTTAATCACTTGGTAATTCACTAATTATGATTGGCAAGGCCTAATCATGATTAGCAATTCTAATATAATTTGGGGCTTTTAGTGCCACATGCACCAAAATAAAAATTTCTCTCAAAAGGAAAACTATAAAAAGAGTGCACCTCATTCCTTTATACTTTACACCAAGCTTTGATTTGCATCTCAAATAATACATATGATCTATAAGCCAAGTTCAATCCTTGTCTAAAACCTTCAACAAGGTTAGTAGATGAATAATCTAAAGTGACTTAACAAGTCATTTAGAGAGCTCATTTAACTATTGTTTGGAGTAGCAACCATAACCATTTGATTTCCCTCTTAAGTCTATTTAGGCCCATGTTAGGTAATTCAAGCATATTAGTAGGCACATTTAATTAGATCTTGAATTGTTTTCATTCTAGTTAAGCATTCCTTTTAGCTTCTATCTTAATGTTAGATTCCTAGACTTAGAGCCCTAGCTAATTAGGTGGAAATGGTGTTAGCCTTCCTTTTTTTAGCTTTGTAATTTGATTATGAAAGTTTAGGGTGTCATCGGTTTGAATCTTGTATGCTTGCATCTTTGTTGTGGGTGTTTAGTAAATCTTGTTTTCTTTTATTTTCTCCATCCATCCTATTTGAGGTGGATTTTTGATTATATGAGAAGAGGGATGAAAAACCTCTTACACCATATGGATTAATGGGAAATTCATGATGGTATTTCTATTATTTCCTCCCCTCATATGGTTTGATGTGGAAGATGACTATTCATATAGTTTGAATCCCATCTTCCATCCTTGTCAAGGAAACTAACTCATGGTTGAAAATGGTTTGAAAATCCTTACAAGGAGGAGGCTTGAATTTTTGGATGGAGTGATAAGAAGGGATGTATGGAGATTTTGTTTTTTTCTCATATGTTTGGACCACAAAATGGTTTATAATGGGCTCCTTTCCACTCTTCCCCAATTTGAGGAAACATGGAGTTCTCCTCTTGTGTTTTTGTGGTTGCTTTGGTTGTTTCCTCTTGGTGTATGGTGTGTTTTCATCCTATGTTTACCCCACACTTGTGTAATTTTGAGGCATGCATCTCTCTCTCCCATGGGCTTGGAGGGAGGATAGCATGCCCTCCATTGTGGAGATGACATGTGATGATGCCATTTGGTTGGGTGGAAAGCGAGCCTTTTTCTCTTGTGCATTAAATATTTTCGTATGGAGTGAAAGCTTGAAAATATGTTTGGAGCATGAAGAAAAAATGTTCAAAATTTGGCCATGTTGTTCCCCATTTTGGGAAGGATTGTACACTTGCATTTTAAGTGGTTGTTTGTAATGGTTATGGGTATCTTGGTATGTTATCTTTACTATTGAGAAGATGTTTTGTAATCTTGTAAACTAGTGGTTATGGAGCCATAGAAATGATTATTTCTCTCATTATCCTATAGTTTTGCCTAAGGCCGTTTCTCCATTTTTAGAGTATGAAGAAGTTAGAAAAGAATGTTTAGAGGAAGTTGTAATGAGTTTTTCCTTGTATTTTTTTAAATGAACATGAAGAATTTTATTTTGGTTTTGGGAAATATACATAACCATTGTAGTATCACTTGGGTTGAAATGAAGTAGATGTTTTCAGTCAAAAATGTGGTTATCTTTTTATTGAAAAAAAAAATTGTTTGTAGGTAAAACTCTTGTAGCTAAATGATACTCCTTATTAATGAGAATATATTTTCCTTATCTACAATTTATCTATTGAAAAAAAGAAAGAAAGAAAAAGACCATTAGATAAACCATTGGTTTGAGATGCTCAATATTTTTTTGAATATATTTAATATATAATTGTATTGTTAGAAGAAGGAATCCAATTAGCTCTTAAAAGTGTTGCATGTCTTGATGAAATCTGATTGTTATTAATAATAGAGATTTGGTAAAATGAGTTGTTCATTTGTTATATTTAGAAAAAAAAACAATACTTAAGTTTGATCTATTCTCTTTCATTGATAAATTTATATTGTAGAGATTAGAATAGCATATTTCATTTTATAACAATACATATATATGCGTGAGTGTTAGTATTTTCACACACACACACACACACACACACACACACACACACACACACACGATATAATATGATAGTTCAAATAAAATTAAAAAAAGAGAGAATTTACATAGTGAATCGGATTATTCTTTTTTTGGTTGGAATGAGTTTGAAAAATAAAAATACAATGATGGATAGTCCGTGGCTTGGCCGCGACCTGCCCCATCCTCTACCTAGCTATGGATGTGGTGTGGCACATCCAAACCACAATTTTCTTGTGTGGCGTGATTATGTCACACCATAGTTCGTTGCCCCCTCTTTTTATCACAGCCACGATGGTCGAACCGCATTGTGTCACACACCCATTATTCTTCCCTTACGCGCCCATTTGGGATGACTCCTAGCAAAAAAAAACCCTAGATACTTATGATATATGGATTTAAATCTTTTATCCTTCAAAGTAAATACCCGTGACATAAGATTGAGGGAAAAAAATACAAAAAACTAAAAACTAAATGAAATCTTACAAATCCTAGATAACGTGGAGGAATTATTTCCTCCATTACAAACTAAAAAAAATGAAATGGAGCTCAAATTAGGACAACCAGAGATTTGTAGTTGGTGGAGAAAGTCAAAATTACTCCATGATATCCCCCTTCTTATTCTATCTTCTCCTTGCAAAACTACTTGTGCAAATGGAGAAAAAATAAACAAAATAAAAGTTATAAAGAAAATCATAATAGAAGATTAGGGCTTCCTAGAATACCTAAAATCTATGGCCTTGATTGATGTAATCCAATGGTGGAGATTTGACCCTCCTAAATTCTAATTTGTGGGGGAAAATGTTTAATGGGTATTGGGGGAAAAATTAATTTAGTGGGAAACCTAAGGAGTTTATGAGTGGCCATGGTGGGCGTAAATTAATAATTTAATAATGTGGCATTTAAGAAATTATTTAAATAAACCAATAAGTAGCATGTGTTTATTTGATTTATTGATGGGTCATGGAGTGTGTTAAAATAGTAAATTGGAAACTAGGAAAATATTTTAAAAAATAATTATTTAGCATGCAGTTGTATGGTTGGGCAAAAGGGTGTATTTCCATTGTGAGATGTTGTACCAATCCTTAGGTGAGCTAGGGTAAAAAAAACAATATTAATCAACTGATGGCTATAGTTCCGACCATACTTCAATTATTAATAAAATAATGTGGGTAAGTGCGTGGAAATGTGGGGCCAAAAGGGGGTCGAAAAGGGAAACATTTTTTCTGAAATCAGTGAAACCTTAACTTCATCTAATAATTTGGCATGCATATGCTCAAAATTTGACAAAGTGTTAAGAATAATACTATAGAGCTCAGAATCTAGTTTCTAAACTACTATTTTTTTCAAAAATGGTGGAGATTAAGAGGTTCAAATGTGGTGCGCACACAAAGTATGTATAGTTTTGTGTCAAAAATATAAGAACCTATTGTGTGCATCCCCCCATTTTTTGAGTTTTATAAATTATTTTTTAACTCCCTTAAGTAAAACGTTAGGTAATTCCATGTACGAGGTCCCATTAATTTTTCATAATTTTTTAGATGAATATATAATTATTTTATTCATTTTCAAAGTGCACACATCCCGAAAAATGAAATATTTGTGTGTACACCACCGTACTTTGAGAAAAATAATCATTTTTAAAAATACGTGTAGAATGGAGTTTAGAAGAGGATTTTTTTAATTTGGATGAAAAAATCATAAATTGTGTAAAAACGTATCCATACGTTTTGACAAGAAAAGAAGGCACTAGTAAAAGAAATTAAGGATGAAAGCCTTAAACTAATCAGATTTTAGAAAGAAGCATATGGGTAAGTGCACGAAGTTGGGGGGCCAAAAAGTGGACAAAAACAAAAAAAAAAGAAAAACGCGTACACATTCTATTATAACGTGATCACATTTTAATTTCTTAGGTTTGGAATTTACCAAACCATAACGTGTATGCATTATGTCTGCTATAAATATAAAAAAAGAGGCCCGAGCCTCTATCATTTTATCTCCCTCAAACGTGAGTTTTAGAGCTTAACTGTGCCCTCACATTTTTTCATTCAAGTTGGATCTCAAGTTCAAACGATCGTCTCTGGATCGCCGGGAAGATCTAAATCGATGATGGCACCACGAGAGAAGAGGTAGGCACAATTATTTTCTCAAAATTACATTGAAATATGATAATTATAGAGTATAATTTGAATTGAATACATTTTTTTATTATTACAGTTCAAGGTCAAGGGAATCAACCACAACCAAACCCTGTTATTCCTGTCATCCCTCCCAACCCTCACACAGTTGCTCAACATCCCCCAGGTAGTCAAGAAGATTTAGCAGCACACATAGTTGAAAAAAATTGAAATTGAGGATTTAATCAAAAGAATGAGGGATTCACAATCTACAAACCCCCACCATGCCTCTCTTGTAAACACATTGGAGGCATTACTTGCTCAAGTTGACGTGGAAATGAGGAAAATTGATCATTGGAAAACTTACAAAGAGGGTTGTAGGGTTTATTATTCCAAAAATTATCATATGTGGATGCAAAGAAAAAAAAATTTAAAAATAACTCATATGCGCCTTATTCACGGACCCTCGCACTAATTTTCTTGTTCCGTTGTCATGTAAATGGTTTCCCATCCATTGGTGCAATAACAATTTGATTAAAAATAATTTTTGGGACCGATGGTGGATGGTGTTTGATTTTCCACCTTGCAATAACAATGAGGTGCCACTATACTTTTTGAGGAAACTCTATTGAGAGTTTATCCTCAATGATATCCCAAATTATTTTGATTTATGAATTTCCAGGTGAGGAAAAGGATCTGCACAAGATCGACCAGGTGCACAATGTGCACCAATTCAGTAGGGTAGAGTCCCCGCATAGAATCCCTCTCATCCTGAGACTGTCCCTCCAGTAGTGAAGGAGACAGTAGATATTGATACACTCCACACACTTCAGGGGCTATCTACGACCCTTGTTTGACATAAGAGGGAGATTTCTGAGCTAGATGCTCGCAGAGGTACACAAAGTATTCCCTCATGGAATACTAGCATAAGGCCACATCTTTGCTCATCATGTGGTAGCATATGTTTGGGGCCCGAGGAGGATGATAATTTCATGCATACTGATTTTGGTGGAGTTGGTGCTAGGGGTGCACACGATAATGTCACTATGTCAGATGCCTTTTTGAGTGAGACATTTGGATTATAGTCATCGGTGTCACCTTCACAGGTATTTGTTATGTTTTATTATGTGTGTTACAAAATTTCGAGTACTTTATTTACTTATATATGTTAAATTTTTAAAATAATTGTATTTATACATGTACATGCATTGATATTACAACGTGCGGGAGGTACATGTTCATCCCAACCATAGGTGTAATGAGCACCATGCATACACATACATTCACAGAGGTAATTTAGAATGTTAATTGTGTAAAATTTTCACATACATGCAAATATATATATATATATATATATATATATATATATATATATATATATACATATATACATACATACGTATATACGTACGTATATATATTAGTTTTGAAGTCAAATATATGTATGTTCATCTAACTCACGTGATACATGTTTGATAAAGATGCTGACTTCACTAGACACCCCACCATCTTTGCGACAAGTAGAGAAAGGTGTTTCTAACTCATGTGATTTGTTTGATTTTTTGCAACAACTCATTGATGTATTAAAACAACATGTAATTTTTGTTAAATTGTTTGTGTAATTCATATAATGTTAAATTACATGTTAGTAATGTCTTTAATTTTAGAATTATTAAATTATGATAATAATGTCCTTCATTGTGTATATGCAGGAGTTACCTGCGATAAGTAGCAGCCATGTTCATTTGATTCACAGGCGTGGCGGGGTAAAAACAATAGTTCTATATTGATAAAATTAGTTAAAATATTGTCATTACACATACATGTACTTAGTTCTATTTTCGCTAATTCTAATGTTAGATTTTCTAATCTTATGTGTATGTAGGGAACTTCAACCCCCTCCATTTTGACTTCGAGGGCATGGAATCCTCCATCTCATCATCTTCGTACCCCGTTCGTACTCCAGGAGCTCCCAATGACTCATTTGAGCGTGAGATGCAAATTCGGTGTGATTGAAAACTTGCGGTAAGTTTTGTGTATTTATGTAAATAATTTCATTCTAGCATGGTCTTAAATACATGTTAAAAACATATATAAATTAAGTTTTGACAAAAATATTGTTTAGATTTACATGTTCATCTATAGGTGAGTATTCAGTGGAAGAGGACTCGTAGCATGGGCTCGGATGATCCAAAGTCATCTCATAGATCTCCATCTTCGTCTAAGGGAGGGCCTTCTTTGAGCAAGGCCAAGAGAGGGATATATTTTGATGATTAGGAAATATATATGTCTTACATGACATTTTTTTGTATGTTTATGTGCATGGCATTGTATGTACGCCTATATGGTAGTTGAACTTGATGGTATATACCTATTTGGGCATTTTTATATTTATTATACACATTAAAATACTATTTGGAACTTTATATTTTTGTATGAGACTGTACACTTCTGAGATTATTTTTACATGAAACTAATATGATGTGCACTTGACAATAACATTATGGATAATTTTTTCATTTATCGGTGATGTACATGTACTAGCATTTTCAATGTATAATATGCATCAAACTTTGGAAATCAATATTTATATAATGTATGTATATAAAGAGTTACCTAATCTAAGTAATTATTCATTCAATTTATCAATGTGTATATGTGTATTTACCTTACTTGCACTTCTTCTTACTCATGGTCTCTTTGTACTGGTTCCTATCTTATCATGCACCTACTACATTCTTCAATGCTTCTTAGTCTTCTCCCTGTTAAAAACCTAAGAGTCATCACAATTTGATGCCTTTCATCTGTTGATATTTTGACAATGTCTCTCCATATGCATTACTCCAATGCTTGAGAATATCTCTGGATGCAATGACATTCTGATTCGGACACTCAATGATTCTTGATTGTCTAATCCTATCCAATTCATGTTATTACCTTTAAATTTGTAGGAATTTCAAGTTATTTGGAAATCACATCGCACCCTTCACTAGGATTGATGACTACCCCTATATTTTTGAAGGTGGTTTTTAAAGCATCCATGGGTTTATCATAACATAAATTATCAATGAATGGAAGGTCACTAAGCCGTAGGACAGCTGACTCCCATTTAGAACTAAATAAGAAAGATTTACTAGGTGATTGATAACTCCTGTGTGTTCTTAGAAATTCCCCTATCAAATTCATTCTTAAGCCAATCTAGTCATTGAATAAGAAATTCTAGATGAGGTTTCAGATCTGAGATGTTTCTAGGTGCCACGAAGTCGAGAAATCACCTGTCGAAGATATAGCATGTTTTGGTCTTAGAGCTCTTAAGGGACTACGCCAGACAAGGTATCCCGGAAGCACGGGGAGTGTAGGGAACATAAACAAATCCTCCCCTAGTTTTGACCTAGCCACCCCAACATGTTGGTGTAGTTGGTTTCGGTGCAAGAGTTCCGTTTGTAAAGTATTATTACATCGATGACCTTACACCGACTCACTCAATTGCGGTATATGTCATGTGTTTGCAAAAAATAGGACAATGAAAGAAGTGAATGGAGATGGATAAAAAAAATAGATTATTTCATAGAAGATCATGACATGGAGGTTTTAGATCGATGAGACATCTCTAGGTGCCATGAAGTCCGAGAAATCACCCGTTGAAGATATATCATTTTTTGGTCTCAGGGCTCTTAAGGGACTATGCCCAATCAAGGTCGCCGAAAGCATGAGGAGCATAGGGAATTAAAAAAATCCTCCACTAGTGTTCACTAGGCTATCCCGACATGTTGGCATAGATAGTTTGGTCCCACGAGCTACCATTTGCAAAATATAGCATTTGGTAGCCTTACACTGACTCAAACTACACTATTTTACGTGTTTGCAAACAATAGAAAAATGAGAGAACCAAATGGAGATGGATAAAAATGTGAGAGTATTTCATAGAGGGTCCCAATGTGGACATTTCAGATTTGACAAGACATCTCTAGGTGCCATGGAGTCCAAGAAATCATCTGTTGAAGATATATCATGTTTTGGTCTCAGGGCTCTTAAAGGACTACGCACGGACGAGGTAGCCCAAAAGCACGGGAGTGTAGGAAACCAAATTAAAGCCTCAAATATTGTTCACTAGACCATCCAGACATGTTAGCGTAAACAATTTGGTCCCATGAGCCACCATTTTCAAAAATAGCATCTAGTAGCCTTACATTGACTCAGACTACACTATTTCCCGCATTTGCAAACAATAGACAACGAGATAACCGAATGGCGATGGATAAAACCATGAGATAATTTCGTAGTGGGTCCCAACATGGAGGTTTTAGATCTGATGAGACATCTCTAGGTGCCATGGAGTCTGAGAAATCACTCGTTGAAGATATAACATTTTTTGGTCTCAGGGCTCTTAAGGGACTACGCCCGGATGAGGTAGCTCGAAAGCATGAGGAGTGTAGGGAATTAAAAAAATCCTCCACTAGTGTTCACGAGGCCATCCAGATGTGTTAATGCAGACAATTCGGTCCCACGAGCTACCGCTTACAAAATATAGCATTTGGCAGCCTTACATTGACTCAAACTACATTATTTCACGTGTTTGCAAACAATAGAACAACGAGAGAAACGAATGGAGATGGATAAAAATGTGAGAGGATTTCATAGAGGGTCTTGACATGGAGGTTTTAGATATAACGAGACGTCTCTAGGTGCCATAGAGTCTAAGAAACCACCTACTGAAGATATAGCATGTTTTGGTTCGGGGCTCTTAAAGGACTATACCCGGATGGGGTAGTTTGAAAGCACGTGGAGTGTAGGAAACCAAAAAAAAGTCTCAAATAGAGTTCAATAGGCCATACAAACATGTTGACATAGACTATTTGGTCCCACGAGCTACCATTTGCAAAATATAGCATCTAATAGCCTTACACTGACTCAGACTACACTATTTCACGCGTTTGAAAACAATAGGACAACGAGAACACCGAAAGCAAATGGAAAAAACCAAAATATGATTTCGTAAAGGGCCCCAATGTGGAGGTTTTAGATCTGATTAGATGTCTCTAGGTGTCATAGAGTCTGAGAAATCACCCGTCGAAGATATAGCATTTTTTGGTTGGACAACCTTGAACAAAAGTCCATTTTACAAAAACTCATATAACTTGGACAAATGACCTAAATTTGACCTAAAATTTTGTAGGAAGCATCATGACACTCTCCTCTATCATCTCCCATAATTTATAGAAAATAATAGTTCTACATTTTTATATCCCATCTCATTTGCATGCTATAATAGTGCATGTTAGAATAGCGTAAAGCTGCCCGATGCAATATTTTGCAAATGAAAGCTCTTGGCACTGAACCGACTACGCCAACACGTCGAGGTGGCCAGGTAAATGCTAGGGGAGTTATATTTTTGGAGGCCAAATATCGAGGTTCCTTTGGACTACCTTGTTCGAGCGTAGTCCCTTAAGAGCCCTAAGACCAAAAAAATGCTATATCTTTGACAAGTGATTTATTAGAATCCGTGGCACCTAGAGACGTCTCGTCAGATCCGACACCTCCACGTTGGGACCCTCTACGAAATACTCTCATGGTTTTATCCATATCCATTTGTTTCTCTTGTTGTCCTATTATTTGCAAACGTGTGAAATTGTGTAGTTTGAGTCAGTGTAAGGCTGCCAGATGCTATATTTTGTAAACGGTAGCTTGTGAGACCGAAATATCTGCGCTAACAACACGTCGGGATGGCCAGTGAACACTATTGGATTTTTTTGGTTCCCAATGCTCCCGTGATTTCAGGCTACCTCGTCCAAGCGTAGTTCTTTAAGATTCCTAAGACCAAAACATGTTATATCTTTGAGAGGTGATTTCTCGAACTCTGTGGCACCTAGAGATGTCTCGTCAGATTTGATACCTCCATGTCAAGGCCCTCTACGAAAATAGCTCGTAGTTTTATCCATCTCCATTTGTTTCTCTTGTTGTCCTATTGTTTGCAAAAACGTAAAATAGTGTACTCTAAGTCAATGTAAGGTTGTCCATTGCCAATGACCTGAATAATATAGGTGGTTCATATAATATAGGTGGTGAAATGAAATTTTAAATAAGATATTTTAGAATATAGGTGGTGAAATGATAATTTCTGTTTGTTGTTCCTTTCTAATATTAATTTGTCTTAGCTTCACTTGACTTTGAGAATAATAAATTCTCTACTAATAAGTGCCAACCACGTGAAGGTGGAAGCTTTTTTGGCACCACTAACCTACATAAACATCTTAGTAAGCAATTAAATAGAATTTTAAATCATACAGAATCCAAAAAAAATCAATAAAGTAACTATTCAAATTAAATTCATGAAGAACGTACCTTTGTAAATTCAATCCAATGAATCACAAGAATCAACTCTACTTTTGACTGTAGCAAGAATTGCTTCATGATCTGATTCACAAACCTTCCACAGATTCTTGTTTAATGACCGACCTCGATATTTGATCAATTTAATATTTGTTTCAAGAACCAAATGTGAATAGTGAAGTATCTTTCGATGTACTTCATAGTCTTCAAAGAACCAAATGTTTGATTTTTTAAAAGGATATCGTCGAAGCCAATTTCTAGTGACTACCACTGACCCGATGGGATACTCAAGGTCTTCACAATCAATGACTATGGAAGTCAAAAAATTTCCCCTCTACACAATGAGACAAGAAGTAGTATGTTCCCTCTTTGTTAAATTCTGTCGTAATAATTTCAAAAAACATGCCCTACATCACAAAGTAAAATTGAATTCAAAATTAAAATACATTCAGAGTTGACCATTTAATAATTTATAAATCTAAAACATGGCATGTACATATATGTATGTACCTTGTTACACTAAAACATAGGCTTGGTCAAAGTCAGGTGATGTTGTCGTTTGATCTAAAGACCCCTGCAAGTTGTAATGCTCATGGAACTTGATGTGTGTCGAGTGGAATTAGAGGTCTATAATTTCATTCATCCAACCACTGCTGTGACTCACATTCATTCCATGTAAAATCAATGCATGATATACAAAAACATGCCATGCACCTAGTATAAATAGTCTAAGCATTTGCATCTGAACTATAGAATGAGTTCATATCACTTGATCCTGCAACTGTCATACAATCTTCAAAGTTTTCCAAATTTTGTTCCTCTATCAACCAAAAATATCTATGAACTGTTGATCTATCTTGAGATTCATGGCCCATATTCTTGACACACCAATCAACAATGTTTTTTGCATCTGTAAATTTAGCACCATCCTTGAACTTTAACTCTTCTCTTGCAAGTGCTCTTTTCACACATGCTCGTGCACCATCATGCTCTCCTTTTCCATGCCCTACCTTAATAAAAATCTAGATATGATGTACATTTATTTCTTTGTACATCTTTTTAGCTAATAAAACTTACGTGTATTCTTGAATTCTGATGAATTGTGACCAAATGTAATGTTGATTGAAACTAATGTTCCTCTCATTTAAGTTCACATAAAACACCTAGAAACACCCTTGTACATATTCTGTAGAATGTGTCCAATCATCACTAATGTAGAAATGATACTCTCTTAATATTTTTCGATCTTTCTCAGTACTTTCTAGAGAGTGCATGAATGCTATATGCATGAAAATAACAACTTGCACTGAGTTATAATATTGAGATTGAACCTCCATTTGTGGTTGTAATGTGTAATTCTCTACGAAGTCAACTACTGAAACAATAGTACCAAGTGGGAATGTGTCCTTTCTTAACTTGAATTGTTCATCCAACCATCGAGCTCTATATGTGTGCCTTGCATACTCATAAACAATTTCCTCTTTGAATTTGACCATATATTCTGATATAGGTAATTGTTTTGTAACAAGCTCACACCTCTTAGATTATTTTCCATCTTTTAATTGATATGCCACCGATTTATATTTTCTAAAACCAACCAATTATTTTCCTATTGAATCTGTACTCTCCTCATGGATATAAATTTTCAGATTTGGCAAGCCACCACATACATTGCACGTTCCATCCAAACATGCTTTGTTATAAAAAAATTGTCTAGTTGATTTTTCACAAAATATTGTCGAATAAATTCCCTTGAAGATTTTGGTGGGACGTTTAATCCACACTCATGCAATATGATGTCAAGCATTTAAAACATGATGTATTTGACAAAAAACATAATAATGCATTGAAAATTCAACTTGATCCTGCAACAACAAGTGGTACGTGAGTGATTGATTTTCACATAAAAGGGTTTACTCATTTCAAAGAATCTTTGGCTAATGTTAATTTGTGGATTTTCATTCTTAAACTTAGAGAACAATTGTGTTTGAGTCATATCTAAGAATTTTTTTGCACACGATTCACGATTTTGAGAACCTATTCTTCTTTTTACTGTATCTCTTCTATTCGGTGACACCCTTGTGTTCTCATTCCAAAATTTTACAATTAATTATTTTAGAATATTAGATGTATTCTTGTCTTATCATGGAAGTCTGCTAGAGAAAGCCCAATAGTTAGTGTTATTGACTAACTCAAGACGTTTACGTCTCTCTATTGCTTTCATTAGTGTTTTTCTATTTAACTTCAAAACATTGCTTTTTTTTCTAATCAAGCATTTATTAAATATTTTATCACTTACTATACAATTAGTAAGTGCATGTTGTGTAGCATTACTATCTTTGTGTGTCTTTTTCCACCTACAATTTGGTATGCTTTATGTATATTTTCAACAATTGATGCATTTTGATCAGAAACATTAGATGTTCTAACCCTAGGGTCTTCATTATAGGTCTCATATTAATTAATTTCATCAATGTAACAAATAATTAACATCTTTGTGTGTCATTTAAATTCTCAAAGTAATTATCCCAAATTCCACTAGCTTTTCTTCTTGCATTTCTTTCATACATTTTGTTAGGCATTGGTTTTATAATGTTTTCATCAATTTCAATTAAGTGAATTGGTTTTCTTCACAAAATGGAAGGAGGTGTTCTTAGAGGTGAAGATTCGTTTATAAGGTTACTTTCTTC
Source organism: Taxus wallichiana var. yunnanensis (assembly GCA_018340775.1). NCBI lineage: Eukaryota > Viridiplantae > Streptophyta > Pinopsida > Cupressales > Taxaceae > Taxus > Taxus wallichiana. Next base: position 411,711,871 of record CM031244.1, read on the forward strand.
ATTTAGTGTTTTCATACAAATTTTGGGGTTAATATTTGGATTCTCAGGTAAAGGTTCAAAAATTGGATTCATATCAATTTATTCATCCATACAACCATTATCATTCAATTCAATATCATTATTCATTGTAAAATCATTATTCTCTACATTTTCATTATGTATTTCATCCCCATTTTCTAATACATTGCTATTATCCAAAATGAGCCCCTACCTATTTTGGCTAACTTACCTTCATTCCTTCCCTCCTTGTGCTTCAAATTTAGTTTTTACACATTGAAAGAAATCAAAATATTCAGGAAATGGCTTCATCAGATAGGATTTTTCTTCCCCTTTCTGTAAAGGTAATGAATTCCTCTTAACTCCTTGTATTTTTTGAGTTATAGCTTGGCAGAGTTTGGAGGGAAAATTTTCCCTAGGCAGGCCTACAGCCAATGAAATGATGCCACGTGTCAAGGCGGAGCAGCGGGCGTTGGGAGGAAATTATGACACTTAGCCCTTTTAGCTAAAAGGCGCAAAGGCAAAATCTAGCTTGCAAGCCCACAAAGGAGGATGAAGAAAAAATTGTTTAAGGCCCCGCACTAATCAGGATGCACCATGTGTCAAGGTGGAGCAGCGGGAGGATTTTTGATTTTTTGTCATTTGGTCAAAAAGTGCAAAGGGAAAAATTTGGGCCACACCCCCACGGATGAACCAAAAGGCGCCATGTGTCATCAATGGTGGGGCGCAGAGATTTTTTAGGAAATTTTCCCGATTTGAAAAAAGAGGCAGAATGTGATTTTGAGACCCACGGACCAAATTTAAAGTGCCACGTGTCATCGGAGCGATGGAGCCATGAAGTTTTTGGAAAATTTTTCCAAAAGGGAAAAAGTTCAAGTTTTAGCCCGCCGACCCGATTTTTGCCCTAATTTCACTATTTTTCCCTAAATCTTCAGAAGGCCATATCTTTCGATCTAGAGCTCAAATTTGCGTGATCTTTATATCAATGAAAAGCTGTTGAAATCCTCTACACGATGGGAAATTCAATTTTGATTTTTGATGGAGTTTTATGGGGTAAAATTGAAAAAATGTCTCTGGCATGGAAAAATTGTAGGAAACGACCCCAACCACCAAAATTAATGAAGTATGGGCCTCTTTTTTGATCTGCAGAGCAATGTACTTTGGCGTATGGGTTTGTCCATGAAGCCCATCACTTTGTAGGTGAGATTGAAGGGGTTTGTTGGTGGTTGGAGTTTTAAATCAAATTTTCCCATGTTTTTGGTTTTCTCCATTCTGCTCGAGCGATAAAAGCCAGTTTTAGCTCATTTGTAAATAGTTGTTCATCCTTCTTCTATGCCTCTCTCTTATTTTCTTCCCCAGGGTTGAAAATAGAGTTTAAACCTCCTCCCCTGCTCTGTAATGGAATTTTTTTCCTCTTACCCGTGAAATGATGTTTTGTATGAACTTCTGGAGTAATAAAAAACATGTTTTGTGATGCATTTGTCCATCCTTGCTCGTTTTTGGTTGTTTTATTCTTACCTCTCTTCATTGCAGGTATCATACATGTTTTGAATGTTCATTACAGGTTTTGGAGCCGTGTTCATGGAGTTTTGGAACATTTTTTGTGTGAAATCCATATTTGGTCTATGATGCACTTGTCCATCCTTTCCACTGCTCACCTCTTCTTGTTCCATGGCAGTTTTGATAGATGATCAACACTTTCCTTCTCTCGGTGTATCACCGTTTTAGTGTAGGCTCTATTTTCCTTGTTTTCTTCTACTCCTTGTCCCTTGGAAGTTAGATTAGGTTAGATTAGCTTTCCGCACCTTTGGAATAGCTTATGGCGAGTAATTTAGGAAGAGGAACCAACCTTCTCTCGGAGAATTTTCCCCATTTGCAAAGGTCCCACACTTTGGGAAAACCCAATTTTGTGCAATCACATCAAATGAATTTCCTTAGAAAATTAGATCTATAACTCATTTGGGGGTCTTTGTGAATTTGCACTAACATTAGTTACATTTGATACAATAGATGTACCTTACCTTGCACGAAGTTTTTGCATTCTCTTCAATTTATTTATTCTCATCTCTTTCAATTTCTTCGGTGTTTTTTTCTTGACTTTACTCTTGTCCTTAGCTCAAATTTTATCACCCATGATTAGAAAAAATAAACTAGTGGGTAGGGGACAAAATGAACTACTAAAAAATAATGCAATAATGTACAGAAAATTGTAGACCAAACAAAATGTATGCAAAAATCCCATGAAAGAGATGAAAGGACGTTGTCGGTTTGGATCCCCAAGCCTGAGGAATGGACCTACACAAACACATCAAATCACATGTTTTTGTAGAGAAATGAAAGAATCCAACTTCCGCCATGATAAATCAACATTAAATGATTGATTTGTTTAAAAAAATTATACCACGGCGTAAAGGAGAGTTTCTTCTTTATATAAATATTATTTTCCAATTTTTCTAACAAATATAATGTTTGCATATTATTTATTTTCTAACTATGCCTTTTAATATCTATTTTTTGAATTTTAAACAAGTCTATCTTTTTTGTGTATCTTTTTTTGACTCATCGAAATTGAATAAAAGTTTTTAGGCACAAACTAGGTGTAATTCTATACATATTAAAAAAACTAATTTTTGATATTTTTTGAGGTAGTTAGGGGGCACGGTCGAGCTCTGTTATTTTTCAAAACATAAAATTTATGTACTAGAAAAATCATAAAAAATACTCGCTAAAAAATCTAAAAAAATTCTAACACAAACTAGATGCTCCTAGCTATCTTTCTACCAAAGGGTTTTCAAAAATATTAAATGGTGCTCAAAAAATGGTGGGGGCACGAAAGTCACTCTATTATTTTTTTAACAAAAATAGGAGCACATGTTGGTATTTTAGTTATTTGACCCACTTAAACTTATCCTTTCTCAATAAAATTTAGTAGCTTAGTAACTAGACTAAAAATGCTATGATTCATATTTCTACAACATCTTCCAATTTTGAGTGTAACTATTTGGAAAAACTCATACAATTTGAAGTTTTTTATTTTTCAGAAAAATACGTCCACTTAAGACCCCCTTTTGGCCTCCCAACTTGGTGCACTTACCCATATCGTCACCAAGGTAAAATCGAGCTTGACATCGTAGTATAATTTTTTTAGAATATTATTTTATAATGCATACAATATCAAGGTGTACACATGACATTTTGATTTTTTTGTAAATCATGTATTTATTCATGGATTAAATAGTCCAAGACATATGGTAGGATATCCAAGGAAAATCTAAGCCTATAGAATGGGATTCCCAAAAACATAGAAGGAAAAACGCAAGCGCGTTATGTCCTAAACTAAAATCTGAATGTAAAAAATAAAAGAAATATTCAAATTTGGTCTCACTGATCACGAGTTGTTTGAAAACTACTGCATATTCTTGCATTTTTTTATTCTTATTGACAATTGTAATTATTTTGTCTTATATAGATATTTTTTTGTAAATTAGTTAAGCATTTTGTGATATATGAGTGTGTTTGTATTGTTTTTTATTCCTAACACTTAATTTCATTTTTTTTCAATTGTCTTGTGGTGATAAAGATATTTGAGAATTATGGGGAGGAGACCACGAAAGAAAACACTCGAGGAATTGGAAAAACAAAGGGAACGAATGAAAAAGGGCATGAAAAAAGAAATTGAACATGTCTTTACCAGAGATTGAAGATGATTCTAAAGGCAATATATCATCCTACAAATCCAAGAAAGAAGATAAAAAAGAAAACAAGGGAGCAAGTATAAAAATATGTGAAAAAAAAATCAACGTATGGAGATGAAGGTATGTCATCTCTTCCAAATGAAATTGATGGTGCAAGATATCTTGAAACACCAATTGAATCAATAAATAATGAATATTCAATGAATGACATAGATGTTACACCAAATGACCAACCTATTGAAAACACACACTCTTTACCAAATTATGAAGATGAATGACAAATAGAAAATGAACAATGTTTAGACGATATTCAACAATCATTTCCATTGAAATCACCGATTAAAATTTTACGGAAAACACCCAAACTTTTACTTGAGATTGATGAAAATATTTTAAACCCAATGACTAATAAGATTTGTTAATGCACTTGTAAAAGCTAATTGGATATGGAAAACATATTTTAATGACTTAAATGAAATAGGTAGATGTCAATTATTTGTTCAAATAATGAAAAATATTAATTATAGACCTAAAATGAAAACCCTTGGTCTAAGAACATCTAAGACCAACAGTGAAAAATCTATTGTAAAAAATCTAATGAATGCATATCAATCAGTAGGTTCAACCTCACATACCAAATATAGTAATGTTACTCGATGTGTTATTACATCGACTATAGTAAGTAAAGAAACAAAAAATCTTGTTTAATTAGAAAAATAAGTAGTGCACTAAAAATAAATAGGAAAACACTATACAAAGTTCTTGAGAATTTTGAAAGAATTTAATATACAAATAACAATGAATTATGGGCATTCTCTAGTAGACTACCATGAAAAGACAAAGATAGATGATGAGTTAAAATCAATTTTTTTAGAATTTTAGAAAAATAATACAAGGGTTTCACTTAATGAAAAATATTTTTTAAAAAGAAGAATTGGTTCTAGAAACGTGAATCACATCCTGAATTTTTTTGGATATGACACAAACACAATTTTTAATAATTTTAAAGAGACTCAACCCGATATACAAATTAGTCAAAGGTATTTTGAAATGTTAAAATTTTTTTATGTTAAAATAAATAACTCTCGGACTACTTGTTGTTGTAGGATCCATATTGAATTTGTTAGGCATTATGATATTTTTGGCATATATGTGTTAATTTGCATACTGAGAATAATTTTCAAGAGTGTATGATAAAATTTCCACCTAAATCAGCAAGAGATTTCATCTAAAGTGTTTTTTGTATAAGAGAAGGACATTTTTTTAATAAGAAATCATTTTTAGAAGGACAGCAAGAGGACCAAATGGATATGGAGAAAATCGAGACAAAATTTTGCAGAGGGTCTCAATGCGGAGATGTATGATTAGACGAGACCTCTCCAAGTTCCACGGAGACCGAGATATTACCGGTTGAAGTTATAGAATTTTTTGGTCTCTCGAGCTCTTAATGGACTACGCCTAGATGAACTATCTTGAAATCAATGACATTGTTCAACACCAAAATGAAGATATCACTAGCGTTTACCAGGCCACCCAGACATATTGGCACAGTCAGTTTGGTTCCATTAGATTCTGTTTGCAAAATAATTCATTGGACAACCTTACACTGACTAGAAATGGACTATTTGACTTTTTAAAAAACAATAGGAAAATGAGAGGACCGAATGGATATAGATAAATTTGAGATATAAGTTTCTAGAGGGTCCTGACACAGAGGTGTAGGATCATACGAGACCTCTATGGACTCCACAGAGACAAAAATATCACCCATCAAAGTTATAGCCTTTTATGGTCTCGGGGATCTTCAGGGAATACGCTCGGATGAAGTAGCATGAAAGTAATGAAACTGTTCCACACCGAAACAAAGCATCCACTAGAATTTACCAGGCCACCCATATGTGTTAGTGTAGTAGGTTCAATGCCACGAGCTTTTGTTTGCAGAGTAATGCGTTAGACAACCTTACACTGACTCAAACTAGAGTATTTGGCACTTTTACAAATAATAGGACAGAGAGAGGACTGGATGGATATGGAGAAAAAAATAAAATATTTTGTAGAGGGTCCTAACATAGAGGTTTAGGATTAGACGAGACATCTCCAGGTGCCACAGAGATTGAGAAATAACCCATCGAAGTTATAGCCATTTTTGGTCTTGCGGATTTTAAGGTACTACACCCGGACAAAGTAGTATAGAAGTAATGGCACCATCTGACAGTGAAAAAAATCCTCGGAAAGAGTTTACCTAGCCACCTCAACGTGTTAACATAGTCATTTTTATGCCATGAATTTTTTTTTGCAAAATAATGCATTGGACAACCTTACACTAACTCAAACTACATATGGTTATTTTTGCCAACTTCCATTGGGTCATTCAGACTTGCATAATACCATACATGGAAATATAAGAAATGTGAAATTTATTTTAGAGTGTGAAGAAATGATATTCAATAGTGCAAGTATATGTGGGGAGAAACAGGTTCGGTAGAGATGTGTAATATGCATTGTAAGGCACAATGTAGATGTCATATCCATTTAGTTACTTTTCCCACCTCTCATAAACAAAATAATTGTACAAAGCAGACTCAATGATGGTTTTAGGCATGAGAATAGGAAATATGGTCCTAATATTGATATTCCAAAAGATGAACTTACTCATAAGACCTACTTGAAATATATGAGGTTTGTCGATCCTTGTAGTACAGATGATTAAGAGCACCTTTCACTTTTTAATCACTACTATAAATTAGAGGAGCATGAAAACTCCTTGGATGGAGGGATTCCTATTCAAAAATAGTGAGAACTTTGTGAAAGATCCTTAGCCATAAGGAAAATTTAGAAACCCATAAACCCAACCCATTCGATCTTGATAAAATCAAGTTCCTAGGAGCCGATGGAACTTTTAAAATTAAAATAAGCATGGGGAGTTCTCTCTGATAATACCAGAGAGGCTACCTGTGATGCCATGAGAAAAAACCAACAAGGGAACAACCCCACCTTCCTCCAACTAAATTGCATAGGCACTGCCATTAGCATTGCCAAAAATCTAAATGGGAATAATTCTTCAAGTGTGGATTCCTTTCCTGAAACTTCCATATTCGATGACCACGACCAAAACCAGAACCAGAAATAGAAACAGGACTAGGAACATGACCTAGACTGGGACCTAGACCAGGACTAGGACCAGGACACTCGCACGCTGACAAAAAAATTTTTTCATTATGTATAAAAATCCAATTCTATTGATGTTTTGAAGGAGGGAAATGATATATATCCAAGCAAAATTTGGTACAAAGAAATTTTACCTAATACAACTATCTATTTTTTTCTATAGCTTGTGATTTATATTTGGAGCTCCAAGAAAGTTATAAATTGAGAATAATAAGTCCAGTGGTATTTATGGGTCTGATGGATTAGGATACCAAGAAAATTTAATTGTTTTTTATGCTCTTTTAAATAATTATTTCATTTGTAAGCCGTTGAGAAGGAAGGTTTCATTTGAAGAACAAAGCTAAAAAATAAATATATACTAGGTGATTGATAACCCTTGTATGTTCTTAGACATTCCCCTATTGCTATGCTTATTTTTTACAAACAAACTCAATAATGGTTATAGGCATGAGACTACCTAATATTGATATTCCAAAATATGAAATCACTCATGAGATCTACTAGAAATATATGAGGTTTGTTGATCCTTGTAGTGTAGAAGATCAAGAGCAGTTTTCACTTTGTAATCACTACTGTAGACTAGAGGGATTTTAAACAATCTCCGGGTTTCCTTATGGTTGTCATGCCCTCATAATCAATTATTCAATAAGTTTAAAGTTTTTTTGGTTCAAAATAAAGGAGTTACTAAGAGTGTGAGAAGAAAAAAGACTGAGAGTGAGATTGAGATTGTGTGTGTCAGAGAGAAAGAAAACATGTGAGGGAGAGAGAGTGAGAAATTTTCCAATACATTATTTTGTAAATGGAAGCTCATGGCACCAATCGATTGTACCAACACATCTAGGTCGCTAGGTAAATGCTAGTGGAGGCTTCATTTTTGTGCCAAGATGGTGCCATTTCTTCAGGGATACTTCTTAGGAGTAGTTCCTTTGTTAGGAAATAAGGGATAAAATATGCGGAACAATCCCTCATAGAATCGCATTAGTAGAAACCAATATGAAGAAAATATTACAGATCTGAAATAAAAGTGCAGAATAAAAGAACACAACACAAAGAGATAGTATTTAACATGGTTCACCCAATTTGGGCTACGTCCACCAAGAATCACTTGCTCAGATTTTATTACAAGCCACCTCTTCTCTCAATATAATACCCAAATAGGTTTGGAGCTGTGCTTAACAAACTCTCTTGAATTCACACCTGAATTCACACACATCTACATTGCTACATCATACCTACCATATGCAAGAAACCACATAAATAGGAAACTGCTTAAGCAATTTTACAATATCGTGGATATGAAAACCATGGGCCAAAACCATACCACAAACCTATGGGTCAAACATCCCGCCCATATGAGAAGAACATGTTTCCCGAAATATCGGGCACATTTTTTAGGTCCACTAAAAAATTTCTCGAGGTTGCACCTACGAACCCCCATACCGGGAGCTACTACCCCCGACCCCCACTTGGGGCTTGGCTCGACCCGAACACTAGCGAGACAAGCTGTGGAAAGTGTACAATACTTTTAGTGTACAGTCTTCAACACTTGCACACATAAAAACAGACTCCACAACATAACAATCTCCCACTTGGAGACTAGTTTTCCTTTGAGCAAGCTTCTCAACCCTTCACTTTCATCTGTGAAGATCAACCAAAGCTAAACACAGCTTCATTTTTTTCCTTGTGGCCACCTTGATCATCATGTTTGCATGTTTATGACTGGTATGAATCTTCTCTAGCTTCAAATTCTCTTCCTCCAAAGTTGTCCTAATGAAATGATACCGAAAGCCGTATATGTTTCGTCCTAGAGTGGAAAACAAATTTCTTAGCTAGGTGTATAACACTCTGACTATCACTATGCAACTTCCCTTCCTCCTGCTTATGCCCCAACTCCTCAAGAAATTGTTGTAACCAAATCATCTCTTTGTTTACCTCTATGGCAGCAACATACTCAGCCTCCGTAGTTGACAAAGCCACCAAATTTTGTAGTCATGAAATCCAACTCATTGTTGTCCCACCTATAATGAAAATATAACTTGTTGTGCTCCTCCTTCTATCTACATCTCCAGCCATATATAATTATACATAACCAAAAAAGTGGTGTCCGATCCACTGCATCACAAAATTGTCCCCATGGTCCCTCTCAAGTACCGAAGGATCCAATTATTCCTTATTATTGATATTTACTTGGATCACTCATAAATCTACTCACAACTCCCACTGCATGGGAAATATTAGGGCCTAGTACATACCATGGCATACATAAAAATACCAATTGTTGATGAGTAAGGTAAATTGGACATCTAGTTTCTCTCCAACTTTTTCTTGGGACACTACTCCTTTGATAACTTGAAATGGTCTTCCAAAGGAGTTCCAACCGATTTAACTTCCTACATATTAAACCTCTCTAAGACCTTCTTAATGTACACTTCCTGAGATAAAGTACGCTTTCATTCCTTCTTATCTCGAGATATCCTCATACCAAGGATTTGTTTGGCTTCCCCCAAATCCTTTATAGCAAAGGAGTCACTTTCTTTGCTTCTTGAGTACTTTTATTTTCTACATGTTTTTTCCTACAACCAACATGTCATCCACATACAAATATAGGATAATATAAATTCCATCTTTAAATTTCTTTACATACACACAATGGTCAAAATGGCATCTAATATAATCTTGCTCCATCATAAAGCTATCAAATTTCTTATACCATTGACGTGGAGCTTGTTTTAGACCATACAAGATCTTCTTTAGTTTGCACACCATCTCCTCTTTACCTTTGACCTCATAGCCCTCTAGTTGCTTGATTTATAGATCCTCCTTCAAACCACCATGGAGAAATGCAATATTTACATCTAGCTGCTCTAAGTGCAAGTCTTCTACTGCCACTATTCCAAGAACAATTCTAATAGAGGTCATTATTACTACAAGAGAAAAAATCTCATCAAAATCTATAACTTTTTTATGTGAAAAACCCTTGACCACTAACCAAGACTTGTATATTTTCTTGCCTCCTTCTTCCTCTTTAACTCTGTATACCCACTTGTTATGGAATGCTATTTTTCCTTCAGGTAGCTTGAAAAAATCCCAAGTCTGGTTCTCCATGAGATCCTGATGCTCCTCATCCATGGCTTGCTCCCACTTCTTCCTGACATCTACCTACATTGCTTCATTAAAGCTATCTGGATCTCCACTATTAGTGAGTAATAAATAATAAAGAGAAGGATAAAAACGTTCAGGTTCTCTTTTTACCCTAGAATACCTCCTCAATATAGGATTTTGGGGTTCTTGTTGAGTAGGTTCCTAAACTACTTCATGTGTCACTTTCCCATCCGGGAGATCCTCTACCACTGCATATTCTTTCTTGGATTCTTCCCTGTTTTCCTACAACTGTTGCTTATAAATGAATTTCTCATCAAATACCACATCCATAGATCAAATGATTTTCTTTTCCTTAATACTACAACATTTATATCCAAAGTCATCACCACCATAACCAAGGAAAGTACATTTTTTTGATTTATCCTCTAGCTTGGTCATATCATCCTTGTCTATATGGACAAACACCTCACATCCAAAGACTCTAAGAAATGAATAATCAAAATTTTTACCATACTAAGCCTCCTCGGGTATGCCTCCATCCAAGGCACTCGAGGGTCCTCTATTTATCAAGTACACAACTGTGCTCACCGCTTCTACCCAAAAAGAAAGAGGCAGTCCTGCATGTAACCTCATGCTCCTAACAAATTCCATTATTGTCATGTTCATCCTTTATGACACCCCATTCTACTGCAGAGTTTTTGGAACTATATTTTGTCTGCAGATTCCATTCTTAGAACAATAATCATCAAATTCATTGTGTTGGTGAGAAAATTTTTAGGTGGACAAACTTGTGGATTTCTTGCCAACACTCTTGGAATCTAAGTCCCTCTACTTAACCGGTGCAGTTGTTGTATGTGCATGCGCAAGAAAGTGTGGATTTTTGTGGTGGTCTTTCGACCGGGGATCCAACAGGGGCACTCCACTAACCCTGTGGCAAAACTAGCAATCTCTTGCTAAGGAAGTCTTCATCTGTAGAGCAGGAAATGGGAGTGAGAAAAGAGGTAGGAGAACTAATATTACAGGTAGAAAATCAGATTCCTGCACACACATTAGTTAGAAACTTAAACACATGCATTTATGGTAAGAAACAACTTTGCGAATAACAACAAGACCAAATATAATTTATTGATCACCAAGTATCAAGAAACCCCTTAGTCAAAGAAAGCTAGAAAATCCTTCTTATATTGATTGCTCAAATCAAAGTTATACATAATGTGGGAATGGAAGAAATTTGAGAGGGGAAGAGAGTAGAAGAAAATGGCCATATTCCTTTGCTTTCTCTAGGTACAATGCACTCTTGAGTCTAAAAGATCAATTGCCAACCCTTTGAAATGGGAATGGATTTACAATTTATAGAATAGAATATGACTCTTCATTTACCCCCCAATGCCTTTTCATATGTCCTCGCACAACTTAAAACTTTTCAACTTCCTAGGAAACCTTTAAGTCCCTTTTTATAACATAAAGGTGACTTAAAGTTACATTATATTTCTAAAGTCACTTTTAAGTGACTTAAAGGCATATCAAAAAGTGCAAACCCCAACGAAGAATTAGAACATTTGAGGAGAGGAAGTTGGGGGAGAGGGAAGAGAGAGAAGAAGAGAAGATATTGCATGTGATGAAGTCCGATGATCCTCGTTGATGGAAAGCTATGATGCGACGAAGTTTTGAATGTCCCATTATGCCAAAACTGCTCTTTGAGTGTGACTTACTATTTTTGGTAAGCACCCATATGGAGTACTTACTATTTTTAGTAAGCGGCCATTATCACTATTTTCTACTTCGGATAATCATTCTAGCCTTTTGGAGATCTTCAATACCCGCTTCCTTTGTCTCAGCTACTTTTGATGATGACTTTCCAAACATAGCAAGTCTATATAGGAAAAATTACTATTTTTAGAAAGTGTGTTTCTAGTGCTCTATTTGTGATGGAACATACTTTTTTAGATTTGTCTTGTCATTGCGATCACACCCTCTAAATTTCACATAGTTTTTCCCACTAGAATGCCTGGAAATAAATTTTGAAAATTTGACCTGGCAATGGCTTCAGCATGGAGTTGCCATGGTGGCCATTAATGGAGCTCAAAATTTGTAGTTATGGTTTTTGTCTCTGTTTGTAACAAAAACAAATCCATTGTGATAGGTTTTTCATTTGGACCTAGTGTGCAAGTTTTTAGCTCATTTCCATTCCTTCGAAATGATGGGAAATCCATGAATGTGAGCCAAGTACACAAAGAGAGGGTTTTGTTGGAGAAAATGTTTCTAGGCACCATTTGATCTCTTTTTATTGCATCTTGATCACCTTGAAAAATGAGGAAATTTGTAAAATACGACATCACGATCCAACTTGTATCTTGTGAGATATGAAATTTTTGATCGAGTGACTTCATGGTTATATCAGCGGCAAAAACCTTCATTTTCTCCCGTTCTTCGTCATTTCACTCCACTTTTCTCTTATACCTGCATATTGCTGTGTATTATTCATGGTGTGGAGAGCTTATGTGTCCATGGTGGAGCTGGTTTGGAGAAAAAATGGTGGAATGGGTGTTTGGACAATCATGCAAGGAGCCATGACAAGGTATGAAGTTGTGGAGGAGAAATGAGAGGAAGAAAATGACTAAGTGCTAGATTTAAACTTTATAAACATGCACAGAGAGGGGCTGGGTGAACTTTTATGTCCTTGATGTCCTTGACCTTAGGGACGTGAGGAACATAAATTTCCACGATGGTCCTAGAGGTGACACGTGGCACTCGATCCAACGGCGTGGAATGGATGCTCCAAAAATGCACAGGGGGTGAAACTCGGTCATGTGGGTGTCCACATGAATCCACATAGGTGTTGGGTGCATTTTTCAAGGTCTAATTTCCCCCACCTTAGGTGCATAAGGGACATCAATTTCCACGGTGGTCCTGGAGGTGACATGTGGCACCCGATCCAACGGTAGGGAATGGAATCTGGATGCTCCAAAAATGCACTGGGGGTGAAAGTCGGTCACGTGGGTGTCCAAATGACTCCCCATAGGGGTTGGGTGAATTTTTCAAGGTCTGATGTCCCCCACCTCAGGTGCATAAGGGACATTAGTTTCCACGATGGTCTTGGAGTTGACACGTGGCACCCGATCCAACGATAGGGAATGAATGCTCCAAAAATGCACCTGGGGGCTGAACTGTCAAGTCTAGAGGTCACATGAGGGTCCAAGAGGTCATGTGAGGGCTGGTAGGGATTCAAGGGGGCTGGGTGCAATTTTCCATCCTTAATGTCCCTGACCTTGGGGGATGTGTAGGACACAAAATCCCGCCAGGGCTCTGAGGTGTGCCGACACGTGTCCTCCCAAAAAAATTGGCTAAGTCCTTAACTTGTAACAATGATAACTTGAGCTCTCGATGGACTTTTTGGAAAACCTTTATATGATACTGACTGAAATTTCCTTTTGAATCCAATGGTGGGGGTATAATATCTATATTATTCAATTTGATCCATGAAAAATTATATTTTTATTTTGTACTCCACTTTGTGCCTAAGAAAAATTATCTATGAGACTTGATGCGCAAAAGTGTTTTAAAAATATTATTTCACCATCATGTAGGTATTGGAATCCTCTTTTTGGATATATATTTTTATTCTAACTCTATCCAGAGCTCCCAGAATCTTCTTCTGAAGCCCAACAGTTGTTTTAGGCACGTGTACCGCATAGGCTTGTGAACCCTATTTTTTACTTAAGCTGGTCCAAGTCTTGCAAAACTTCCCAAACCTTCAAAAATAATTTCCATTATAATTTAAGATATTCCATTCACCTCCATGTTGAATTTGGCCCTTCTGTTTCACTCCAGGGGGTTTAATCTAGTCCTGGGAAGGCCATCGATAACACTTCCCAATATTGCCAGAAGATAGCATCTTTTTATAACTCCCTAAAATCACCTAGGTGGAATGAGTGCACTTTACTAAATCACCTAGGGGGCCAATCTGACATCAACTAGGGGGTGATCAGACTGACGGATTTGACCTGGGGTGCCTAGGAATGATAAAACATGAAAAATTCGTCATAGGGGTATAGCTGTCATGCTTGAAAACTTCCAATTTCCCTATTGCACATTTTCATGACAACACATTATTGCAATACTTCCCTTAATTATATGACCTGGGACATTTTATCTTAAGATTTATTTCATTCTCTACCAAGGCTTTCCATTTTAAAAAAGTGTCAAATACGTCAAATTTATTTCTAATACAATAAATTTATTTCTAATACAATATACCCTAAATTTCCTTGTTACATCATCAATAAAAGTGACATAATAATTTGAACCCCCAAGAGATGATACATGATCCAACCCCCACACATCAGAATTTACCAGCTATAACTTACTCTCTTTCTTTGTAGGTCTGACCTTGAGAAACCTTACTCACTTTTGTTTTCCATATATGCAGTCCTCAAAAAACTCCAAACATATTTCTGTATATCTGGGAAAATCCTTCTTTATGATCTCCATGCCCTTATGGCTCATATGACCGAGCCTATAGTGCCACAATGTTTTATTTTCTTCTAAAGCTACAAGATTACAAAACGTTAATGCTATCAGTGGTTAAATACAAGGTTCTAACCTTTTTACCTCTTGCCACCATAAGAGTACCCTTGGCAACCTTCTAAGATTCTATTGTAAATATCATAGTACAACCATCACTTCCCAATCGCCCCATCGATATCAATTTTTGTCTTAATGTAGGCACATGTCTGACATCCTTCAATAACCATATATTCCCATTCTGCATCTTAACCTAAACAGAACCTTTTCCAACTATGCTACAAGGATCATCATCACTAAGAAACACATTTCTAAAAACCCCCCTTCAACATAAGCAACAAAATAATGCCTATGTGGAGTAGCATGGAAAGAAGCCCCCGAATCTAAAACCCAAGATTCAACAATATTATGCAAAGAAAGAATCAAAACATCCTAACATACATTACCCATTGCCACATTTACCTCCTTGTTTTCTTCATGTTGTTTCTTCTTATCCCGAAGCTCCCAATAGTCCTTCTTTGCATGCCCAGACTTTCAACAATGCCAACATACTATCTTGCTTTTGGATTTTGACCTTGCCTAATCTTTCGATTTTCACGGCTTCCTCTATTCTTCTATCTCCCTCTATTTTCCACTGTCAAAGAATTCCCTGGAGTAGAATATTCCCCATTGTTTTTTCTTCACATTTCCTCCCTTAAAATCACCCCTACAACATCCTCAAAATTCAACTTCGAGTTAGTTGGAATTGGGTTTCTTACCACAATTACCAGGCTATTCCAACTCTAGGTAAAGAGCACACAATTCATAAATCCCTAACTTCTTCATCAAATTCTATTGTAACCGAAGCTAGCATATTTACAATCGTATTAAAATCATTCAAATGATCTGCTATTGAACTATTCTCAGACATCTTCATATCAAACAAATTTTTCATTAAAAATATCTTGTTAGAGCAAGAGATTTTTCATACAACTTCCCTAATGCATTCATGAGTTCTTTTGTAGTCTTCTCCTTTGAAACATTAAATAATACCAAAGATGCAAGACACAACTAGATTTTACCAAGTGCCTTCCTATCCAACAAATCCCATTCTGTATCCATCATGCTCAAGGGTTTGCTCGCTTTCTCATACAATGAAATATAAAGATCCTTCTAATAAAGGTAATCTTCTATTTGCATATTCCAAAGACTAAAATTATGCTCGTTGAATTTATCAACCCTTGATCTTCCATCATCTTCCATAGCTCCCAGTCAAGCTAAAAATTTCCCTGTGATTCAAAACTTCAGCAAACAAAACCAGGCTATGATACCAATTGTCAGGAAATAAGGGATAAAATATGTGGAACAATCCCTCACAGAATCGCAACAGTAGAAACTAATTTGCATAAAATATTACAGATCTGAAATAAATGTGCAAAATAATAGAACACAACACAAAGAGACAATATTTAACGTGGTTCATCCAATTTTGGCTATGTCCACAAAGAATCACTTACTCAGATTTTATTACAAGCCACCTCTCTCTCAATATAGTACCCAGATCTGTTTAGAGCTATGCTCAACAAACTCTCCTAAATTCACACCCGAATTCACACACATCTACAATGTTACATCTACCCTACTATATGCAAACAACAACATAAATAGGCAACTGCTTTAGTATTTTTACAATACCATGGGTACCGAAACCATGGGCCAAAATTGTCCCAAAAACCTATGGGCCAAACATCCCGCCCATATGAGAAGAGCATGTTTCCCGATATATCACCCTTAAAAAAAGGCTCCACAACATAACACCCTTAAAATTCCCGAGACCAAAAAAGGTTATAACTTCGACAGTTGATATCTCGATCTCCGTGGCACCTGGAGAGGTATCATTTCATCCTACACCTCCATGTTGAGACCCTCTCAGAAATTCTATCATGGTTTAATCCATCTCAATTTATTTCTCTCGTTGTGATATTGTTTGCAAGTGTGTAAAATACTATTATAGTTTGAGTCATTATAAGGTTGTCTAATGCATTATTTTGCAAACTATATCTCGTGGCACCAAACCGATTGTACCAACACATTGGGGTGGTTATTTAAATGCTAGTGGAGGCTTCGTTTTTATGCCGGGTGGTGTCGTTATCTAGGATACTTCGTCTAGGCGTAGTCCCTTAAGAGCCCTGAGACAAAAAATGGCTATAACTTTAATAGGTGATATCTCGGTCTCCATGGCACCTGGACAAGTCTCGTGTAATCCTACACCTCTGTGTTGGGACCCTCTAGGAAATCCTATCACGGTATACTCCATCTCAATTTTGTTATGTCGTTGTGCTATTGTTTGCAACCGTGTGAAATATTACAGTTTGAGTCGATGTAAGGTTGTCCAATGCATTATTTTACAAAAAAAGATCGTAGCACCAAAACAAATGTGCCAATATGTCAATATGGCTAGGTAAATGTTTGTGGAGGCTTTTTTTCAGTGTCGTATGGTGTCATTTCTTCTAGGCTACTTCATCCGGACATAGTCCTTTAAGAGTCCGGACGCCAAAAAAGGCTATAAATTTGACGGGTGATTTCTCCATCTCTCGCGGAACCAAGAGAGGTCTCATCTAATCCTACACCTCTTCATCAAGATCCTCTATAAAATCTTGTATCGAGTTTTCTCTATCTCAATTCAGTTCTCATGTTGTCCTATTGTTTGTAATCGTGTAAAATATTATACTTTGAGTCAGTGTAGGGATGTCCAACGGAAGATCTTAGAACTGAAATGACTTCACCAACACATCTAGGTGGCTGTGTAAATGTTTTTGGAGGCTTCGTTTTGGTGTCAGACAGTGCCCTTGCTTCCAGGCTACTTCATCTGGGCTTAACCCTTAAGATCCCAGAGACCAAAAAAGGCTATAACTTCGATGAGTGATTTTTGGTCTTTGTGGCACATGGAGAGGTATCATCTAATCCTAAACCTCCATTTTAGGACCATCTACGAAATTCTATCTTGGTTTTCTCCATCTCAATTCAGATCTCTTGTTGTCCTATTGTTTGTAACCGTGTAAAATTTTGTACTTTGAGTCAATGTAAGGTTTTCCAATGTAATATTTTGCAAACGAAGCTCTTGGAACCAAACCATTTGTGCCAACATGTCTAGGTGTCCTGGTAAATTATTGTCGATGCTTCATTTTTATTTCAGACGATGTCGTTGCTTCTAGGTTACTTCATTCGAGCATAGTCCCTTAAGATCCCGGAGAGTTAAAAAAGCTATAACTTCAACGGGTGATAACTCGGTCTCCATGTCACCTACAAAGGTCTCATCTAATCTTACACCTCTATTTTGGGACCCTCTACAAAATTCTATCTTGGTTTTCTCCATCTCAATTTGGTTCTCTCATGTCCTATTGTTTGCAACAGTGTAAAATATTGTACTTTGAGTCAGTGTAAGGTTGTCCAACGTAATATTTTGTAAATAGAAACTCTTCACACCAAATCAATTACACCAACATGTCCAGGTGGCCTAGTAAATTCTTATGGAATCTTCATTTTGGTGTTGGATGGTGTCGTTTTTTTCAGGATACTTTGTCTAGGCGTAGTCCCTTAAGAGCCCGAAGACCAAAAAAGGTTATAAATTTGTGGGCGATTTTCGGTCTCCATGACACCTAGAGAAGTCACGTCTAATCCTACCCCTCCACATCAAGACCCTCTAAAAAATCCTATCTCAGTTTTCTCCATCTCAATTATTTTCTCTCGTTGTCCTATTGTTTTCAACCGTGCAAAATATTGTACTTTGAGTTAGTTTAAGGCTATCCAACACAATATTTTACAAATGGAAGCTCTCTTGAAACAAACCAACTGCACCAACACATCTGGGTGGCTTGGTAAACACTTACGAAGGATTTTTTTGTTCCAGGAGGTGTCATTTCTTCCTATATACTTCATCTTGGTGTAGTTCCTTAAGAGCCAAGGAAATTCAAAGGATATTCTCTTCGTGGTCAAAGGATATTCAAAGGTTATCAAGGACATCTGAGGTAATTATTTGGGATCATCACAATTGGCCAAGGAAATGAGTTATTCAATTAACTTTGGACATATATCGAGCCTTTGTAAAAGTTATTTATGAGATCAAATCTCAGGTGATCTTCAATACTAATAGAAAAAATTCAAACTATAAATTGCATAGCTTAAAATTTAAAAGAGCATTTTATCCTAGAAACTATTAAGGAACAACACTGAATCCTTCCTACATCCTTAATGATGATTAGAAGTATTATTTGGATAATATGAATGCAAGAACCAACCAATGGACTGACCCTTTTAGTTATCACACTCTCTCTTTGTTTTTATCATTCTCCCACTCTCTCTCACGCACTATATTTGTCTCTCTCACTCTCGCTCTCGCTCTCAATCTTAATCTCTCTTTCTCTTGCACTCTGTCTCTATCTTTCTTTGTTTCTCACTCTCACATTCTCTCATACCCAAGGCCTATGGGTACATACCCACATAGTTTTTTCATTTTATTGTGCAAAAAAATAATTAAAACATGAGGGGTTTGACTCGAATTGAAATTTGGAAAGTTTGTGTGATATTCAATATTTTCAATAGGCTCCAAAGGGTCGAGAGAGATGAAAAGGACTTCATTTGGCTGAATTACTATTTGGGGTATTTATTGTTGCTCTTCATAGGTCCTTTATTCTTTAGTCAATTTGGAAGGCATGGGAACAAGTGAAGCACTTGGTGGTTGGGAAGCCTATCTTATCTTCATTTAATATTAGGTGTCAAGCCTACAAATCGATTTTGTCGAATCAAAAATATAATGAAAAGATCCTTTCCTTGAAAAGAGGTTGTTCGCCCTCCTTTGGTTTGAGAAAGGAATTAAAATATATCAAGACTTGTACTGATTTGGGAAGTGATGAAATGGACAGCCTTAAATATTTCTATAAGCTTCCTCAACCTCGATTCGGAATGTATGAAATGCTCTGAAATTCTTTCATAGCTCCCTCTAATGGACTAATTATGGACGATGAGAATGAATTTTGGGAAACTATGAGGTGGCTCAATGGGCCCCCTCTCCAAGAGGCTACTTCCAAACAACTATATGAAAATATTTCCTTCTCCCCAAACCTTTCCATGGGCCTTAACGATAAGTGGAATGTTTGTGATCCCATTAGTAGATGGACTCATAGATTTAATGTTTTGTGGTCTTCTTGTATTCAGTCAAAGAAATATTTCTTTAGATGGCTTCTAATTCATAATAAGCTTGTTGTTGGCTTCTAATATTTTATAGGTTGTTGAGACTATAAGCTTGTTGTTTTCTTTAAATTTTTATATATATTTATATTTCTTTAAAGTGGATGGCATTGACATTGACATTATATTATTATAACTTATGACATTGAATGATTATAGTACAATGGAAAATTTGTAAATTAGTTACACATATATTTTAATTCCCATGTTAAAAATAAAAATAAAAATAATTAACACTAATAATACATATTAACATAACATACATATGATATCATATTAATCGGACTTAGATACATGTATAAAACATGTTTCATCCACTATGCAAGTTTTAAAACAATTTTTTTCTCATATATTATATTGATTAAAAAATCCTCGATAGCATACAATATTCGATCAAAATCAACATTTTAACAAAGCCATGTAGGCATATACAATGATATACATCGACAAAATATAAATCTATGCCAATATGCCACGAAGGAAGACAACAAAATATGTATACATCTAAGCTATGGGGTATTATCAAATAATTTATTTCTCTTCACCTATTGGAAAGATGACTTGGGCACATCATTGGAACATCCCCTATTCCGTTTAGACCTCCTATGCTCAAAGGATGCTTGTAGATCAATATATTAATACAAATAAACAACATATTCATTAGTATAAAATTAGTAACATAAAAAATGACACTACTTAAAAATAAATACTTACTGCAATTTGATGATCACTATCAATCATCCTCTGCCTCTCAAGATCATCAAAAACATCAGTACGAGGTGCACACACTGGTGTAGTCAACTCCTCTGTTGGAAATCATGATGATGAAAATTAGAATACACATGAAGGTTGTTTAGTTATACTAAATGATGTTATTTAATACAATCTCTTCATTATGAAAATTAATTTACTAGCACATACATGTGTAAGAGGCACGACAAAAGCTATGCCCGTAGTAACTCCAATATCTTAAGAGCATCGAATCTCATTAACGTCATCAACTAAAAAAATATAAAAATTCACATTAGTAAATGCATACGTTAACTATAGTACATTCTCTTCATGTATATATGATGAATAAAAATAATTATAAAACACACATCGGTGAATTCGCCAACTTGCGAGCTCATCGAAATTCACCTGTTCAAAATCAAAATGTAATTTTAGGATAACATCTCTATACACGGAAAACAAAATAACACAATAAATTTAGTAATATATTAACAATTTACACCTAAGGGGATGAAGTGCCCGTAAACAACTGTGAAACAGTAGAATGTGATACATGATGTATAGTTTGACCCTATAAATTTATAAAAACACACATGATTAATTTTCATTCACAATTGATTAACATTATAAATTATAAGATTTTGTACTATATATATATATATATATATAATTGCAACTCATTTCATGTAAAATTACCTATTGGTCAATACCAAAGGCCACATGCAATAGATCATCTGTGATGATGATATTCTCCAACACTAAATCATAATGAGCCTCCTCCAGTCGGACACTCTGCTCAGCCTCTAGAGTTGCCTCGCGAGGATGTGAAGCTTCCACATCAACCACCTAGGTCCTTATACTCCCACAAGCATGACACTCTATGGGATATGATTCCTTCTTGCCTAGAATAACTAAGTTCTTTAATCTCAAAGAGACAAGTTTCATGTTGAAGCACTTTGATCTGCGTCAATGATCGATAGAGCCAAGGGTCTGAACCTCCATAGTCTCTTGCACAACAATAGGGATTGGAACATGATGAACATGTGGGTGGGAAATGGGTCTAGACAACCTGTTCTACAACCATTTTACCCCCTCTCTATCTTGTGCAGAGCCCTTGACTATGTCCTAAAAATCTCGAATGTCATAATAGTTAGGTATTTCATTGAGGATGAACTCACAGTAGAGTTTCCTTAAGAAATATTGTGGCACCTCATAATTATTACAAGGTGGTTGGTTGAAATCCATCCACCACCTATCCCAAAAAAATATCCCCTCGTGATTACACCAGTGGATGGGGAACCTTTTGCAATACAATACTAGCAATGCATTTTTTTAGGATCAGTAAATAATGCACACAATTTGTCTTTTGTTATTTTTTCTTCTTCACTGCATCATACGACAACTTATCGGCATAAAAATTATGGCTAGTTGGTTTTAAAACTCTCCCATGTGTTAATTTGTCCAACCACACTGTCAATATTAGATACTAATGATCCTAAATATGTAGCTAGGTTTTAATGATGTGCATTTGTGGCATTAGGGTTTCTTAACGTTTTTATCAAACCCTCAATTTGAGCTTTATTGTTTTCAATATCCCCCAAAATTTGTTGTTGGGTGTTAGGAGGATGTCATGTCATAGAAGGGGGTGTTTGAGGGATGTTTTCTTCTTCATCTTGGTGTGGAGGTGAATGTGGGGTTTGAATAGAAGATACAAAAACATCTGAAAATGAAAATAAATAACAAATAAAAAACTATTCAAAAATTAGATTAATAAGGAAAATAAACTATAAACGACCTTCTGAGATCACCGCCATCACCAATTCAAGGTGCCACAGAGATTCAATTCCAAGAAACACGTTCGTGTTTCTCCTACTTAGCTTTTTTTTTAAAGAGAATGGGTCTCGAGTTTCGACTATATTTTTTATCAATAAAAGCGCGAGCACGTTATCACTCACATTTACCAAGTCCTAACGCAACCGAGCCATAACGATAGTGTGTTATGGAAAAAATTGCCAAAAACAAATTTTTGTCTGCTTTTGGCCCCCATATTTGTGCACTTACTCATATGTTTAAAAAAAATCCGGATTTTTATAATAGTTGTGTTTGGTTTGGGTCATGTAAAGTATAGGGCACTACACTATTAATACAAAAATATTCTTAGAATTATACGGGGTTGAGGATTTCAAAAATATACTTCAATCGGATTTCAATAGACAATGAAAGTCTTTTAAAGTAAAAAAATATTAAAATGACATTTTTAATATAAAAAAGCTATACCACATCACATATTAGTGTGACAATGGCTGTAAAGTTTTTGTTACAAAGAAGACTACTAAATTCTGAAATCTTAACAATGTAAAATAAACTTTGTGGTAATATTATTATATCTGTTGAAATATCTAGCTAAAACTTCTTCCGTCATATTTCAAATCTCAATACTTCGATTTTAAGTAAGGATCCATCTAGGAAAATCAAAACTTATTTTGTTTGGTTTATGATAGGAAGAAGATTAGTTTTTTTTTTTTGTGAATGATAGGAAGAAGGTTAATAAACAAGGTTAAGACTGGACAAATAAGGCTTCAGAATGAATTCATCCTTTTTTCTCAACATTATAATGGACAAAAGTCTAGTAAATTGAACTAAATTATATCTAAATATTACATCTAATTTCGTCAATCAATATGTTATATAAGAAGATACTTTCTTAAACATGTGGTGGTTTGGTGGTTGTATAAACACCACATTTGGCCAATAACTTTTCTTTCACCAAAAATACTATTTTGTATTGAGGTATTCTTCATTTTGTGAATAACTTACATTTAAGTACAAGTAACATACAATTTATGTTATTACTAACAAACATGAATTACAATCTTAAGACATCATAATTGTTCCTCTTAAAATGTATATATTAAAACCAATTGTATGGTTGAGTGTTGAAGTATTAAGTAAAACACATCAAAATTTTATATTAACATATTTTGTAACTCCTTTTTTCCGTGCTATGTTTTGGGCCTAAATTCAAACATGCAAGAATTTTTAATGGAATAACATTGGAAAATGAAATTATGGAATAACATTGGTCATACTAATCTTAGTGATAGGCTTAGAAGCATAAATTTATTATGGTCATACTAATCTTAGTGATAGAATTAGTAGCATAAAGTTATTTGTTGTCAAACTTTGAGTTCAACTTGTGGGAGATCTATCAAAGCGCCAAAGAGACACAATAGAAATGCCTTTGGGTTGTGGGTCTCCTAATGATGAGGTAAGTCTTCGGAGTGGGACATCTTCCTTGGAATAACACTTATACTACTAATCCTAATTCTAAAACTTCTTGAAGTTAAGGGATTGAGAAAATAAAAAATAAATGAAGTGATAAACCAACAATTTCGTGACAAGCTACTTGTTGGTAAAACAATGCACACTTTGACAATTAAAGCTAAAGGTTTGAGCTACTCATTAACGAGAATTTGATAAGATGAATTCAATGAAGGCTATGATTTTAAACAAGAAATTTTTGAGGAGGTTGAACCTACAATAAAAATTACCTACAATATCTTAACACACTAAAATTTGGAATTAAATAACTCTACAAGTATCTAAGGAAAGAGTGAATAAATAAATTTAATTAAGGGATTATAAATGAAAAAATCATAATAAGAATCTTTTAAAACTTGAATGCACTTTGAAGAATTACAATACAAGAAGGAAAATTAGCTTTATTCCTCAAAAGTGAATTTATTGTTAAAATTTACAACAATTCTTTACAGCAGCAAAAGTCCCTTACAATGCTCTCGGCATGAGTATATATAGAAAAAGAAGATAAGGAAGAATGAGGGAGTGGAGATGTGACTACTTCAAAACTCCTATTGATGTTTGAATTCACTCCTAGTTAATCTTCGCAACACTCCTTGATTAGAAGAGAACTCAACAAGACTCCAACTTTTCTTTGTTTAACATACTGCTAGTTCACTTCCAATCATTTCACAATTTGTGCAAGCTTGAAACTTTGAAAGTTCAGTTAATGAAAGTTTACAAGGTAATTATTTCATGCATATCCTTTTGGAAATGGTGAAAATCATTGTTTCATGGGGTCAACCTTAATAAACAAGGCTTGAAATAATAATCAAAATGAATATGAATCATAATGAAATGATTACTAAAAATGGAAAAATGATTTTAAAAAGACAACCCTTTGATAACATGACCCTTTTTGGACTTTAATGATTATCGTCATTGGAAAGGTTGACCCTATCCATGGTCAATGGTTTGGTTGACCACAATTAGGGCCAACCAAGCCAACCAAGTTATGGTGAAAAACCTAAGATAAAATCATCATTTCATTTTTTCCTTGAGCTCTTGCATGCGGCCGCCATGTTATTTTTTGGTTTTTCCTTAAGGGAGCTCAAGGTTTTGTGGAGCTCGTTGAAGGGAGCTCAATATTTTTTGTTCTAGATAGGCTGAGCTCGCTTCTATTTTTCTTGTTCAACTATGTTCGAGCTTAGGCCACCATGTGATTTTGGAAAGTTACATGAGCTCTATCTGGGCCACCATGGAAGATTTGGCAATTTTGTTATTGCACTTGAGTTGAGACGTCATTGTGTCCCTTAGACTTTGTTTTTTGTTCTTAACTCGAATCCTTTTGAGATCTTATTTCCATTTGAGAGCATTGGAAGCGTGTTTTTTGCACTTTTGCTTTGTTTTTCCCTAAAAGATCGCTACCATAGACAAAGATAATAATTCATTCCTATTTCAAGTTGCTAGGTATTTCGAACCAATTGGGTTTTTTCCAAAAATGACCCAAATATTTTGCTAGGTGCACTATTTAGCATAGTCTAAAATGGCATTTTTACTTGATTCCACTCAAAACTGGGCCAACCCAAATTGAAAAATTTTGCCCATTGATGGGCACTCTTGTGTATTTCTATTTTTTTATCAGAAAACCCTTACATATTTGACATCCTTTGCCATTGATGAATGTATGTACCTTGTTACAAAACTCTTTCTTTACACAGACGACAATACTCTTGGTAAATGTAAAGTAATTGGGTTGGAGACCTGTTTGTTCCATTCTCACTTTTATGATGAAAAGTTCCCTGTTTTGCATGAGCTTTGTTTGTTTTTTGTTTTTATGCAAGCTTGTACTCATTGTTGTAGAAGAGTTATACTATTTTTTATTAAAATTTGAAAATATTCATACATTTTTGCATCTTTTACATCCCTTGAAGAAGGAAAGACTCTACTTTAATATGAATATATGGATGCAACAATGAAATTTCTCAAAATGT
Organism: Taxus wallichiana var. yunnanensis; assembly: GCA_018340775.1. NCBI lineage: Eukaryota > Viridiplantae > Streptophyta > Pinopsida > Cupressales > Taxaceae > Taxus > Taxus wallichiana. Next base: position 411,737,606 of record CM031244.1, read on the forward strand.
TGTTGTTAAGTCCCTTATTCAAGATGTTGGAAAGATCTATGAGATGTTATAATTTGTTTAAAACTTAAAAATCTCTCATGATGACTTTAACTCTTCTTATTTTCATTGTAAACACAAAACTCTACTTTGATCCTCTATGAGGGTTGTAACTTTTAATTTCATACCAGTAGTCTTTAAACGCGGTTAATGACTATATTTTATTGCTTTGAATGATCATGAAGTAATGATAGAAAGGAAATGCATGTGAAGCTTTACGTATTGAAGTTTTGAAGGAAATCCCGAGATCTAACTCATCTTCTTTTTCTCTTCTAAAGGTGCCTTGTAGCGAAAAGTGGAAAGTTGGGAGATGTTGCAACAAGTGAGGGGATTCGTTCCAAGGTAATGACAGATCCCGCTACTCTTTTCTTTATGTTTTTGTTTAAAATATGTTTTCTTTCTGTCATTTCAAAGCTATATCCCACAACTTCTATGTGAACTTGTATAAAATTTGATCATGAATATAAAAAACTATTTTATATAATGAGTTATCTATTATTTTTACTTTCACATTGCTCTTCATTGTACAACAAAATTAGCATCTAAAAACTAATTGTTTAATATAATTTCATATACTCATAATAGAATTGAAAAAAAAAAATGTACCTTAATTGATCATCTGAAACTAAGAAAATTGGATTAAAATGCATCTTGAAACTGTAACCTTCTTTTTTCCCTTGCAACCTTTTGTTCTATAATGAAACTTAGCATTTTAAGTTTATTACTTTTCTTAAATGTATGTTTTTTTATGTGTGATTCCTTTTCCATCTCCATCCAAACCATGGTTTAGTTCTTAGAGGGTTGATGCATGATTATGGTGAAGATGATAAGAATAAGAATGACATCCTATATGGGTAATAGACATTTAGGAACCAAAAATGATTTTTGTATATGCCTACACATTTTTCCTTTCCCTGAGTTAAAAAATTAGGCCAATCAAATAATTTAGTCCAACAAGAAATGAAGGTTCGAGTTGACATGAAACATGGTATGCCCAATCATGGATGAGGTGTGAGAAATGTCAACATTATTATGGTCATAAATTTATTATGGAATACTTGTTAGTGTGGGTAGAATAAAGTTATTATGGTCTTTCTAATCTTAGTGATAGGCTTAGTAATCAAGTAACTATTAGTACAGAACCACAACACCCCTGAATGGCTGCAACCAGATGCGTTGAGACTCTTAGTGTGATTGCACAACATGGAACATCTCTCTAGGTGTGGGAACTTGCGAGTTGAGAGAAATCTCCGGATTGAGGCCGGTTCCTATCCCTCTGTTCAGGTGTACACAAAAAAATTGCAGAGGATCTATTCTAAGTATATTCCATCTACCAAGGAGACATGGTTAGAGAGATGTAAGATAATAAACCTAAGCTAACGAGGTGATACACCAAAGGAATGTTAAACACTTGTTTTTAGTTTAACACAGACCACAGGAATGTAATACAAACAACATGCACAGATGACCAAATTGCAATAAGAGATCAGAGAGATAATAACGATACATGAGAGGATCGAGAAACATCCACAAAAAATATATATTATTTCTCATGAGTCGATATAGTATATTGCAGTAGCCAAGAGGAAAAACTTGCATTACAACCCAAAGGAGAGGTTAGAAAATCTCCACAAATCCTTCTGTAAACAAAATAAGAAGGGAGGGTGCAAAACAGAAATGTCCAACCCTTTACAATGAGCCCCGACCCTGCCTTTATAGATTCAACACAGAGAGAAGAAGGAGAGAGAGGCGGGAAAATTAATTCAAGGCTCAGCTACTATCATCAATGCCTCCTGCAAAATCTGCCCCAAATCTATCGTGCTTGCATCAATTACTTGTTCATCACCTCGAAGGAGGAGGAACGATGGATCAGATCAAATCCGATCTGGTTGTTGGGGAAAATAGATCCTGTATTAATGGCCCGAAGACATTTCTTCATTTTCTCCCCACCTAACCTCTCCAAAATTAAAGTTTTAGATCTCCATGGCATAGACGAGGCTGAGATCTTTCCAACGGTGTCAGATTTTTCATATTTCGAGCACTGAGTCAAAAGATATTCTCATTTGAAATTTGGATCAGTCCATACAAAATGGCGGGAACTAGCTACCAAAACGGGGCCCCTTATGAAACCGGACATGTGGAGGGTTGGCGCATGTCTAAGGGCAACCTTTGTATTTTTCTTTTGGAGTTGCGTCGGGCTGACATGTGGCTTCTTCTGCAGCTTGCTTAGTTTTTTCATGTCTTTGGCTAAGTATTTTGCTCAGCTGGGTCATATATCTGATCGGGGACATGCGGAGGTCTGGCGCTTGTTTGGAAACCTTCCCTTAATTTTGCTCTTGAATTAGCATTGTTTGGACACTTGGCAGTGTCTGATGTCTCCTCCATACTTAGTCATTTTTGGGCTCATTCTAAACTATTTCATAGCCTGAAGACTTCAAAATTTTGTTGTTCCTTTTCTTTTAAGCCTCTGGCTTCTTTAACACTGTCTCCTCCTTCCCCGACCCTACTATTCCATTTTCGAGCCTGCTTGTAATCTGTTTGTTGGATTTGAGGTATGGATTCACTTGTGAGTTGTTTCTTGAATTTCTTCTTACACGAGGTCATTTAATCTTTCGTAGGCCCCTCCACTCCATTGTAGAGTCCCTCATTTAATCTGTTTGCAAGATTTAAACGTGATTTATCTCGGTTCCTACTGTGTGGGGTCGTGGTTGATCCAATTTTGCTAGGGGGTAAAATATGGATAATGAGACACTTTACGATTTGGTTTACTTTATGAAATAAGGTAAAGCTGAATCTAGTTTACTGGTCTTGGTGACCCAAGTAATGTGATTTTTTTGTTCCTTTCCTATAAAGAGGTGGTTGCTATATTAGTTGATAAGTCTTTCCCTTTGAAATTATCTCTTGTGTTCTTGCTTGGTTTCTTTGTGTTTGTGTTTTATAATATGGTAATAATTCCACGGTGAGGACAAACTAAGAAGTAGTGGGTGAAAGCAAGGGACTTCTCAAATCAATGATGTATTGATAGGATGCTTACAATACACACAAGTTCAACCAAAACATATTTTAAGCAAAGAATGCTAGGTTTTTTTCATTTGTTCTGGTTTAATTTGAGACCAATTTTTTTATTTAGAACAAAATATAGAAAACTCGACCCCTAGAGGACCATACGCAACAACAGAGGACAATATTACTAAATAGATAGTTTTCAGTTTTTTAAAAATCTAAATCGTAGATATTCAGCAATGTTTTACATTTTAAGGTGATTTTCGGTAATTTTTATCATTTTTCAATAGAATCGGTGCTCTAGATACTTTGTGTAATTGTGTAGCTTTTCAAAATTTCAGCAGAGCACTTTATACAAAGAGTATACAATACCCCTCATTTTAGTTTACTAGATGAGGCTATGTTCAATTTGTCTCCCTCATTTAGATCAAGGTAAAAATGGCTCTTACCCATGTCAAATGCCATTGAAAGATTACTAAATATATATATATATATATATATATATATATATATATATATATAAAAGCACCCCGTACCTAATGTCTAAAGAATTGCATGCTCATCTCTAACACCCATCAACGTCCATGTCTTCAAGTAATATTGATAAAAGCTAATTTAATTTCCAACTATCGTGTTGTTAATTTGAGCTTACATGTGTAAGCCTATAGCAGAATACATCACAAAATTTGTTCGATTGCATATCACAAATATGTTAGCTCCAAAACAAACCCTAAAGCGATAAAAACTGCAAACTTCACCAATTCCCAAATTTATAAATGGGATAGCTGACAATAGCTGCTCATAAAGCTTAAGGAATGGGTATCAATTAAATACCTTCGGTCATCCTTATTTTTCTTAATCTACGATTGAAAATCAGATAGAGTCCTCACAAAAAGCAAACTCGGTTAATTACTTCGACAACATTAATTTATGTAAAGACAAAATAGTAAGATTATGAACATGTGAATGAGAATAAGTGAAAGGTTAAAGGTAAAGGAAATGAAAATCACTACATCGTAATGAATGAAAAAACAACAGAGAATCAGAATATTGAGACTCATTAAATATTTTATTAATTAACCATCACAATAAAACAACTGCATAAACACATATTTATTCAAGATCCAAAAGCAAGAATAACACAACATTGATGTTAAATTTTTTTACAACAAAACCTAATAGTGAAAAATAGGCTTTACCAAGTATACAACAAACACCGTCTTTGAAAACCGTGTATGCATCCAACCACAGCTAGACCAAATCTTCTTCTACTCCAGACATAAGCCACAATGAAACATGTCACAAAATATGGATCCACATGGGATACATTATAACTATCATATTTCTTAAAAATCCTACTAGTGTTTTGGCAAGAAAGATAGAGATTTGACTTCTTCAATCTAGAAAAATGTGTTAATCCCCTTGATCACGAAATCCAACCCTACACTCTCCAAGCCATAAACCCCACATCCAAAACTTCCAACCGACACCTATTTCATCCTCTGTCATCCCCATCATCTATTCAAACCCTTAAATACAAAAAAGAAAAGAAAGCGACACATAAATCCTCCTGTATATTTCTACGATTGTCTATATGGAAAACCCTTATTGCATGATAGTCTATTTTTATGATTTCATGTTATATTACCTATGCCTATATATTTCTTTTGATCATCATCATCTTGCATTTTTCGACCTTCTTTAACACGTTATAGACCTCCCATGTGGAAATCTCCTACAAAATCCTCTACCTAAAGCAAAGTGAACAAAACATCCTAAAAACACCGTAGATCAACTAACACCGACATTTTCTATGGGCCACATTTTTTGGTTTTAGGGCTGCGTTATCCTTTTAGGGTTTAGTCGTTGAGGCATAGACGATCGATGATCATATGTATTCTACACCCTCTATTCGACGATCTCGGTCATCCATGTCTCTGACATGCATCAGATACCCCACGACCCTTCCCAAGTGTGAAACACCTTTCGACGTAATAAGAACAATCATGATGAGTAAACATTATTAATCAAATAGGAAGCTAAGTACCGCTTACATGGATTAACATTGCTAAAGAATATTGGCACTTCACTTGTTCCCACCGCTTTATCATCTTGGGTATTTTACAGATGTTAGAAAACATTAAGGTCTTATCTCTCGCTAAAATGTCCATTGCTTTTTCCTTGATTGAGAACAATATGACACATTAATTACAATGAGGGAACTCAAGCATACAAATTCACTTGAAAGACTGTGTAGGCCCTTACACCCACCCATGCTCATATATTCCAAAGATTTTATTTGACAAATATTTTGTGGTAGACATGAGATCTTGTCGCAATCTAGCATATACAACCTCTTCAAAGAAAAAAATGTTTCCAAATATCTCGGGAAGGCTTACTAAAGTCCAACAACTAGATATAAATAATTCTTCCAAAGAGATAGGTTCCCAAAGTTTTCAAGTATGCTTATAAACCCTTCACATGCAAGCAATCTAAGAGCAGGCAAAGACTTATGTTGGCAAAGGGTGGTGGTAACATTCTCCAATATAGCATTTTTTAATAAAATATCTTTCAATGGAGAGACACCATTAGAGAACTACAAACATGAGTAGAATTTCATATAATTAGTATTGCCCAACAAATGTGTTTAAAAGGACATAGTTTTTGCTAAATAAAATAAATGGTAAGAAATATATTTGAAGACTTTACCTCATAAAACTTTCCTCCTATGAAGAAACGGCCATGAAATACTACTTATGGATATAGTTTAGAAGCTACATAGAATAACCAAGATTATAGTAAATGATTGTGATCCTATATTTACTAGTAATTTTTGGATTGATTTAGTCTCATGTTTGGGTACTCAAGTGGCTCGTAGTTCATCATATCATCAATAATGTGTTGGACAGAGATAGGTTCACTAGCTACCACATAAAGAATGGTGATATAACACTTCATTTAATACCTCATCCAAAATTTCCACATTCTTAAAATTATGTAATTATTAAAGTAAAAGAAATTGAAGAGCACTTTCAACACCAATGAAGGTGTTCTCTAGCCTTAAAAATAATTTGGCAATGACACAAAATGACATAAATAATCAAGAAAACCAACATCTTAATGAGTGAAGGTATGAAGTTAGAGACTTTGTTTTGTATGCTTGAAGCCATACAAGCAATTATCTTTGAAAAAACACAAAAAAAGATAGCAAGATTTCGCTTAAAGATTATGCTCCTTATCAAGAGTTGCAAAAAATTGGTAGTGTTGCATATAAACTGGAGCTTCCTTAGTAAATTAAAATACATCTAATTTTCCATGTTTATTTCTTGAACAATGTCATTGGGTAAAAAGGTTTCTTCTAAGTTAGTGTTACTAGAGGTTGATGAGGAGGGATGCATAATCTTGGATCTTGAAGGAACTGTATAAACACACACTAAGAATTTTAGGAAAAGGTTCGTCACCGAGTATCTGATCAAGTGAAAAAAAATTGATATTGAAGATGCAACATGAGAAGATGGAGCATTTTGGTAGTAACATCAAGAGATTACCAACATTGGGGACAATGGTTTTTTGAAGAAGAGAAGCATGCTACTCCTTTAATCCTAGGTCATTTATTAATATATGGATGGTCGACTTGTGGCTACAGTAATATCTTATGTCATATCACATTCATGTATGCTTTCATATGTCTAGTAGGTCATCCTTGGTGCTTTGATTACCATAGTATGGTTTATATAGGAGTTAGTAGCTAGTAGATGATCATCATATTGAGAACTTGAATCTTATTGTATGGTGTAGAGGTTTACCACTTGAAGTGGTAAGTCATTATATATGTGAATTGGGATCATTTCTCTATATTTTGGTGTTCGTCGGAGTTATATTACTATTGATATTCATATCTACATAATTAGTTTCATTACACCATGTGTGCATGTGCATGCGCACGTGCACACACACATACAAAAAAACACACCTGCATGCACCCACACGCGCACAAACACAAACACACACACACACACACACAAACTCTCATAAACACACACATACACATACTCAAGATGTCACACACCCATGCTCACACACCCACACACATGCACACATACCCCACACATACACATACATACACACATATGTATACAAACACACAAAAGTATGTGTATGTAAATGTATATTTATATACACACATATATAAACATATATGTGTATATACATATACGTACATGTATTTATGTATAGATATATAGATGAATGTGTATATGTACATATATGTATGTATATATTTTTACAAATATATATGTATATATACATACATACATACATACATATGTATGCATGCATGCATGCATGTATGTATGTATGTATGTATGTATGTATGTTTGTATGTATGTATGTATGTATGCATGCATGCATGCATGCATGCATGTATGTATGTATTTATGTATGTATGTATGTATGTATATCATTCAAAGAAATATTTATCTATATGGATTTTGAGAGAGGTGGTAATAATTTCATAGTGAGTTTGGGTATTATTGAGAGTAAGTTTTTTTCTCTCACAAACCTTAAAGGAATTAAGGGGATTTCCACAAGAGAAAAATATTAATTAGACATAAACCTAGAATTTCAAGGAGTATTGGATGTAAACAACATAGATGACATAAAATATCTATATCTTGTGAAGGAACAAGATATGCTACACACAAGATGATGGGCTAAAATATTAAGAAGAAATCCCTATAGAACAATCAACAAGAAATAAGATCAATCTCTAGTATTTTTATAAAAATACATGTTTACACTAAGTACAATCCCTAAACAAAATTATTACATATTTATGCCGATAGGAGTTACTTTACTATTGAGATTTTGTTGTGACCGTTGAAATCAACGGTCCAAACTTGTTGTTGGGTAATGCAAGACCATAGGAATAATATGCTGTTGATGCCCTATTTAACTTTTGTTTGTCACAACTCTATTCTCCAACAATGCATACACTATTCATAGGTGGGATATTTTTCCTCTATTATTTGTGTGCACAAAGTGGTTCCATGGAGCTCGAGAGTGGTGAGAAAGTTGTGTCTCCTTCCAATGGTGCTAAGAATAGGTGAATTAATACCTTCACCCCATGTCGTGTTTAATGGTGATGTCATCTGAGTTTGACTATGATTAACTAAAATATGAAATTTATATTTTATATCTAAGTTAATCTAAGCATGTATAGAAATTAAATGAATGATATAAACTGAAATAAAAGTGCTAACTAATTCTATTTTATATTTAAATTAAGATGAAATAGGAGGGATAAGATACTAACCTGGAAATGACTTACCTTGTTGTGTGTCGAGACTTAACAGGATGATGTGTGAATGGAGGAAGGTATAAAGGAACATCCTAGAAAATTACATCATATGGTGATTTTCTCAGACATGTGTGCTTGGAGGAGGACTGGGGCACCTTTGGGTGTCTTGGTCTACATTATGGGCACTCTAGTCTACAGAAAAACTCAGTACTTGAATCTGGAAGTGTTTCTAGATCTTCACATTGTCTCGATCTTTGTCATGTGAATGTCGCAGTAGCTTCATTTTTGACGTTGTAAACCTACAATGAAGATTCGCCTGCAAAACCCATACAAAGCATCAAACCCTTAAAAATAAATATGCATATGAAGGGGTTGGACTGTCCTTACTGTCCACAAGGGTGGACTTACAACTAAATGTTGCACTACATCTCATACCCAATGTAGTTTTGTGTGCTTTGTGTGTGCAATTGTGCCTAGGGTTCCCTAGTGCCAATGACACAGAGATAGCAGAAAATAGCTAGATGCAAATACAAAATGGTGGATGGAATAGAATAGAATTTCCTTTCCTGTGCAAAGTGTGTGATGGAATGATGCTGAAATGTAGTCCCTTTCCTTAGTAGATAGCTATCCTTTGATAGTAAATAGTCTGCCCATAATATAATAGGTATGCTTTGTTTATATAGGGATATCTTGCTCAAATTTTAACACTAATGACCCGACATGCTGACTAGTACCTAGGGGAATGCGAGGGAAAATTGTAAAGACTGAAATCGAAACTCTAAATTAAAACCAAGTACTACTTGGACCAGGGTGCCTAAAATAAAGACTAGACATGAAAAATGATTAAATAACGACACCTTAGACTCCCTAAGAGATGAATTGAAATGTGTAAACAACTGACGATTGTGTAAGACAAATGACGATGATGACTGACTAACTGACAACAAGACCAGGGGATGGGTCATTAGCGAATAATTTTCTTACATAAGATCCATATATAAAACAACATACTTAGTGGTATAATTTTAATAGTAAGTGCGTGATTTTGTGACTAAATTTTCCCTCACTTTATGTTGGTGAGCGAAAAGCTCGGTAACATAAAGTAGATAGAGATGTGTACCTAAGAGAAGTCAAAGAATCCCATGTTGTAGTAGAATGCGTAGATGTGGAAGTAAAATTGTGCTGAAAGAACCATATAGTGTGCTAAACCATGGATCCGTGGGTTGATCCATGCAATGTAGAGAAAATGTGTAAATATCATGATGAAGTGCACTAAATGAGAGTGATGATTGTAATGTTGGATGATTGATGATTTCAAACGTGTATGATGACGATGATATGGGGTAAGGAGTGATCAGTTCTTGAATTGAATACTTGTATGCGAATAAAGACTTGGAGGATTTGGACGTCCTGCCGCCAGAGGAAGAGTGTAGGGAGAAAATTTTGTATTTCTCCAATCTCTAACTACATCCTCAAGATCAATTCGCTGTAGATGGGCTCAAATCAAACATTTGTGGTTTTTGAATCCAAATAATTTCAATCAAACAATTGATCCATATAGAAGTGGTATAGGAAAGGAAATATTGCCCCCACTCCACAGGTGTCGCTGCAATATGATAGCTTCCAATTTAGGTCATCAAGAAGCAAGCATGAAATGTATGATGGCTTCCAAGTTAGGTCATTCAGAAGAAAATTCCAAATAGATAGAATAGCTTCCTAAGTTAGGTCATATGGGAAATCAATGGATGTAATTTCCTTAGTTAGGTCATCTGGGAGGCCACATGTAACTCCCAAGTTAGGTCTTTGGGTGGCCAATTATGTTGAATTCGTATTAAGTATATGATTTGATTGGTATAGGTTTAAACACGTTAATGGATGGATTGATTGATTGTTTAAATTGGATACTCATAGAAATATTTTATGCTAATTACCCCCGTGTTAGGTCATTAGGGGAGAAATTAACAATAGATGAAATATCGAATGGAAAGATTTTTAATTACATGTTGCACCTAAGTTAGGTCATTAGGGGCAAGTGATGAAATGTCATATAGAAAAAATGTATGTTTTTTGCTCCCAGATTAGGTCATTAGGGGGAATTGATGGTGAAGTGTCGTGTGGTGAATTACTAAATGTTTGAAAATGATGAATTTATAATGTCGATTGATCACGTGGTGGTGTAAGGGGAATTATAAGATGACCTAAATGATATGCCCCCTTTTCTACAAAAGGGGAAGTGATGATAAGAACAAATGGTAAGCCGAAAGTAAGCACGAGACTGATAGAATGTGATAGAAAATGAAAAAATGTGTCTTAGATTGAATGGAAGACAATGTTAAGGAGATGTAATGCACACACAATGTATATAGTATGGTGGTATGTGGAGTTCTAAAAATAACTCCACAAACAGGGTGTAAATCATGGTAGAAATTCTCAAGATATGACAAAAACAGTGTGATGTGTATTAGTTGTGAGAACAAACACGAAATAATGACTATGGTAAAGTCGGGGATGAAAATTAAGTATAAGTAGTGAAGTGAAAAAGTGTTGAATCACTTCATTTGTTGTTTATGTGATTATGAGCTTGAGCACGAAGTGAGCCAAGATGCCACAAGTGAGAGAAACACGTCCTATTCATTTTGAGAGGGTGGCAACCACCGTAGCGTCACGTACAACTACGAGTTGGTAAATGTGTTGTGTTTTCAAAAAATGTATGGTATAATAGTCAAATTTCTATTGAATTTTTATAAATTGGATATTTTTTAATTTTCTCGGTGTTTGAGACCTGGACAAGATTAGTGAGGGTACTAGTGATGTTTGGGATAGGAGCGCCTAGAACTGGGCACTAGTGTACTACTCCTGGGTGCCCTAGTCTTGCATCTGGGCGCCCTGGTCCAAAATGTGATTATTTGATGTATAATGGTGAAAAATAGGTTTTTAATGTGATAAGAGAGTGTATTTTATCATGTAATGTGTTCTAACGTTGTGTTTTTGTCATTTTGTGGTGTGCAGAGGGATATCCACTCAAGGGAGTTCTACAATGGTCATCACATGAGTACTTTTCTTGGATTTGGCCTGTCAAATGATGATTGGGACGTCATGGACCATGCCGGCCTATGACACATAGCATAGATGGGGGATGTGCCCCAAAATATGCCCATGTTGACTGCATTGTGTGAGAGGTGGTGCATGGATACACGTAAATTTTGGTTGCATGCGGGGGAGATGACTGTTACGTTGGAGGATGTGTATCGACATCTTGATGATTGTTAGTTGTTGGAGAGAGAGATGTGATCAAGAGAGAGGGTATTTATTGGGAACTTTATTACTTGATGAGGCCCATGAGGCCCATTAGTTTGGATGCTAATTTGTAGTCTGGGGTTCCACACTTGCAAAATTTCATAGCAGTTGTGATTGTGTTTTATATTGCACTTGAGGGAGGAGGTGTAGGCATCTTGTATAAGATGGATGACATATGCCATTGGATAGAGGAGGAGATCATGAGATACGCGTGGGCACGGTGTGTATTAGCCCACCTATACATAGATATATATAGATTTACTCATGATGAGCATTTCCAAGGGATAAGAGCCACCATATTATTGTATGTATGGGCATTTGAGCATATAGCAGTGTTGAGGCCAGTTGGAGGGCCATGAGCAGAGTGGGCTAGGCCAAAGAAATATGTGAGGAGATGGGTTATTATTTGTGGGTGAAAGATGGACACATATACCTATATGACACTCATAGACAGGATAGGGCCCGAGGTAGTTACATGGAATTCATACCGCGATTATGGGGGATGGCCTGAGGATGCTATAGAGTGGCGGAAAATTCAAAGAAATATGTGGCTAGAGGATGGATTTCCAAGCGTGGCAAATATTTTTCAGGTAGAGAGAGTATCACGACAGTTCGGTATGGCTCAGGATGTGCCCCCAAATCCATATATATGGTTGAGAGCTATCAAAGCACCTAGGAGGGATGGAGCGAAACCATGGCCCATATGAGAGCAACCAGTACCTCATGGGCTAGATGAGGTAGATGCGATTATAAAGTCGATGGATGCAGATGACATGGGTTGTACGAAGGAGTACCACACATGGTGGATGGAACATTGATGGGTATTGTTGTTCCCATTATTTGCAGGTCTAACGGGGTTACTGCATAGAGGAGGAGGAGAGGGGGAAGCCCATGCCCCCGATAATATATCAATGGTGTAGAATCGAGCGTAATTATTTGTATAGTTGCATTGTGTAATTTTTTTTTTCCTATGTTTTTATAGATGGTTGTCTAACGCGTTGTGTAATTTTTGTTTGTAGGTGATGTGCATTGGTCCCTATTAGTTAACACATCCATCCGCACATTGACGTGGAATGTGCCGACCAATGTGCTTGGTGGAGGTATACTTGAGTGCGTGGATGATATCATGAGCGAGCATGCCCATTTATTTGATCCAGTGGCCATAGTAATGATGACGTGCACAATGTTGCTAGGTGAGAGGGATGAGGCACGTGAGGAGACTCGATGAGCCACAAAGGTGGTGGGTGGTGGTCCCTTGGAGCAGGACATGTTTTCACAATACATGGATTTGTAGCATTAGTTTTCCAAGCATTCTACAGAGATTACCCTACTATAGAGGCAGGTCGAGAGATATCGAGGCCATAAAAATGATGTCACGTTGGTGGTGAGGCATCTAGTTCTAGGTCTCTCACAGTACCTGAGAGCGATAGTGACGATGAGGTTTGATTTTTACTATTGTATATGATGTGGGGGTGTTTCCCCTAGTGATGAGACATTTGTATGATGATGATTGTATTCGAGATAGATGTATGAACACATGTTTTGATATATGATGATTTTATGTTGTTGTATATAAATGTCGCAATGTGTTTGATGAAGTATGATTTAATGTTTATTGTTGTAGTGTATGTAATGTGCTATATATTATTCTTGTTTATTGATGTAGACTCACACTATGATGTTGATAATGAAAAACACAATCAGTAATGTGAATGATGATGTATAACAAATATAATATAATTAATGAGTTAAATGAAATGTTTATTGAATTGAATTTGTAATGCATATCGAGTATAATGAGTATACTAGGATAAATGTAAAAATAGAAAGTGAATGATCACAAAATGAACATGTCGTAATGAATGTGTGATAATATAATGTGGTCGTAGTATGTTAATATGATAAAACTAAAAGGTGGAGAATTACCAATGCCCCCAACATGTTGATGAGATCATGTAGTTAAGACACCTCTATAATCAAGAATGAGTTGTGTAAGCAAGAGTATGCCATCGAAAATTATTGAGTGTGCTAGATGAATCGACAAAGCGTGTGATGAGAGGTTCTTATAACAAATACCTCAACAATCGTTTAAGAACCGTAAGAACAGAAGTTCTTCATCGAGGGCTAAGGTGATACAAATGACCTACAGAGACCGATGCAGCATAAAGCGGTGAAGTATGTGGGATGGAAGCAACATGTGAATATGTACCAAACTAGATGTCATATGGAGTAGCATTGGGATATGCAGATATATGTGAAAGCCAATGTGAAGTAGCAACGTGATGTGGTGGATAGTGTGAATGCGATGGTTATGATGATGGAGCGATGGATGAATGCAATGGAGAGCACACATGAGTGATATATGATGGTGATGGACGTCCAATACCCTAAGCACAGATGGAAAAGAGGACTCAACCAGATTATAAACTTGCTAATGAGGTAGACGAGAAATAGATCGCTCACGTGAGAAAAAACCAAAGGAGATAATGCCCTTTTCCTCTAATTGTTGAAGTTGATCATGAAAGGAAAGGCAATCATTTTCCCTATGGCCATTGATGTGATGATAATTACATTAATGTTGGTCACAATGATGTTGTAAATGATGTTGGCTAGAGGGTAAATGAAGGATACACCTAACAAGTAAGGCACAAAACACATCATGTGGTCGAGCATGATGAGAAAAATGCAATTTCTCATGTGACACAAAGCGGAGAAGGAGGAAGATCTTGTTGGAGGAGGAGAAGATGTATGCTTTGGTGGTGGAGTAGGTTGAGATTTTTTTCTTTGCATGTGAGGAAAAGGTGGAGATTGTGTAGGATGCTCAACCAATTTTGATGGAGGAGGACTAGATGACATGATAGTAGTAGATGTATGTGGAGGATCAATGATATTTTCTAAAAGGAGATCTTGCTCTAGTTCTAGGAATTTGTAACATAGAAGAATGAATGACTCATATGTATCATGTTTGCAATCTTTTTTGAGCATAGGAATCAAGCCATGATAGAAAATGAATTGATTCTCTAAGTTTATAGGTTGGAATACAAGTTGATGCATACAAGAATTAAATCATAAGATGTAATCCCTAATAGATTTTGATGAGCCTTGATGTAGAGTAGGTATGCGATCATAAGTAACCCTAGGGCCATTGTTGATGATGAAACGATGGAGGAAAGTGTCCTCTATGTCATAGTAAGTACTAATAGACCCAAAGGGGAGATGAGTGTACCAATGTAATGCCTCATTGATAATACTATGTTGAAAGGCCTTAAGTAATAATCCATCATTAGAATAGGAGTCATGGCCATGCATTAGTGTAAGAGATGAGCATGAGGATCACTAGTACCATCAAAGAAAGTGACTTTAGGTATGATAAAGTCCTTAGGAAATGCCGAATTATGAATCTTTTTGGGATAGGGTTACCATGTAATGAGTTATTGTCAATTAGAAGCATAGTAAGCCCTACTTTCTAAAGTAATTGATTGAACTGTGATTGTAATTGACCTACAAAATTCATGCGAGATATGATATCTGTGAAGGAATAGTGGAAGATGGCAATAATGTATTAAGAGGTTGTAATTTTCCATTGTGAATGATCATAGGAATATCAAGAGATGATAAAGGAGATTCTGATGCTAAAGGCACACTAGGAGTAGGTATCGAATGAGCTATAATAGATGATGTAGGTGGAATATCCATAGCGATGGTAGGACTAGCATCAAAAACATCACTAAGAGGTGAAGTGAATGACAGAGATACAACTACAGGAGAAGATGAACTAATGGGCATAGATGATGTGATAAGAGGAGATGAACAATAGGAGAATAAAAAGTGATAGATGGAGGTGACTCATGCATAATGCTAGATGCAATCTCGGGGAAAGTAGTGATGGAATGGGGGATTCACACTCAGAAGTATGAAAATAAGGAGAATCATGGCTATCAACTTGTCTCATCATGATCAGATAAAGACTCAGAGATGAGGATGTCACTAAGAGTGATATCAATAGGATCATCAACATAATACAAAAGTGAATGAGAGCTAGTGTGTGATGAATCATGAGAAGAAATATCAGGTATAGGAGAATCATGTGATGGAACTATAGTACTATGTTGAGTAGCAAAAGAATTAGTATGCACTTGTGAATGATGATCAATACAAAGCAAGTAATCAATAAGAGAATCGTCTAAAATTTCCTTAGAGAGTTCAGAAGGAGGATCACTAGTAACCATATAACATCCATGGTGTACAACAAGTGAAGGCTATAGGATTCTCAAAAATGCTAATGCCAATGGGAGAGTCTTCAAAGAGAGTAGGCACATATTTTTTAGAATCTAAGAGTTCTTGTTGAGTATGAGATGGCATAGGAATAGGATTACCATAGAGATTTGTGAGCTCACCAATGACAACCTCATCATATATAGGGTTGACACTAAAAATGAGACGTGATGGGTGAAAAAGATGAACTCTTCTTAGCCATTAAGGTTTGAAGTGGATCCTATGGAAAAATATTCTAAAATACGGGTTCACCAAAATGATTAACTAAAATATGAAATTTATATTCTATATCTAAGTTAATCTAAGTAGGTACATAAATGCAATGAATGATATAAATTGAAAGATAAGTGCTAACTAATTTTATTTGATATTTAAATGAAGTGAAATAGGAGGGATAAGATAATAACCTGGAATTGACTTACCTCATTGTGTTTCGAGACTGAACAAGATGATGTGCGGACGGAGGAAGGTGTGACATAACAACCCATAAAATTGTAGCAAATGGTGATTTTCCCATACTAGGGCACCTAGAGGAGGACTTGGGGCGCTGTGGATGCTTTGGTCTGCAGTATGGGCAGTCTAGTCTGCTGAACAGATCAGGACCTTAATCTAGAAGTGTCATTGGATATTTGCAATATATCAATCTTATTCGCGTGAATGTCGTAGTAGCTTTGTTGATGACGTTGTAAAATTGTAATGAATATTCACTTATAAAACCCCATACAAAGCATCAAACCGCTAAAAAATAAATATACATATGAAGGGGTCAGACTTTCCTTAGCGGCCACAAGGGTGGACTTACAACTAAGCGTTGCGCTACATCTCGAACCAATGTAATTTTGTGTGTTTTGTGTGTCCAATTCTGCCTAGGGTGCCCTAGTGCCAATGTCATGGAGATAATAGGAAATAACAAGATGTAAATGTAAAATGGTGGATGGAATAGAATAAAATTCCCTTTCCTATACAAAGGTGTTTGATGGAATGATGCCTAAATGCAGTCCCTTGCCTTATAGATAGCTAGCCCTTGATGGTAAATAGATTTACCGTAAGATAATAGGTATTTTGTGTTTATATAGGGATCTCTTGCTCAAATTTTGACACTAATGATCCGACATGTCAACTAGTACCTATGGGAATGCGAGGGAAATTTGTAGAGACGGGCCTAGAAAATCTAAATTAAAACCAAGTGTTGCTAGGACTAGGGTGTCTAAAATAAGGACTGGGGCGGCCATGGGCACCCTAGTACTACCCTAGGCACCCTAGTCAAAGACTAAAGACGTCAAATGACTAAATAATGACACCCGAGACTCCCTGAGAGATGACTAGAACTATGTAAACAATTGATGACTGTGCAAGAAAAATGACGGCGATAACCGACTAACGACATGACTAGGGGATGGGTCATTAGTGAATACTTTTCTTGCACAAGATCCATTTATAAAACAACATACTTGGTGGTATAATTTTAATAGTAAGTGCGTGATTTTGTGACTACATATTCGGAGCATATTTTTTTGGGTTTTTTAGATTATACAAAACCACTCTTAGGGTGTACACATGTGAAACAACCACGTACAGAGAAAATTTAGTCATTGTAGGTTTGCAGGTATCCTTCTTGCCCATCATTTTTTGTTGACCTCCATAAAAACTAGTGTTTCATTTATTGTTTGGGAGATTCATTTTTAGGATGGTGGTTTTGTTTTTGAAATATATCTTGTTGGTGCTATTTGAAGGAAGATAAATCCATTGCTTACTTTTTACAGAAACAAAGTATGAAATTGAATGTTTTACCGTTTTGGAATATAATATTTTTTTGTTTTTGTGTCTTACTTGTTAGGGTTTTTGAAAATGCTACGTTCCCTTGGCCTGTGTGCCTCTTAACACCGTGTGTGGTGATTTTGTTATGTGTGTGTGATTTGTTTGTGATTGCTCCCCGCTAGGATTTGTTTTGTTTTCATTTTTTATGTTATTATATCTTTACCTACAAAATTTCCAAGATGACCTCTCCTTTGTGTGTCGATTTTTCTTGTCAAAAAGGGCCAAGCTGGCTATAGACATATAGGTTTATGGCTAGATTTGTGGTTGTGTAGTATCTTTTTTATGGCTTTTGTTTACCTCTGTTTCTTCCAAAATAGCTCTAGAGTTTTTTTGATTCACAATTAAGGCTTATATTTTTCCTCCATTATTTTTTGTGAATCTAATGATTTTGCCATGGGCTTGAACAAGCTAGGGCCATTACAAATGGTAACTATTCCTACCAACATGAAAAGGGGTTAAAAATAATATTGTTTAGGGATTTCCCGGAGGTATAGGTGTTAGGGTTTTAAGGTTGGTCCATTATTTTAATCCACCCTTTATCCATTATTTTCATGTGAGGGATTTCTGTCATGTATTTTTGCATTATTTTATAAACATATGTGAATATATACATATTGGGCTGAAAACAGATGACTACAACCTCTGTACACTTCTTTGATCTCTCAATTTTATGCATTTGTTTTAGAAAAAGTAAATAGATACAGAAAGAAACTATTTTACAAAGCTAATGCCTTCTTATTGGCCATTCATTTATTAGCGAAAACATTGTAGGTACAAGGTCTAAGATTGAATGTATTGTGTTCGAGCCCTAAAAATATTGGTTTTCAAAGTACCTTGATATTTTTTACCTTAGCAAATATACACTCAAATATATTATATTACTTTAATTATCAAGATTAATTTATAAGTGCTTGCATTTTGGTTTGGGGGAACAAGTTTCGTAGACCCTATTCTTGGATATCGTCACATTATATATTTTTTCAAAGAAGTGGTTTACAATGTGATTTAGTTGAATCTTTGCTAAGATTTTTAAATTTGTTTTGTTTTTTTGTTTTCTTAATGTAGTTGGTTCTCGTTTTGGCTTATTTTACATATATCTCTATGGGTGGAAAATTTAAATTAAGAAAATTCACCAAGAATGTGATTGGAACTATTTGATGGAATCTTCAATCATGCCCATTTGTTACTCATCTTCACCAACAATGTGAATTTTCTTCCACTGGGACCTTCGAACCGTACACGTATGTTGGCCATTTTTTCTTTAAATTCATCCTCTATAAAGCTCAAGCATTTGAATGCCATTGTATTTTTCCTTTTCAATGGTTAAAATTTTGGTGTAATTTGGGAAGATATTGTCCAACTATGATTCTTTTTTACATGACCAAGTTGGTTGAGGTAAATATTTGATGCAGATTTATCATTATGTTGCATGCACTCTTCAACTATACCCATATGTTGGCCATTTTTTCTTTATATTCATCATCTACAAACTTTTAACAACACTAGCTCAAGGATTTTGATGCCATTATATTTTTCCTTTTCTGTGCATGTAGAGCTGGTAGGAGTTTGGCTGTGATGATGCAAGAAATAAAATTCAAATTCCAAAGTTAAAAGTTTGGTGTAATTGGGTGAGATATTGTGCAGCTATGATTGTTTTTTATAGGACCAAACTAGTTGAGGGAAATCTTTGATGTAGTTTTATCATTATGCACTCAATTCGAAAAGTGCTTATCTTTGAACATTGGCATTATAGTTCTATTTGTTTGCTTTGAATTTTTAGAGATGTTGTTTTGTTAATAGTTAGTTTATTATGCTATGAATTATTGTTGTTTTCAGCAATTTTTTTGGACACAACAAGTTAATTTTGGAACTTCCATTGATCCCCAAACTCCTTTTTTTGTTATTAATTTCCAAGCACCGCATACAACCGCTAGATGAACCCTCAATAATGTTCTTAACCTCCTCTTATTGCATCAAATCAGCTTAGAGTTGGGATTTTCTAGTTTCTTTGTCTTTTATTTAATTTGTGTTCCATTTTGACTATAATACCATCCCACACGTCATACTTTGTATTCTTATTGTTATAATGTTATTTCGAGTACCAATTGTTGTTTCAGAGATCTTATGATCAACCCATTGCATTTTCTTGGAATGATTGCATTATAGTTGCCCTATACAATTTTATTATAATTAGTGCAAGTAATTTTATTTTCATTTATGTTAATCAATAGAATTTTTTTTTATAAATAAATAGTGGTTAAAACAAAAACAAAAATTATAAGAGAAGTATTAGTTAATGTTAAGTAAATATTTTACAATTGTGAATAAAGTCATTATGAATTATTGTTCTTTAAACTAGATTGGTCTTTATGACCTATAAAAGTGCATAGATAATGTATTTCATCTTCAGTCTTGCAGCAGAGTATATTCTTGGAGTTGTTCTTACTATTTCAAGCTTCAACTATGTCTTGTCCATGAGCAATGAGTACTCATAAAAATTGCACTTCCTATAAGGAATACTGTAATCATTGATAAGATGGGATGACTTTAAAAAATCTTTAGACCAAAGCGGCCTTCAGGACCTTTCAAATCTGGAAAGTGTGTTCCTATGACCATTTAATTATTAAATACATTTTTAAGCCTTGTTAACTGGAATGTATGATAAATAAATATAAAAAAATCTTTGTTCTTGTCAAATTTGTGTGTTTATTGTTTTAGAGAAATAAATTGATACATTAAAAATTTTTTAAAGGTAATGAATTTTTATTATGGATTTTCACATTGGTGAAGTTGAGATAGAGTTTGAGTGATGTGTAATGTTTCGAGATATTGACCTGCTTTTGTATTGTTTTGTATTTATGTTAAAAATATGTGCATGTATCAACTTGAAAAAAGGCACCATTCTTTCCTTTTGTTGAAATTATGTGTTTGTTTCTTTTGAGTAAAAAAATCTAGTGTTCGAAGTTGATGACTTTTTTATGAAATTTTGTAGCTTGAATTTTTTTTTGTTTATGTGAGGTTTTTTGGCTTTGGGTGGCTATGTTTTTATTATGTTGCTTTAGTTGAGTAAGTTTGTGCTGCCTATGCATGGAACATGGTGATATTTAATTTTTTTAGCCCCATGCATGACTTGCATCTAGGTTGCAGGTTTCTTTAGGCACCCATGCTCATAAGTGCCTTCTAAATATGTGTTTTAACACCTATTGAAGTTGTAGCTTTCATATATATTTTCAGCCCCACACTCTTTACACATTTGTAAATAATTGAATCATATTACATGTGTCAACTTAAATAATATTTTTTGTGAACAAATTATCAACCCTCTCAAATTTCATTATTTAAAGAGAGGTTGCCACAATCTAAAATTCCATTGTGACTAAGAATGTTCCCTTCGATTGCAAATGTTTTTGAAGTGTTGCTATTGTGTTTACATTTTAGTTAGAAATTTCAAATGGATGAAAGAACAAAGATTGAGATTTGTATGAAGATAAAGAACATTGTATTTTTACAAGGAAAAACTATTTTTATTGTTAGGGGCCTTTAAAAGTATACCAAGGGCACTTAGTGTTGTTTGGAATATTGTTTTCGCAGTTTAGTGCTTCGGAGTGTTTGTTTGCTTTTCTTTACAGTGCTTATAGATAATAAATAGTGTTAAAATGTTGTATTCTTTGTTATTCTCAACTTTTAAATAAGTTATGGTTTTTTAATTTCCATTGAAGTTTTCTCTTTCGACACAAGACAAATGATGTTGAGTTTAGGTTAAAAATAAAAATATAAGTATAAAGAGTTTTTTTATAAAGTGTGCATCTTTCCAAGAATTGTAAAATTTCAATGAGTTTTTGTTGTTGCTATATAGTGTGCACTTTCCAGAATTGTAAAATTTCAATGATTTTTTTTTTTTGTTGCCAACTAGATTTACCATTGAAATCTTGTTAAAAGCTCTCTTCAACACATCGGTACAAGAGATTTAATGCTTCAACAACGTTTATGATTTTGGCCAAGGTAATTTTTATTTCTTGATTTGGCAAGCATGTCAAACATGATCCCTATAGGTGCATGACATGTTTTCAATGCTATGTTCTTCCATATGACATTCTTGCATTGTTTCATTTTTCGTGTGGGGCGTCTTGTCCCTGTTGCACATACATTGTTAGTAGCAATGGTATGTAAGTTGCATGTTCATGGTCATAGAGATGCATACTCTCATGGATCCCACACCCATCCTTGGAGCCCTTCACTATTATACCTATCGGCATACCCAATGCACCTTCATGTGCATTTGCTAGTAAATTAACCGAATCGAAACACAAAAATAACTAGTTCAATTATAACTTAATAAAATAAGTCTATAGAATTCATAAAGACCATAAACAACTTCTATAAATGGTAAAACATCAAATAATTAATAGAAAGTAAAATATGTGACAATGTCAACCTATATGAATGACATAAATATTTAATAGTAATTTGAATGGCATTTTCCTTGTATATTTTAAATTAAAACTGCCCAAATATTTTAACGTTAATTTTGAAGATGTCCTCCTTTTCCCTCCATAAATGTTCACACCTGAATAATAAATTTTAAAATATGTCCAGTTATTATATAATAGTGTGCTCTTTGGACAGTAGCGAATAGTGTTGGAAATCCGCCCGCTTCATCATAATTTGCTTCTTCATCATTTGAGGGGAATACCTTAAGTCCTCTGCTTCCCTCTTCATCCACACACATGGATGCGCTCACAAGAACACTATTAACCTTCTTCCACTTGGATTCTCGGTATAGGGAATACCCAAATAACTGCCTGGCTCTATAGTCAGCAGCAATCCAAGCACGGGTGCCACGAGGCAGATGGGGAGGGTGTGGCTGACACGTGCTTCTGTTTCCTCCCATAATCCTTCCTGCATGTCCACGTAGACCATGTGGAAACCCTTGGAACCAAGCTCCACACATTTCTCTTTCAATGTTTCTAAACTCCTCCCATTCGCAGGTGAAGTGAGATCGCACATGCTCAATAACAGGCCCACTCACTCACTTCACCTTCTGCAAATGACGACGAGGTGGATAACTCCCCCAGCTTTCCATCATCATCAACATGTAGTAATCGGGACTCACTGTGGAAAAATGCTCTATTCCTTACATCATGGAAAAATGCTCTATTCCTTGCATCATGCAAAAATGCTCTATTCTTTGCATCCTGGAAAAATGCTCTATTCCTTGCATCCTGGAAAAATGCTCTATGCGTTGCAAAAACATATAGACCCTGCAATGCGATGGTTACTATATAAGAACAATCATGATAATCATGACAAGTAAAAATTCTTAATCAAACAAGAAGCTATGTACCGCTTACCTCGAATGACAACAACACTTCTAATGAATATTGGTGCTTCACTTGTTCCCACCGCTTTATCAACTTGGGGCTTCTCGAGATGTCAGCAAACATTAAGCTCTTCATCTCCGCTAAAATGTCCATTGCTTTTTCCTCAAGTTGAGAACAAGATGAGACATTAATTGCAATGAGGGAACTCAAGCATCCAAAATCACTTGAAAGACTCTCTAGGCCCTCACACCCAGCGATGCTCATATATTCCAAAGACTTTAGCTGACCAAAATTTTGTGGTAGACATGAGAGGTTGTGGCAATCTTTTATATACAACCTCTTCAAAGCAAAAAGGCTTCCAAAGCTCTCGGGAAGGCTTACTAAATTACTGCAAGAAGATATATTTAATTCTTCCAAAGCAGACAGGTTCCCAAAGGTTTCAGGTATGGTTGTAAACCCTTCACAAAAGCGCAATGTGAGAGAACGCAAAGACTTATGTTGGCAAAGAGTGGTGGTGGTAACATTCTCCAACGTAGCATATTCTAAATAAATCTCTTTCAATGAAGAGACGCCGCCAGAGAACTGCATTAAACATGTGTAGAATTTCACATATTAGCATTGCCTGACAAATGTGTTTAAAAAGATAGTATTCTTGGTAAAGAAAACAAATGTTCAGATAGAGATTTGTAGACTTTGCCTCACAAAACTTGTCGCCTTCGGAGAAGTGGCCAATAAATACTGCTAATTTGGGAAGTTTATTGAGATCCATCTTTGAGTAATTAGGATAGTCAAGCTCTAAAAACCTTAGATTTTCAAAGGTTCCCTGCATTCTCCGTTTACAATATTCGATTTTTCCAAGCACAAAACTCTCAGAGATCTGCTCATTGAATTCAGATGTTTTGCTTCAACTTTGTAGTCGGATGTGTCAGAAAGATATATCCCCTTTGTATTATGAATCCTCTGCAAATATATTCAAATGTTAAAAACAAATAGTTCTCCAAATGCGGAAAAATAAATAAAGAGGATACCTGTGCATCTTGGAGAACATCGCTCAAAGATTCTTCGTCTCTGATTCTATCCCCATCTGACAACATTCTCCCTCGTGCATTCACTATATCATGAACATTCAATTGTCCTCCTTCTGTTATATTTACCAGCGCGGCCCGTTCCAGCTCTAAAAGCTGCATCT
Source organism: Taxus wallichiana var. yunnanensis (assembly GCA_018340775.1). Lineage (NCBI taxonomy): Eukaryota > Viridiplantae > Streptophyta > Pinopsida > Cupressales > Taxaceae > Taxus > Taxus wallichiana. Next base: position 411,761,844 of record CM031244.1, read on the forward strand.
CTCCAAATATATAGGCCACTGTGTCCCGTTCCCAATTATAAAAGAAAAAAACAATATCTTGGAATGCATCTTTAGACGACTGTTTCAAACGATGATATACAAAGTCCACCATACGCTCACTTAGTTCTTCACTTCCTCCTTTCAGCAGCTCTTCCTTGATAAGATCAACCGCCTCCTTACAAGCAGCCACACTCTCTGCATGTTCACGTAATTCAAATCCAGCTATTTTCAAAATCAAAGGAATACCACTACATATTTGGAGAAGGCCCTCAATGTCTATGCTGGGGTGAAAAGTTGCTTCGCGCCTCCCTAACACATACTCACATAATATTTTCTCTGCCTCTATTTGTGGAAGAGAACCTACCTTATGTGAATAGCGCTGGATGCCTGCATGTAAAAACTACGAGTCTCATCAAGATTTCTGGTTGTTAAAAGTATTTTACTCTCTGCTGGAAGTGATGTCAGTTCTTTTACGGGGAGAAGCTTTTCCAGGTCAGTGTCTTTTAATGCATTGTCGACAAACAAGAAAACAGGTTGAGAAGCTTTTTTAAAAGCCTTTGACAATTCTTGCTGACCTTCGACCCAACTAGTGAGCTCAACAATTTCGCTAAACAAGTTTCTTAACATTTTTGCTGCAACAACTTAAGATCGCTCTCGGAACAATTTTGTTCCATATCAACTCTGCAATGTTTGTAGTTATTCAAATTAAGGGAGTTGAAGACGGCAGTGGCTAAGGTGGTCTTACCGATTCCACCTTGCCCATAAATAACCACAATCCTCCTAGATTTATTTTCCATATCTAGAAGTTTAATCACTTGATCTTTGCCTCCCTCAATGCCAACTGCAAACCCAATACACATTGCTTAGAAAAATAAAACTGAAAAATAACTGCACTTATACACATTCATTTTGAGAATGGTCTTTAAATGAAAGAAGAGTATGATATGAATTATTATTTTTCCCATGCAATGGCTATGATGATCTTTAAAAAAAAAAATCATGGAGAGATTATGGCATAGCACAGAATTGTTGAGAATATTTATAGGAGTTTTACGAGTAAGATTTGATCCCATAGTTGTAGTTATTGAGGAGATTAAATGTTTATCAATACTGACCATTAAAGAGCTTATGGAATCTTTACAAACAAAAAAAAAAGTTGAATATAACAATCATTCCCTCTTGAACATGTATTTCAATCATAGATGTCCTGAAAATGAAAAAGAGAACCTATCGTATTATTATAGAGATTCCTCTAGAGAAATAAATAAATATAGACAAATATTTGTTTGAAGTGATGAAAGATTAAGCAATTTTCATGAAAAATGAATAACAAATTATAACTTCTATGAAGTAGGGGTAGCACTTATGAACATGTACATGGAAGTCAAAGGTATTACAAATTTTATGTACGATATTATTATTATTATTTTATGAAATTTATCATTATGCTTAAGAGTGTAGAAAGAAAATATTTATATGAATAAGAAAAATGTAAATATCTCCAAGGAAAATGAAGAAAACATGAAAAACAGTGTGATCTATGTTAATGCGATGCAATATTATTGAGGAAATAACCAAAAAAAAATTGTATATAGAAATGTTTAGCAAATGAGTGAAAACAATAATATGTTTGTACAATTTTACAATTCAATTAATTAAAAGTGAAGGTAAAAATCAATTAAAAGTTTCGATTATGAGAATATAAATAACATCATTATTCACACTAAGAAAATGTGATAAAAAAACATATTTCATTTTTTTGTGCCTACTTTATTAACATTGAAAACTTGTATAAAAGGAATACAAACTTATATTTGAGAAAGATACATGTGTGAGTTATAATAAGAATGGAAGCAATAAATTTATTTCAAAAGTGTAGATGAAAAAGAATTCTTATTATCCTTTAATAATTCAAAGTTAATTATAATTTTATTTAAGTTTGTACTAGAAAATGAATCATGGCTTTGGAACTTTAGATTAAGGAATTTGAGTTTTAGTGATTTGAATTTAATGCAAAAAGAATATTGTGAAGGGTTTTGAGTTTTTTTTAAAGTTGCATTGTTAAGAAACAAAATTTCAAGTTAGTAAATTGTGAAGGGAAATATCTTCACTTGAGCTTATTCAAATTGAATTGTGTGGAATAATCTAAACAATTTTGATAAGTAATTAGAATTATTTGATGACTTTCATTGATGATTTCAACTATAAAACTTTGGTTTATTTATTCAAGAAAAATTGAAGTTTTTCAATATTTTTAGAAGTACAATAAAGTAGGCTTGACTCCTAAATTATAGGAGATCATTTCCTATATATTAGTAAATATGATTAACAAAGAACTCAATGAATTATTTGCTTTATTGTGTCAATCTCTACACCAAAATTCATAGTCATGGTACTTATGAAAGAGCTCCGTGATGTGTATCCCAATTACATCACATTTCAATTGTTTTGAAGCATCAAAGCCTCCATGTGACATAATATTTCCATCCTCTCATATTCATCCTTATACTTATTTTCAACACATATGAACATTCACCATGTGATGCGGGAGCATAACTTGCGGAGACCATAACTTTTGATCTGACTGTTGGATTGTCCTAAAATTTTACATGGTGGTAGATATACATTAGTACTATGCTAAAGTCAAGTTTTCTATAAGGTTGTGGAAATTTTGGCTTATTTTTGGGCATGGATTCCTTCATCTAGTGGCCTAAAATTGGCTATGAATGTTTTTTTCACTTTTGACTAGGTCTTAGAACTTTAATAACTTTTGTTCCGCTTGCTAGAATAAGTCAAATTTTCGCGTGAGTCCTAATTTATAAATTCACATTTGGCATGCAAATTTTGGGGCCCATCCGAGTTGTTTTGTTAGTAGGTATTCTTTGGCATTTTAGGGTTTTTAGAGTAGACGTGAAATAAAAGGAGGATTGTAATGATGTAAAATATTAGTGTGGATTCCAGAATGAGAAGTAAGCTATTTTGAAACTCCTTTTTTTTATTTGCAAAGTTGTTTATGTGTGTTTTGGAGGTATTTCAACCTCTTGCAGCTGGATTCACATCACCATGTTATCCCTTTTAGCACCTTTGAGTTTTCCACCATCAATTTGACCTACTTGTTTGATCTCTTCATAATTTTTTATTCCTTTAGTGGACACCATTAATTGCAACAATAGTGTATGGAAAATATTTTCCTTCAAATGACTACATTGACCATGGTTGATAATCTAGAGAATATATTTTTCACATTTGGCAACATCAACCATGGTCAATATTTTTACTAAAGAAAAACTATGAATGTCGATCATGATTTCTATATATATTCGGCCTTGAGAACTCATTCTAACAACATTCTATCAAGAATTTGATTTTTTGGAGCTCGCTTATTTTCCCTTAAATCTTATATTTCTTAAAGTTGGTCATATTTGTTTTCTTTAATGTTCACACTTGGAACATTAGGTACATCCGGTCAAAAAGCATATGAGCTACACTTCCCATGGTTTACCTAGTATTTGGAGTGTTCAACTAGAGCTTTTATTATGTCTTCTTCTATTCATATGCGGTCACCCACATCAACTCTCTCATAAGATGTTGTTGACCTAGGGGGAGGTTAGTGCACTAAAAGTGTCTTCACATAGGTAAATATATCCACCTCTTTCTTCATTGATGCATTTTATGTTTGGACATGTTTCATTGGTATTTTCTTGCATAGATCATGATAGGAATATATATTCTTTATCCATTTCATTTTCTAAATGTTGAATCTTGTCTTACTATACCCTTTTTGAGACTTATATCCTTACCCTTGATCTTTGAAAATATTTCTTTTGTAACCTTTAGGATCCCTTGAGCCATTTTCCTATTTGATTTAGGACCTTATTATCGTCAACAAATAAACATGTTTCTAGTCGAACATTGCCATCCTATCCTAGATCTAGGATTTGGAACCTAATATCTTATATAGTGTGTGAAGTAACACCTTCCTAATTCTTTGCCCCTATTTACATACAATCTCAAGGTTTGCATCTTTAAAATGGTTCCCTCTCATTATCCTAGTCTAGATTTTCCTTTTAGAGAAACATAGAGGATATTTTTGATTCATTCTCTATTTGCATACACACTTCACTCACATGAGGAGGAATACATCAAATTTGATTGATGTGAATATGTTGTGTAACATTTTCACTCAATAGGAATTCTGAAAAGTCAGCTCGTGCTTAATCTAGGGGTTTGCTTCACATGTTTCCATGTTTTTATTAATATTTTAGAGTCCTATTTGTATCATAATTTATACTTATTTTTTGTTGTCTATTTATAACAATCATCTCTTAAATTTTGATAAGGTTTGTATGGCTATAAAACTCTATTTCTTCATAACATTTCATTTATTCCTATTTTATTACAATTACTAAAATATTAAAACATATAATTATAAATTATAATAAAATATTTATACACACAATTATAAATATAAAAACAATCTTCTTGTTAATCCAATAAATAAATATAACCTTTCTTATATATATAATCTTCTTTTAATCTAATAACAAATTATTGTTATTATCTTTTAATATATGGATACACATTTATACACATACATGTACACACATAACACAATAGATTCCCCCTGTGAATAATACCTTACTAAGTGAATCTCTTTTGTCCAAATGATGATTGGTATCTTATTATTTTACTAAAGCTTCTTCTAACTATTTCTTATTCTAGTCTTTGTTGTAATTCGAACATAAATAAAGGCCCGAGCTAAAAAAATTCGTACCTGCTTGAGAAGGTTCTCCTTGCGAGGGAGGCACAACAGCAGGTATCCTATTCAAAACGTTGCTCATATCAGCGGGTATTCTCTCTAGAAGAGTGGTTGCAGCTTCTAATGTGAGTTCTGAGTACTTGTGGTCGAGTTTTGATCGGAAACTCTGTAAATCTTCAGCCTCCACCGGAGCAGCAAAAAATCTGTTCACCCATTATAAATCAGTGAAAATTTATTATGAATAGGACCTTAGTAAATGTATATTCATGTTGTATGAAGCGGAGGTACCTTGAAATGCCGTCAGAATTCATCTGCGATACACACATAAGCGAGCCTTCCACAATGAGTTGAAGCGCCTCATTCATTTCTTCTTCCCGCAGGTGTCTATCCAACCGCTTGAGGTTTTTGGCGAGCTTACATAAGTCTTTGAGTAGCTCTTCGCATTGGTTTATGTTTGAGGAAATTTGGTCAAATCTATCCAACACGAAAGCTACAACAGAAAGCGCCACTCCCAACCATTTTATCTGCGCTCCTTCCTTGCTTATATCAATGACTAATTTACATGTTTCTCGATCAATCTTTGGCATGGACACCTTCTGTAGGGTAAAACATGGCCGACCAATATTACTGAGTGATCCTCTTCTCTTACTAATCTGGATCAAAGAGATTAATAAACAGAAATGTGTTAACAAAAGAGGTTTGGTCGAATACCTTGCAATTACATGCATGTCTGTTGGCTCGCTTCAATATCTTCTCCAGTAAATCACCACCAGACTTGATAGAAGAACCTACTCCATCTCGATCTCTATCTGGCTTATCGACATTTCTCCCTGAAAATTTTTAATATTCATTTAATTGTGCAATAACAAATATGAATTGAAGATCGAGGGGGAAATGGAATTTATGGTTACCTCGCCAATGGCGTTCAAGAGTTGATCAATATAAGATATAAGAGCATCAATTTGGGTCATGTCGTCGAAGATCAGAGACATACTACTAATGAGATTTTCATTCTCTGGCTGGAAAGTAGAGCAGGAACAGCAGCATGAAGTGTTACCCATTATTATTCTCTTACTAGTTGAGCTTGTGACGTGGGTTAAACAAATTGGAGAACTGGACTAGATGACTTAGACACAGATTGGTGAGAGTATGTGATTACATGTGAATGCGTTCGAGAGATTGAAAGGCTTTATAGAGATTGTTGATTAGTAGGAATACAAAATACAGTAAAACAGAAGAAGAAGATAGGAATACGTTCTTTTCTTCATCTGGCAGCAATATTTTACTCTTTTTCTCGGAATGAGCGTTTGTGCGGGCAAGCTGTTAAGCATCTTTCCACGGCCCACCGTAAAAGAAAAAGCCACATTTACAAGTCAGTTCTGCATAACGAGTCAAGAAAAGTCCTCAGAAGGAATTCCAACGCAAATCTTCCACTACCTACCTTATGAAGAATAATGTAAGATTTATTTATGCCCCCGACCCTATCATTGTCTCTTGTCAGTTAAAGAGCAGTCAGTCGTAAAAGCATGGAGAATAATTACATTAAGTTGTGGATTCCAAACAAAAGGTAGAATGGTATGGACATCTCTAGCTATCTTTGTTTTTTTCGTTTAGGAAAATATATATTGCCTCATTCATCCCTCTATATGTATTTATTCGAGACAATTTTCTTCTTTTTTAATTGAAAATCCAATCGAAATATTATGTATTTTTATTTTAATTTCTTTGTAATAAAATTGTGTGGAAATATTATTTTTTTATATTAAAAGTGATATGTTTATAATGGCAACGTAGAAGTTAAGGTTTAAGTTTGAGAGTAGTTAACTTGTGGAACAAGTATGTTTTTATGGTATTAATAGTGGAGGGTAATGGAGTCAATAACTTGATTGATACTCTTTTTTATTCGTAAATATGGATAAGTGTGCACAAATAAGTGTATATCCATGGAGTATTTTATAATGAAGATTACAAAGTGCATCTTCATCGCATACAATAGGGAAGAGACGCCAATAGTTGAGTAGGGTCTAATTGTGGATATAGTGTCTTGAATACACAACACCCAATAGTTGTCATAAAAGTACTTGGTGATTAATTATTTTTGACATGATAACACTCGATCACATCATGACATGTAAGATTTGTCATTATTAAATATTCAATGTTCAACTATTATCACCCATGATCAAGTATGGGTCCCAATCAAAATGTAGTGTAAATTCAAATTTACTAATTTTAATCAATTCAAAATATATTTTTCCTCCAATTCAACACTAAAAAAATAATATATAATTTTAAAAATCTTTGAACTACATGTTGGTGAAAAATTCAAAATCCCACATTGTATAGAATTGATTTTGTGGACCCCTAACTTAGGTGCACCACTTTTGGTGTCTCTCCCTAGTGTATGGTTTATTTAATACACTAACATACTTTATTGGTATTTTAGAGGTGTGCGTCGAAGGATTGCTATTAGGAGGTGTACAAAAATTGACTCATTTTTTATTTGCTCAACAATTTATGAAAGTTGTTGCTATGGACTCGAAGTTATGTTTTGTTGTCATTGTATATGTGTTTTTTTCTCAAAGAATCATCTACATATTTGTAGGTGTTTTTTTGGGGTTCAAGAGTAGAAACTACGAAGAAAATGAATAATGCATTAAAGAAGAGTTTTATCAAGATGCTTCATATTTGCACACTAGAATACCTCTTGATCCTAATTCGAATATGATTTTCATAAGGATCAATACAATGCTTTTACTATATGAGTTTCTTCATTTCATTTAGAAATTAAAAACAAATAGTCCAAAGAAAGAACTTATTACTTCAAAGCACCTATCGTATGAGGCATGTATAATTGTTTTTGGGAATTGATTTATTCATACGGCTAATTAGTATATCATGATGAAGAGGAAATGGAAAAGGAAATGACATATCAATAAGCATCAAGGAAATCTCATTTACATGTCAACATTGTAACCTTGAAACATATTTGGCTCAAACCCATATGTGTTTCACAAATATAATAATATAGTTGTAAAAAAACACTATATAATCATCACGTGAGACTATACAAAAACATACTCATCAATTACCACATATAACATGTGTTATAAATAGGAGATTTCATTTATACAACACAATTATTATAGAGAATCAACACAACCAGCAATATCTAAATATTCCATAAACAACTCAACCAATAGGAGGCACAAATTATTAGAAACAAAAATGTGGTAGAAACACATCAAAATATGTGGGTATCATAAAATCATGAAATAAAAATATGAATATAAAAAAATTATAAATATAAAAAGAGTGTTAATGTGTAATTCTTTTCGTAAATATCTAAATCACTTATATCTTCTTTTGAGAATTATTTGTATGTTTCAAGTACAACTTTATTTGTAATTTTTTCTTCTTCTTAACAATATCCTTTCTCAATGCAAAATGGATGACAAGAATCTCACTAAAAGCATCAAGCCCCTTAACTAACTTAGGATAAGTGTTCTTACTTATATCTAAAATGGGTGGAGGTTGTTATTTGGATGATTCTATGAACTAGCAATCACATGTGAGGTGTGCGATGTTAACGCCGAAATCAAAATATTCTTAAGGCGGAAAAGTAATTGAAAAACACAACAAAGCAATATGATATTTCTAGTTAGTAAATGAAAAACAAAATGAAGTAGTGAAAAGTGGAGAAGTAGAAAAGATTCAGAGTCCAGAAGAAGTGGAGTAGCTTGAAAGGGAAGGTCCACCACCGAATAAGAGGGGATTGTTAAGGATAGGGAACGAAGACGGGATTCCTCTTATAAGCGTGATTGCAAAATTGCTGCTGAGAAAATTTGTCATAACAAGTGAGTGGAAAAAGGGGTGAGATCCGATAGGTAGACAAGGTGGGAACAATCGATATAGTTGTGAAGGAAAGTCGTTGTGTTTCCATGCCCCCAATTTCAATAGTGGTTCTCTTCAAAGTAAAGCCTTGAGATTTTTGGATTGAAAACAATAAATCCAAGTTAACTGGTAATTGCATTCGCGACCTGGAAATTACGGAAGTTGGAACATGGGAGGGGTTGTTCATAAGGACCCCGCGATATCGATCGAATTTGACAACAACTAATAAAATCAAATATGGTCGACAAAAGAAGTTGACGTAAACAATGTCGATTTATATAAATGTGACGTAAACATGCTTTAATCATCCGACGCGTGTGACAGCTCACTCTCCAACCACTGTGAGCCATGTGTATGGTAGATGAATGTCTGTGCTTCACCGACCAAATACATCATAAGCATCGATGTCTATATCAGTTTCCAAAAATGGAGGAGGCTTCTAGTCATAATTAATTTTCTTATGATTGCAAGGTAACTCAAGCTAAAGTACATGTCAATTTCATAATGAACGATGATAATATGAGTTCCCCAAAAAAATTTAAAAATCCCTAAAATGTTTTAGAACAATCATTATTTCTTAGCTAACACCAATTATAATATCAATTCATAAAAACCCGTTCGGAGCATTCTTTTGTTAAATCTCTCGACACATTTTTGGTTCAACCACACAGCTCTGGAGGATCTTCGAGAAATTATCGTTTCCTTACTAAACGTGATAATGATGTAAATAAAGAGACCGGGCGAATGCAACTGGAAAAGACGAAAGACATTTAATTTGGCTTTGTTAGACGACGATCGGAGACAAAATTTAATGACAAATGCTAGCCCCAGCCATTGCCTCATCGAGAAGGTATGACAACGCAGGCTAAAACAGTTAAAAGTATCCAATCGTTGCATGCCACGTGTACGGAAGATGACAATTCGTACATCGTTGACCAAAAAATCACAGACGTTGATGTCTTATCGGTTGTCAGAGGGGGAGGAGGCTTCCCCCAGTGAATAGGCCTTTTGGCGTAATTATATTCAATTTTATAAAAATATTAATGTATGTTGCTAGTTTTCATACTATGTTGTGACAGTCCACCATGTGCACTTGTGCTCAAAATTTTCTATATTCATATATCACTCTTGATTCTTAATGTCTTTATAATACAATATAGTCGAGTTATGGTTAAATGTGGGGGAGGGGACATTTTCCTCTCATCCTGTCGTCCCCAAGACCTCTGGTTTTCGGGGTACACGTCCTCGCATAACATTTCTTTACAAAAATATTTGTCCATGCATACATTTAAAGTTCTCTTTAGAAAAGTTGGGGAATATATTTGATGGAACGCTAGCATGTGTAGAGGTCTTGGGGGTTTGGTGATATTCCATCATTCTTAGGCAGCTCAAAGCAAAGACATATGGTGACCCCACTAAAGAATTACAACTCCAACAAACTTAACATTGTTATCCTCTCTTTCGTAATTTACAACTCATATGCAATTGCTAGCATTTATAAAAACAAGAGGCGTATATAATTATTTCAAACTTTTATTATAAGGTAATTATGAATTTATTCGTATTTATTGTTTCCAATTTTTCTCAAATTTATATGTAATTTCACATCAATCCCGAATAAATGATTTTTCCTCGTAAATGATAATTTTGAAAAATAAAAAAATTAATTTTAAATAGCGATGTTAACACTGAAACGGAAAATATTGGTGAGTGGAAAAGGAAATTGAAACTAAGAACAAAGCACTCTGTTTGGATCGAAGTTAACGACGAAGAAGCATGACTTTGTGGTTGACACTGAGAAAAAGTGCAATGTTGTAATTCATCTGTAAGCAACATATCGAGAGTCAACATGGTTGATTTATCTTGAAAAGAATTCAACATTCATCTTGCTTAATGCACAAGCTCTTGAGTTCATTACCAGAGTGCAATCGTCTCCGAGATCAAATTAAAAACTCATTTAAAGGGTTGTGTTTTTGGATTTAACGCCACCGCCACCGTAACGGTTGCCTTTGCTATAGGCCTCATTGCTCCAACTCGAACATCTTCATTTTTGTTTCTCTTTGCACAATATGTGCATACTCCGGTTTGAGGCGGTTTTGGGATATTCACAAATCGAAACGGCTAGAGCCCGCCATTAAACAAGACTTGGATGAGACAGTGCTCAGGTAATTTTCTTTGTTTCTTGCTCCTCATTCTCTTGAGCACACGAACTTGCAGCCGATGAAAATGAGATTGAGGGGAATGGTTAAGTCCCCACACGACGACAAGATTCAAAATTGCAACATAGAAGACGGTGAAAACCTTTCTTGTACTTCAGAGATGGATTAAATTTTTCACGTGCGGGATCTCAACACAAGGAATCTAGAGCTGGAGGAAGGTTCCCTGATGAATATTCTAACATCGATCTTGGCATGCATTTAACAATTTTCTCGTTATATGACGATCCAGAGCTTCTCCACAGCCATTCTTCTTGTCCATTAGTTGACGCATTCAATTTTAAAGATACAAATTCGGTGTTGGAAGAACAAAATGTTGAAGGCCTCACAACAGTTTTGGTCATCTGACATGTGACAAGTTGTCTCCAACCACTGCGTGCCACGTGTACGGGCGATAAATTACAAGCCATGTGACCCTACTCTTTTTTTCTCGGAATGAGCGTTTGTGCGGGCAAGCTGTTAAGCATCTTTCCACGGCCCACCGTAAAAGAAAAAGGCACATTTACAAGTCAGTTCTGCATAACGAGTCAAGAAAAGTCCTCACAAGGAATTCCAACGCAAATCTTCCACTACCTTATGAAGAATAACGTAAGATTTATTTATGCCCCCGACCCTACCATTGTCTCTTATCAGTTAAAGAGCAGTCAGTCGTAAAAGCATGGAGAATAATTACATTAAGTAGTGGATTCAAACATAAGGTAGAATGGTATGGACATCTCTAGCTATCTTTGTTTTTTTCGTTTAGGAAAATATATATCGCCTCATTCATCCCTTTATATGTATTTATTCGAGACAATTTTCTTCTTTTTAATTGAAAATCCAATCGAAATATTATGTATTTTTATTTTAATTTCTTTATAATAAAATTGTGTGGAAATATTGTTTTTTATATTAAAAGTGATATGTTTATAATGGCAACGTAGAAGTTAAGGTTTGAGTTTGGAGAGTAGTTAATTTGTGGAACAATTATGTTTTAATGGTATTAATAGTGGAGGGTAATGGAGTCAATAACTTGATTGATACTCTTTTTTATACGTAAATATGGATAAGTGTGCACAAATAAGTGTATATCCATGGAGTATTTTATAATGAAGATTATAAAGTGCATCTTCATTGCATACAATAGGGGAGAGACACCAATAGTTGAGTAGGGTCTAATTGTGGATATAGTGTCTTGAATACACAACACCTAATAGTTGTCATAAAAGTACTTGGTGATTAGTCATTTTTGACATGACAACACTCAATCACATCATGACATGTAAGATTTGTCATTATTAAATATTCAATGTTCAACCATTATCACCCATGATCAAGTATGGGTCCCAATCAAAATGTAGTGTAATTCAAATTTACTATTTTTAATCAATTCAAAACATATCTTTCCTCCAATTCAACACTAAAAAATATATATATAATTTTAAAAAATCTTGAACTACATGTTGGTGAAAAAATCAAGATCCCACATTGTATAGAATTGATTTTGTGGGCCCCTAACTTAGGGTGCACCACTATTGGTGTCTCTCCCCTAGTGTATGGTTTATTAAATACACTAACATACTTTATTGGTATTTTTGAGGTGTGTGTCAAAGGATGCTATTAGCAGTGTAAAAAAATTGACTCATTTTTTATTTGGTAAACAATTTCGAAAGTAGTTGTTATGGGCTTGGAAGATATGTTTTGTTGTCATTGTATATGTGTTTTTTTCTCAAAGAATCATCTACATATTTGTAGGTGTTTTTTTGGGGTTCAAGAGGAGACACTACGAAGAAAATGAATAATGCATTAAAGAAGAGTTTTATTGAAGATGCTTCATATTTGCACACTAGAATACCTCTTGATCCTAATTCGAATATGATTTTCATAAGGATCAAAACAATGCTTTTACTATATGAGTTTCTTCATTTCATTTAAAAATTAAAAAACAAATAGTCCGTAAAGAAAGAACTTATTATTTCAACACCTATCGTATGAGGAATGTACAATTGTTTTTGGGAATTGATTTATTCATATGGCTAATTAGTATATCGTGATGAAGAGGAAATGGAAAGAGGCAAGGACATATTGATAAGCATCAAGGAAATATCATTTACATGTCAACATTGTAACCTTGAAACATATTTGGCTCAAACACATATGTGTTTCACAAATATAATAATTATAGTTGTAAAAACACTATATAATCATCACGTGAGACTATACAAAAACAAACCCATCAATTACCACGTATAACATCTGTTATAAATAGGAGATTCCATTTATACAACACAATTACTATAGAGAATCAACACAACCAACAATATCTAAATATTCCATAAGCAACTCAACCAATAGGAGGCACAACTATTAGAAACAAAAATGTGGTAGAAACACATCAAAATATGTGGGTATCATAAAAACATGAAATAAAAATATGAATATAAAAAAATTATAAATATAAACAAGATTGTTAATGTGTGATTCTTTTCGTAAATATCTAAATCACTTATATCTTCTTTTGAGAATTATTTGTATGTTTCGAGTATAACTTTATTTGTACTATTTTCTTTTCCTAACACTATCCTTCCTCTATGCAAAATGGATGACAAGAATCTCAACTAAAAGCATCAAGCCCTTAACTAACTTGGGATAAGTGTTCTTACTTATATCTAAAATGGGTGGAGGTTGTTATTTGGATAATTCTATGAAAAATAGATATTATAATTATCCATTCTAAAAATTCATATATAACAATATAATTCACATCCGAATCACCAACCCAAAAAATTGCTCACCTTGTCATAACATATCGGTTCTCAAATTGGATTTTATGCTCCATGAAAATTATTCTCACTAGAATATTCTATATATGTGATTGCAATATATCACACAAATATTTACATCTTCTAGAAAATGTTTAAGTTTGTGAATATTTGAATTGATTAATCCGAAAGCAAGATGTAGACACTCAAATTTAGAAATTTACCCTTTTAACATTGCTTATTACAATTGTTCTTCTTGGATAATAAAACACCGACATCTTATCCCCATTCAAAGGTGTATGTTTCAATCTCTTTCCTAACTTGCTCATTCGCATAATGTTAGATTAAGAATAATTAATAAGTTAAGGAAATTAATTAAATATCCAATAAATATATTGAGGACTATAATTTATATGTATAATAAAATGAATAAAATAACTTCATAAAATGTAAATGAGTAAAAGCAAATGCCCAACACCAAATTTACGTGAGGAAAATTGTGTCAGTAAAAATCACCACAAAATAAATATTTTCGTTTATTTAGAATTTACACTTTTTACCAAACACTTCCACTTACGTCCTCAGGTCCCACAAAATCAATCAAGCATTACACTATAGAAAAATTAAATAATTTTTCTATGCACATCTTGCAAGAGTTCTACCCCCTTTTTATAGGGTGAGTGAAAATCATTTACATTGAGTGCACCATTTCACATCTCACTTTTATTTTATTAATATAACTACAACCTCCACATTAAGTGGAGAGGGGAACCCAAAACCTATTTTAAATAGGTTAACCAATGTTTTATAAATAATTTAAGGGTTTTACGGTGGTGGCCCCACCTAATGGTTCCCCCACTAAATATTATCAGCCCAACACTGCCCCTTAATGTTAAGAGGGACAACATACCATATTACATTTTTATACAAAAGTATTTACAATCCATAAATCATCAATGATGATTTAGGATAGCATGTAAATAAGGGAAATCATACATATATTCCCAAAAAAATCCTCCTGGATAAGTGATTTACATATGAATACTTACATAAGATTATGGAGCCTTTTATAAAATAAGGATCCCCATAACTAATGCTTCATTGGGAATTATAAGTAAACTCACATGTTGTGATCATTTACTTAAGACTCACATATAGTGATCTTTACAAAATGGAGGAAGTATAAGAAATTTATTCAAAAAAGCCCATTAAGAGGTGGAATTTTCATGCACACTCCCCCTTAATGGAAACTCTCAAAGGCTTAACAAGGCACCAAAATTAGAACTTTGCAACACAAAATGGCTTTGTGAAAAGGTTGCAACTTGATATTCGGTGGGATAAAACGGGAGATCAATATTGTCATCTAGAAATTTTTCTTGATTGAAGTGCATATGAATCTCTATATGCTTCTTCCTTTAATGATGAACTAGATTTTTTTCAAGAGATATATAACTCTAGCTATCACAGAAGAAGAGTGCTTCCTTCGACACCCATATAGAGTTCATCCAATAGTCTTTTCATCTATATGACTTATTTTTCTTCTTCCATGTCACTTCTATACTCAACTTAGGTAGAAGAGATAAAAATTATTGGTTTCTTCTTGTTACTCCAAGTGATGGTAACAAGCTTGAAAACATATCCAGTAGTAGATTTTCTATCTATGATATCACCAACATGGTCAGAGTCACAATAACCCAATAATTTTACATCATTATAAGAAGAATAATTCAAACCATAATTAATTATTTCTTTAATATATTTCAAAATTCTTTTAGCCATTGTGAAATGATCCTCACTATAAACAACACCTAGTGCATATGAAATATCAAACCTAGTAATAGTCAAATAATAGTAATAGTCAAATATCATCCACATATAGAAAAATAATAATAACTTTATCATTATTTTTCACAAATAAATCATTATCATAACAATAGTTATTGAAACCAAGATCTTGAAAGAAGCTATTAATTTTGGCATACCAAGGTCTACGAGCTTGTTTTATATTTTATAAAGACTTTTTGAGTTTACATACAAACTGTTCTTTACCAAGTTCTACAAGATGCTTAGGTGATGCATACATAATTCTTATTTCAGATCACCATTTAGAAAAAAAAATTCACATCCATTTGGTGAATCTCCCAACCATATCGAGAAGCTAATTTTTGGAGAATTTTTAATGCTCATTTTGGATACGGAGGAAAGGTTCCAACATAATCAATACTAGGTTTTTAAGTAAACTCACAAGCTACTAATAATGTTTTAAATTTATCAATTTCTCTAGCAAAGTTATACCTAGTCTTATAAAACCACCTAGATCATATAATGCTTCTTTTTAAAGGAGGATGTACTAATTCCCAATTGTTATTTTTGATAAGAGCATTGTATTCAACTTTCATAACTTATTCCATCTTTATTCTTGACTATATTCCTCGAAATAATTTCATTTAACCTCATATATGGTCATCAAGGCATGACATGTATGTTGATTATGAGTCATATTTATAACATTTTTGGGATGTGAGCCCTTAATCAAATTATAAGCCCATTTAGGTTTTTTTTTTACCTCATTTTTGATGACTCACCCTCAGCCTCTATATCCATATTGTCTACAGACAAATTTTTATCCTTCGTAACTTTAGTTTCTTCCTCATGAGAAACACAAGGAGATTTAAAGGAAGCTTCACAAAATGGTTTTTCTAATACATGAATATTCATATGTTCTAAAATCTAATGTTTAAATGGATCATATAATATCAACCCTTTAGTGTGACCTTCATAACCAATGAAGATACAAGAGTAGGAGGCACGCTTGATTTTATTTCATTTAACTTTAGGAATGGAGATAGAAGAAGGACTAATGTACACTACAATATTCATTACTTCTTCCCATAAAAACTTAGACACATTTGATTTGAGTGAATCATAGTCCTACCCATATCTAAGATAGTCCTATTTTTTTTTTGTGATGTATTTTCTTTTTGGGAATAAGAAGTGGTTAACTCACGCTTTGAATCGACACGCAATAGAATTCATAATTTTTTTACAAACATATTCACCTCCATTATCAGTTCTAGTTCTTTTAATTTCCATATTAGAGGAGTTCTCAACTAAGCATTTGAACTCTTGAAATTTAGATAAGAAATCATATTTCTTCTTAATATAGTATGATCATGTCATCTTAGAGAAATCATCAAAAAAGCTTATAACATAAAAGGCTCCACTAATAAAGGGTTCTTAGAGTGGACCTCTAACATTATTGTGAATTAATTCCAACAAGTGAGATGAATTCAGTCACGATGTTTGTGAAATGGTTCAACATGTTGCTTACCATGTAAACAAATTTCACAAGTTTCATGATAAATTTCATCTTAGGAAGACCTATAACTAGGTTTAGACCCGACATTTCATACATTCTCCTAAAATCTACATTTCCTAGTCTTTCATGCCAAAGTTGAAGATCATTTTTAGAAGAAGATGAAAAACATACTTTATAAATAAATACATCAAAGATGTGTTATCCATTTTTTTGAATACCAAAAGAAATAACATCATTAAATTTATTTTTCACATGTAATTTATTTTTCATTAAAAAATTATAGTTTTCTTTAGTTAATTGTGAGCAATTTTTCACTTTAGGGACAAACAAAATATTTTCAATTATTCATGTATCAAGTTTTACATTCCCACAATTATCAAATTTAATGCTAGAATTATATCCTAGATATATGTTTTCCCAATATTATACAACATATGTAAGGATGTAAGGTATGCATGTCATGTTCCCGGAGTGGCGTAGAGTCAGGATCCATTCATTATCATTCAACACCTAAAAGTGCAGTGTAAAGAGCTATTATTTTGTTAGCGTTAATTGGTTAGTTTTGGTCTGGATTTTGGTTTGGAGTATTTTCCTATTTCTAGAATTTTTGACAAAATTGTTTTTTTTTCACATGATAGTCCAATTCCTTATGACCAAGTTTACCACATTTATTACATGTTCTATTAAACCTCACTTTAAATTTTTACTATTCTTGTTAAGGTTATTGTTAGGATTAACTTTTGATTTGAAGTTTGGTTTTTGGTTTGAATTGCTTTTATTTATTTTTTAGATTTTATTTTTATTTTTTGAGAATAATTACTTAGAGTAATTCTCGTATGAATCAAAATTGGCCATTACCCATTCTTCCGAATTAGAGAGATGATATGCTATCAATGTCGATAGATTAGAATCATTTTGGTATTTTGATTTTAAAATCGAGACATAATTCCAAAAGTTCTCATGTATATTGATTTAAAATATTGATTTACTAGAAATTAAAGCTTTATCAGAGGATTGAGATCAAATGAATATAATAGTACTAGAATAAGAAATATCTATAATGCAAGAAACAAAAAGTATGAAAAATAGTGACATAGGAGTGACTTATCTGTATTTTAGATATTTGTGTTGGAAACCGAGTGGAGCGGGATTGATTTGGACTAAGTAAGATTTATCTAGAAAACTGAAATATGAAACTCCTCGGATAGGACCACCAGATAAGAACAAAACCGCTTGGGAGCTAGTGTCTTAGTTGGGTGCTAGTATCCCTATAACAACTCGGATATGATCTTCTTAGGGTCCGGCATTGTTTTCCTCCTTTCGCTCTTTATCACTCTAACTTCACTATAGTGTTCCTATGTCACACCGAAGTTATAAAACAAAACCTAGTTACATGCACAAGGCTCAAGCAAGTATTAGATGAAACAAATAATACATATTTTTCATTTGGACTGACCTCAACAATTATCCAAATTTGATTTTCACCGAGTGTTGCACCACATTTTAGACTCTATGTAGTTATTGTGTGTGTGTGTGTGTGTGTGTGTGTGAGAGAGAGAGAGAGAGAGAGATTGAATCATGTAATATAAAGTAAGGAGTAAGGTTTCCTTTGTTTGAGTCATACCGAGATATTGGGATATAACCGATTTACCCTCGATGAATGTGTGAGATGAAATTTGGAAAAATCCCTTCTATGCAAGTGAATAATGTAGCCCAAATACCATCCTTGAATGTTTTTGTTTTCCCAAGTAGTAGATAGTAAGTAATTGCCCAAATTCTTCAACCCCTAATGATAGTGAGTAATTCATGTGTATATATATAATGCCCTTATTTGAATTTTGTCATTACAACTTAAAAGGATGGCCCAAAGTGATAAAAGAGGACTTAGAAAAGATAAAAAAAAATGACACGGTATTTAAAATTTGAGAAAAGGAGGGAAAATTACATAAGCACCCAAAGGGGACAAGAACACATTTGTGATCTTGTCCATAATGGGTGGTAGTGTTTGGGATACTCGGAAGAATAAGTTTCATTGTAGATGGTGACAAACTCAATAGAAATTGGTCACGGATGACACACCGCTCCATGCATATCATTTTCTTACATATTCCCTAGGTACCTTCCTTATTTGATCATGAGAAAACATGATAATTAGTTCCTTTTCCCAAAGTATGTAACTTTCCACTGATTTTGTTCATGTTGTTCCTAATATTAACCTATAACTAAGTACCTATTGTTGGATTTTGGAGAAACCTACCACTATAAACCTATTGATCTTATAATGTACCTATTTTTCCCCCGGGAAAAAACTTCCCAAGTGGGACACTAGTGCCCACCATTACTATTTGTATTGGGCACTTCTATCCATGCTATGATTTTAGCCCAAGTCCATTTTTTGAACATATTTGTTATATCTTATTTATCCTTGTTATATTGTGTGTCAATATGTGTTTAGTCTGGATTGTTGAGATGGTGAAATAATCACCCAATGATTTCCCCCACTCATTTTGTGTGTGAGATGAACTAAGACGAGTGCGGCCTAAACGAGGAAAGATGAGTTTGATGTGAACATCTGAAATAGAACTCTTACATGGGAAATAGGGAATGTACATGGTAACAACCATGGCACATGAAAAACAATGGAAAAATATAGAAAAAGTCTTAGTCACAAACAAACATGACATGTTGTAATATAAGCTAGTAAAAACATGTTGTAACTTAGAAAAAGGCACAACCAGAGTTGTTTGAATACATGGGACACCACTCGGGATGTTGCAAAACACTTAAAGACTTCAATTTTATAAAAGTAAAATATGCAATCAAGCATAGGGCATAACCTGCAAATAATTATAATAAAGACATACGTATAGACAAGATACAAAAAAATAGATTACCATAGTTGGAAGTAGACATAATAAAAATGCTACACATGAAGAACCTGTTAGAATGTTAGAAAAAATGATAGTATGCCACAATGTATATGGCTGAAAATAGGAATGAACCTCAATAGATAGAAATATGAAAGGTAGATTCCCCCATGAGCCTTAATGGGACTAGTAAAGAATAGTGCCAAGCATCATACATCATGCAATAAAATGTAAGTAACTTACATTCACCTAAAAGTACCATGTAAACACACACGTGTGTATATGGAAAAAGGATAGAACATACTATGAATCAAATTCATGTGATAAGAATTGTGTAACATAGAATAGTATAAGCAAGAAAGGATGCATCTAATCAAGATCTAAGCTGATGTTTTGGAATTTTTGTAAATATTTTAATGTTTTTGAATTATTAGAATATGAAATGAAATTATTAGGAGAGGGGAGAAAGGTTTCCCCTATTGTATGTGTGGAAAGTGAGGTTCATGTAGGTAATTTTGCCCTCAAGGGTCGTGTTTACACCTAGAATAATAGTGTGTTATTGGGTATGGGGAGGGTATACCCCCAAGTGTAAATGATACAATGATCTATCCAATGAGGATAGGGGGTGAGGGCCTACTATATGAAATTGTGAAGGAGGTATGCATGTGAACATGATAAAAGAATCTATGGTTACGGGAAAGTACATGTGCAGAAAAAACCACAAAGTGGGCCTAGATGTGTCATGGGACTTGTGTGTATCCGAGGTGGAGACTTATTCTTACGATATGGACTATGATACTGATGTATCCTTTGTGAGCGAGAAGTAGAAGCCACATGTGGAAGGGATATAGGTGTATGTGTAAAAGTAGTACTAGGAATGGTAAGATCTAAAGATTATGAAGGAATATGTGTTAAAGACATGGGACAATAATGAGGAGGTACATAAGTAGGTACATAAATGATAGAGGTAAATGAAGATGTATCGGTGATATCAGCCAATGACAGAGGAGCCCATAGTGTAATTCCTCAAATAATGATAATGTGATGCTCATGTACAAACTTCAAGTATGAGTGAACTATGGATGGAAAAAATTAACATCCTTAAGCCAAGGGAGTCCTAAGACCATGTCACAATATTTACCGTGGATCCAATAGTGAAATTCATATAGATATTGTGGGGCCCAACAATGATAGGAAGACCGACATGCCCATGAGAAGTAGGTGATCTATAGGTAATCTAAGATAATGGAAAGTGATAGCTCACAATAAAGACATGGAACATTCATTGTGCTTGCAAGTAGGATGCACCATAACATTGTTAATAGCATGAGGACTAATAAAATCATCAATGTGTAAGCTATGCGATGAAAAAGAGGCATAAATATTAGTATTAATAGAAGAAATGATAGGTGGAGGCAGATCAGTAGTGCCAACATGATAGCTAAGATGATGATATGAATATGAAAGAGGAGGATCATGCTTATGTAGTGGATCATTAAATATTTTAAGCTTTTCATTGTCATTAGTCAATTTAGGAATTAAAATATTAGATTCAGGAAACTCAATGTCATGATTGTCAACTAGATCTTAGATTAAATTTCTAAGCTTGAAACACCTATGAATAGAATTACCATTGCATATATGGTAACCACAATGTGCATTTTCTTCAAAGTTCTTTCCATGAGGCCTATTAGGATCTGGTTCAAGAGGAGTTGAAATAGAAATCAGATTGTTTTCTATGATTTGGGCAACAACATATGTGGTGGGTATGGAAATATAGTATAGGTGTGGAATGTAGGTTTGAGTTATATATTTTTAGGTAGGGATATAACATTGTGATAGTAGGATTAAACTCATTAGGATTTATCTTAAAGGAATATTTTCTTGAGAACTTATTATCGATTGATCAAAAATTTTAACACCATATTTAAGTTTTCCCAAAGAAAGTAACTTGATTTCGTGAATTTTGAGGGTATGACATAGATGATAAAAATATTGAAAAGAGTCAAAGAGCACACATTCTTAAAAACCAATTAATAGGATTTGGATAAAAAGATCTTATAATTAGATTCATTGCCAAGCCATTGTTCATTTTAGAAAGATTAGTCTTATAATGCAAAACATAGTCACTAAGATGTTTATTAGTTCCTTTCCTCATTTTGCCATTTTTTCATATGATATATTTGATCCAATATTCATAGAAAAGTGAGATAGAAACAAATTTCACAAAGGAGTAAAATATTGAGTATATTGTAAAGATAGGGTAACATGGTCAAAGAAGCCAAGAAGGATTAGGAGATTATCAAGGATGTCAAAAATTAGTTAGAAGTCAGTAAGTATAAGTTTGAGATCAAAGAAAGTTAAGTGTGACTAGTTGAGGACAAAGCTATGTTATTTAGAGGTTTTAAATAAATATATAGAAGAGGAAGAGGATGAGGTATAATTAAAGAAGAATTGGTGCTTCAAAAAAGGAAGAACTAGAAATTGGAATCAGTGATCAAGGACTATGAAAAATAGGTCAGTAGCATGAGTGTTGAACATGATGAGGTCATCACAGAGATGGAAACTCAAATTAAAGGTATGATGGATTGTCTCAAGTACAAGAAACAAGAATGCCTTAGGTTTGAAATAGAGATGAAGACATTGAAGGAAAAGCCATAGAAAGTAGCAAGGAACTTAAAGACCCATGAGAAGTTTGAAAAGAATAGCAAGGCTCTAAATGACACGTTAAGTAGTTAAAAGTCGAAAAATGGAAATTTGGTCTTCATTTTATTGAGATCACAAGAAGAGATATGGAGGGAATAATGCAGGTCTTGAATATCAAAAGGAGGATGTATTAGGTATTTTTTGGTAGATGCTATTAAGTGAAAAAATACCTAAAACTCAAAATATGGTAGGGTTTAACGATACTGCACCGGCAGATTACAATGTTGGGTTGATGAGATATAGACAATGAAAAAGTGTTCCTCCTTTTTCCGAGTGAAGATACCTAAAAATATAAATAGCTAGACAAGAGATATTAGAAAAATAGGATGATGAGCTTCTTGGAAAATTCCAATCCTAGGGACCGAAAGGGACTTCCTTACAAAATATCAACTCATTTTGATACAATTAAGTGAGTTGATAAAAATAATAAGATAGATGATGAAAATGATAAAGAAGCTAGAACTCAAGGTGAATAGGAAGATCTTGTTATGCTTTGTAGGTGGCCCAAGCTAGAGTGGCGGTGATTTGAAGATCTTCAATGTAGTCATACCAATAGTCTTCAATTGTTTTTTGGACCTCATGGATTAATTTGAACTATTCCTCGATGTATTCCCAATTTGGTGCGAAGACAATGGTGCAAAAAGTAAGCTCATGAAGGATGTAGAATTGCTTCCACACAAATGGTTGCTTGATGATTGGGAGATCATAAATGCTTGTAATCGGATGAGATTGACATGGAACAATCATCTATAGTAAATACATGCTTGCAAGTAGACATATTAAGTCCAGAGATATAGATGATAATTGATACAATTCAATGAATTAATAAAGGAAGCTAAATTAGCAGAAATTACAAGTGATTTAAAGGAATTCATTTCAATTGATGGGAATCATGGGAGATTCTGTGAAAGTTTTGATTTATTTGATAAACGATAATTGGTTGAAAATAAAGATCTAAATTATTATTTTGTTCTTGTTTTGAGATATCTAAATAATGATAAATAGATGGGAGATTACTTTGGATGTGAAATAGAATCCAAAATGATCATAGAGATTGAATGAGTCTGTGATGTTGGTTTGTTGATTGTCTTATGTGAAAAGGATCTTAAGGGTTTGTGGGTGCAAAAACAATGTGTTATGGATACTTACGGTGGCGAGTCTTTTTACATGTATTGGAGATTTCTAGAGTGGAAAAACATTGTTTGTAGGTTCAAAAACTTCGAGAGTGAAAATGTAAAAAGTCATAGAATCAAGATTTCGAGCTCCTATTTATAATCACAGCAACTTGTTGGAATCACCGATGATCTAGGAAATTTCGTGAAACCCTTTTGGAATTGGTTTTAACCACTTACAAAATGGGTATTTCAGGTATGGGGACAATGATAATTGGTTAGGGGGAGACATTAGGCATGGGTGGAGGTTAGGAGGTTAGGGTAAAAAGGGTTAGGATATTTTAAAAATGGTTAGGAGGTTTTAGGGAGATTAGGACTAGTTTTGATGGGTAAATATGGTTTATAAGGGTAAAACATGATTTTACTGTGGTGAGTGAGGTGACATAGATAATTTTAAAAGTGATAGGTTTAAATAAACTAATGTGTGTATACGGGGTGTAGGCGGGTGACGAAAATTGGGTGTTCACATTTGCCCCTTTTGTTGAGTGGTTTGTGATGGACAAAATCTTTGGACAAAAATGATTGAGATGGTTTTCTTTGTGCTTGGATGGGTGATTCCAATCAAACAAGGGGTGCTTGCAACAAAGTGCAATGATCACGTTTGAAAGAGTTGGTTGAATAAGATAGATTTTTTTACGTTTGTGTTTCATTGTGAGCTGCCCCAAGATGAGGATGGAAACAAGAATACCGTAAAAGGAGTATTTGACACTACCATGGAATCAAATGATAGGGGAACCAAGGGGTTCACAAAATATATACACATGATTTGTAGGAAGTGAATGCAAAAGATATGATCTGGGTATGCTATCCACAAAGGTGAGCTTTTAATACAAGGAAGTCAAGTGATAGGGGAACCAATGGGTTTGTATCCTATAGACAGATGACCTCCAGTTCTAAGGCTACAAAAATTGAGATGGATTTTGATAGATGCAATATTTTGATTGATTGTGTTGTGTGATCAAGGAAGGATTATATTGATTGATTTTGCAAAGGGTTTGGGGCCATAAAAGGAGGCACAATTTGGACAAATATGTTATTTTGGAAATGGATGATGAAGATGATGGTTTTAAATGACTTGGATGTTTTTAGGTTGAGTTTTGATATTTTTGAGGGGAATCATTGGCGATTTAACAAAATCATTGGCAATTGAAGGAATCATCGAAGATTCCCTGGGTGGGAAAATTTACACTCTATAAATAGTTTTTTATCATGGTAATTCATTTTTACCACATGTTAAAGAAGATCGAGAGCTCGACTTGTGATATTTTGAGTGAAAAGTGACAAATGGAGGTTGTAGGAGGATCCAAGAGACAGAGGAGGCCCACCTTAGGGGAGGTAAGTACCATTTTTTTCATCATTTGTGTGTGTTTTTATTTGTTTTTAATTTTTTAGGTTTTTGGGCCCATGTCTGGGCATGTTTGTCGAAGTGCGCAGAATCGCCGGTGATTTAGTAAAATTACATGCGATTTGGATGAAACATAGACGATTATGGTGAATCACCGCTTACTATTGTCATTTTTATTTGATTTTGTAATTTGATGATTTTTTTGATTAAATGGTATTCTAATGGATGTTTTGTGTGTTTTGGATGCAGGTGAGAGATAAATTGACTATATGAGATAGGATTCCACTAATTTTATATGATGTACAAACCTCTTTATCAGATGATGATTGGACCGACTTAGAGGATGCCAATTTTGGTGGGGTTTGTTTCTCACATTGATGGAGAGATGGGATCCTGTCACATGTACTTTTTGGTTACCGATGGGTGAGATGGCCATCACCCTAGAGGACATACATAGGATTTTGAGGTTTCTTATTTAGGGGAGGGGCTTTATTTGATTGATGATATGGAGA
The DNA here is from genome assembly GCA_018340775.1 of Taxus wallichiana var. yunnanensis. NCBI lineage: Eukaryota > Viridiplantae > Streptophyta > Pinopsida > Cupressales > Taxaceae > Taxus > Taxus wallichiana. Next base: position 411,787,375 of record CM031244.1, read on the forward strand.
GACCTAAGGTGATGAGGATACTCTATGGTGGTGATGCAAATGGGGTAGATTTGTCTTTAGGTGGATTTTCTTATGGGGCCCTTTATATTTCGAGACAGAGAGGGTCACGCGCCAATGACCTTGATGATCATTGGTATTTGTTGCTATGTTTTTCCCAACTTTGCTTGGGGTTAGTTTTCATGGATGATGACGGGGTTATGGCTGATATGATGGAGTAGAGGATTGTTTTTACACGTGACCTATCTTTAATTTCTCATACATACATAGAGTTTTGTTCGTGGAGGATAGGGAAGAGGTTCAATATTGATGTGGGTTTCTTAATATAATGTTGGGCATACGAGCACATTGTAGTGTCTCATTTGTAAGACTTACAATAGGGAAGCCTAATAGTTTTAGATGAGACAACCTGGATTTGTTTGATGGAGGTTAGATAGGGGAGATGAAGGACGATGTGGGGGAGGAGCACTATCGATAACTCCTCACCGGATTACAAGGTAGTGATTTCATATGGAGACCATGCATTAGGTTTATAGTGTGGCACGATGAGGAGGGTGAGCTCATAGCCACCCAATCGGACATGTGGGTATAGGCGTAAAGCCGGGGAGTGGGATTTGATCACATTTGGTCATGGTAGGTAACAATTTGGATTGATTTAGGATGTTCTTGAGGTGGATTCCACTTATAGGTGTGATGATGGAGACGTGGATATGTCATTTCCAGCACTCACAATATTCATGCCATCGTTAAGGAGGAGGGGCCAATGGGGTGGATGACTGTGGTGTACCCACGATGGTGGATGATGTCACGGTTATCAAGTCATATGTTGCATTGGGCAAGCTCGGCTACCCAAGGTTGAGATGAGGGTACAGAGCCCGTGTGGAGATGACTCCTCAAGTGGTAGTTGGAAATGGTGAGGGTGGGGGGGGTGATGGGGTGATTGTGATGATAGAGAACCACTAGAGGCTAGGGTGGAATGATTAGAGGCCGAGAAGGCCACATTATTGGTGAGCAGATGACACCAACCACCGAGAGGGATGCCTTGGTTGGTGTGCATGATGAATTGAGTAGGCGGTTGGAAAGTGTACGGGAGGAGTTGACACTAGCCATAGCTGATTAAGACACATACAAGAAACAAAGTGAGAGGTCTTGAGAAAGGCCCTCAGTATTACTAGTATTTCAGTTTCAAGGGCCAAGGTGGAGGAAATGAGGGCCCATGCTAGTGGTCGATGGGTCCACCGGTAGTTTGAGCATGGAAAACTATTAGTCATTATGTGATGAGATACGATACTATGAGGAGATAGTACATTGGAGATTACCAGATGAGCCTCATTTTGTTGTGTATCAGAACAATGATGAGTAGCACCATCAAGGAGTGTAGTGAGTGTGGGAAAGATACCTCAAGGTCCAGATATGTTGGTGTGTGTTATTTTCCACATCATTAGGTGAGTCATCTCACTTAGGTGAGATCGTAGGTCCATGTGTCATTTAGGGGTCATTATGAGATTCTCTTACGCGTCAGTGCATCAGCACGTTAGTGCATCATATGCATCATTGGGAGTTACACTTCTATTCTAGGAATGTAACTCCCCCTCTCTACTCGAGTTGTCATGATTGCAACACTGGGGGTTACTCAACACCTCCTATATGTACACCCCATTTGATCTATGAGATAGAGGAGAGTTTTATGGCTTAACCAGGTTGTGCCCATGTTTCAAATCTTTGCGTGTACATTTGGTTGATGCTTGCTCCTCCCGAGATCTCTTCACGATGTCGTTCGCACGTCCGTTGATGTGCACGTCGTCCCTCGTGATCCTTGTTTGCGAGGTTTAAACCCTCTTTCATGGTATTAGAGCGGATCTTGTGGATCCGTGCACTCTTGGTGTTTCTATGTGTATTTTTTTGGCTTCGGCGTGATATCCAGACTGTTGCGTGTGTCATAATGGAGATTCCAACCGTGCTCTTCTTTCATTGATTTGGGCATCATACCTCCGTTTGGGTTGTTCTTGGTTTTGGTTTTAGGTTTTCGAGGTTCACTTGTTTTCCAGCCTCGTATGCGTGTTTTGGGGTCTATTGCAGTCTCAAGTTCAGCAGTTGACCTGATTTTCTCGACGAGAGGCTCATCGTTTTGTTGGATCTTGTACTAGACCACCATTGGCTTGCTCTTCTCATTGATTTAGTTATATCCTTTACTCTACAATGACCACCCTGCTCATTTGGTGCTCGGTTTAGTGGTGGTCGTTTGATTGGTATGCCAATAGCTCTATGTATTTGTGGGAGCTCGATGTTGGATCATCTTATTCATGAGTTGTATAATAATGTGTTTTCCAGCCCGATCCGGGAAAGCCTCTTTTCATTGAGGGTTTCATTGTAGCTATTAAGAGGTTGAGTATCTTTCGCATAGTTCGTGACTCGGTTTACCGTTGGCCATTAAAGGAAACATAAGCTTTGTATGGTTTGAAGCATTTCTTTACATTCCACATCTCGTATTTCAAGCTCATACTACTACTCTATATTTACAATGTGGAGGCTCATTCTTTATGTTTAAAATTGGCCTAAGAGTCGCCTGACCTGCCCCGCAACGTGTGGAATCCTCCCCGCCATGTTTCAATCCACACAACTCAGCCGCTTTAAGTTGAAACCAACACTCCCCTACCTACCGTGGAATCCTTGTAGCACTCCTCGGCTCAACATTCTCTCGCTTGCCACCGCTTGGTCTCACGTGGAAACCAACTCATGCTTTTGTTGGTGTGTTCAACCTGTGTGGAAACTTACCTGTGTGCTTTCGTTGGTTTGCGTGAAAACTTTCCCGTGTTCAAGCCATTACCGTTGTTTTTTCTACATTTGGAATCATTGTTCAATAGTTACACTCTACCTTGGCACATTTTTCAAACCTCCTGGCACGTTTCACCTCTACACCTACAACGCATCAAATCGAGGATGGTTACACTGCGCCCTATACCACATGGAACATAGGCTAGGTGCTTAACTTGGCTGGCCATCCTCCACCCTCGCTCACATCCACATGGCTCCATAAATGGGCCCCATCACTACATTTTAGTCTTGTTTGGAGGATAAAACAAACTCTATTTTTTAATGTTTTAAGATCAAAAAAACATTCATGGCATGTAATTGATTTTTAGGCTATTTTTTGCTTGTAATTTCAACCCTCCTACAAGCATCGAAGATGGAGGGTGAGGTCCGAGGTTTGGCAGGAGGCTAATCCCCCTAGCAAGCAAAACAAACCCTATCTCAAATTTTGTGTCATTTCCAACGAATACCCACACGATACCCTTCGCATCCATTTCGGGCACTTTTTTAATGCATTTGTAAAATTTATTGACTTTTTCCATCGATTCATGGAATCGTTTTAATGCTATAAATTTTGACTCATTGCTGCTCTTTTTTTAGCGCTTCTTTAGTCAAAGTTGCATGATTTTTCACACATTACGTGATGACATTGTTAGTTTTGTAAATGCACTACTTTATAAAGTGCCGCATTCGGGGGTTGACTGTACTCTTGGGCTTTCACACGCAGACGCATTATCACCGAGTCCGACGTCTTACTTTTGTGCATCTTGCATTTTTCATCATGGAGAGTGCTCTTTCCAAACTTGAGTGGTGTAGGATTGCTTTGACCTCTCCGCCACTTCTCACCGAGAAAGGGAACTATTCATCTTGGCGTGCTTCCATGGAACGTTACTTTGCCCACGAGGGTCTTTCACCCTTCATACTTGGGGGCGGTTCCTCGCACCCACCGATCATCATCATCTGGAGGACTTCCTTGACACTTACAACCACATCTTTGGTCACATGATGATGCATGTCTCTCGTTCTCTCTGGTTTCACGTGGCAGACTCAAATCCACCTCACCATGTCTGGAGCATTCTTCAGTCCCTCTATGGAGACCCTTCACATTCTGCCACCGTTTCTACTGTTGATTCAGTGTCTCCTCCATTTATTCGTGTGATGGTAGTTCCACTGACATAGACTCATTTGGTTCTACTTCTGATGACGAGGATTGTGCACCCAATTTTGATGTAGAGAGTACTACAGAGGACTCTTCTCCTCTTTCTCTCACTATTCCAGCAGAGTGTGACACATCCCACATCCCATCAAGTATATCGAGTAGTCTCTACTACCTCATCATCATTACACTAGCCTCCTTTCCACTTCTAGTGTGCAAGGCCCCTTCCACTCCTCTGCCTTCATTGGATGACTCATACCTATCTGACATCACTCTTTTGTTTGTTGAGCCCCCTCATTGGGACAAGTATCTCCTGACCTTAGTTGTCTTTTTGCAGAGTCCACTTGTGATGCTCTATAGGTTCCTCATCCATCTACAGGTATTTCATAGGAGTTCATCATCTCTGTTATTGGGAGTGCCCCTTCCGGGAATCATGTCACTTCAAAATTTCCAGAGACCTTCATTGATCCACCCTTAGTTGTGGATCTCTTTTCTGTTGTGGAGGATATTTTGTTCCCTTCACATCACTTAGACATCCTTTCTCATGGGTGTTCCTTTTTCACTCGACAGCTTCTACACACGTGGCATTACCTTCTCGGTTCCTCGAACTCACTCACTAGACCTATGTCACACTTTCGTGCACCAGACTCAGAGTTCTTCGTGTTGCTGCCTTTAGTTTCCTTTGTGGAGTGGGTGGACTTCCAACACGTCATTTATGTCCTTCCTAAGGGCAAACACATAGTTTGTCATGGTGGCTCTTCTTCAGTCCAGAGGCAGAGGATCTCATCATCGACATTCTTTTGGGAGACCTCCTAGAGCTGCAGAGTTCAGATCCATCCATGGCATCTTCTGCATTCCTCTCATCTCCCTCTTCTTCTCTCTTCTTCTTCTTTCCGAGAGATTGCCTCTTTATACATGGGTACCCTTTCAGGCTCATCTATGGCCGAGACCCATTTTTAGCATCTTTCTTAGATTAGAGAGTGTGTTTTTCTCTTGTGGTGGATGTTTTTCCCACTGGGTTTTCCTTCATTGCTTGGGATCTTTTTCTTGTACATGGGTACCTCATCAGGCTTTGTGCCGAGACCCATTTCTTGTTTCTGACTTTCCGCCTCATCCTAAGTTACGATGAAGGGGGGTATTGGTGTGTGTTATTTTCCACATCATTAGGTGAGTCATCTCACTTAGGTGAGATCGTAGGTCCATGTGTCATTTAGGGGTCATTATGAGATTCTCTTACGTGTCAATGAGTCAACGCATCGCAAGGCATCAAGATATGTCATGTCAGGGTGCATCAAATCATATGCATCATTGGGAGTTACACTTCCATTATGGGAATGTAACTCCCCTCTCTACTTGAGTTGTCATGATTGCAAGATGGGGGTTATTCAACACCTCCTATATGTACACCCCATTTGATCTATGAGCTAGAGGAGAGTTTTATGGCTTAACCAAGTTCTTCCCGTGTTTTAAATATTTACATGCACATTGGATTGATGCTCACTCCTCCCGAGATCTCTTCACACCGTTGAAAGGGTTTCATCTTGGTAGAAACAAGTTAGCATGTGTGCATGTGATGATGTGCACATCGTCCCTCGTGATCCTCACTTGATTTTTAAACCCTCTTTCAAGATAGAGGATATTTTAGTAGGGAACATAGATAGATATGAGTGTGGTGATCGTGAGGAGTAGCGCCTGATTGTGTAGATGATGTCTATTTCAAACAAGATATTATATTTTTGATGTATGTGGCTCTTGTGAAGCCTATATTGATGTATATTTTTTTATGTATGGGGTTTTTAGACTTATGACGTATATTGACACATTGATATAATACACACACATACAAATGTGTGTGTGTGTGTGATTTTGATTTTTATTCATATTTTGTTGAATCATTTTTATGTGATGCTGAGATAGATTAGATGTAGTGTTGACATGTGGATCTTAATCTAAGTAAAGATATATATATATATATATATATATATATATATATATATATTTGATTGTGTTGTTAGATATGATGAGTATGGATGTAAATTTAGTTTTTCAATGTGATGTGACTTCAAATATAATGATCTCAATGTATATCAAAATGTATTTTAATCATGGGTGGGAATAAAATATGAATTTCTTGCTTTTAGACTAGATTTGATACATATATTATGGTAAAATATATAATGAAGTGACTTGCACTTTCTATCCTTGTAACAAATGTTAACATGTAACTATTAATGAGTAAACACATGTAGGATCTTGGATACATATGAAAATAAATTGTATATCTTCCAAGAACACATGAAGGGTTGACATATGTAGTTCATGCAGGAGAGTAGGTTCTCCTTTGAATGGCATTGTAAGCTCATGCTCCAACTTACTTTTTCATTTTAACGTAAACTAATCAATGTGGGAAGTTTTATTTGATGGGAAAGTTGATCGATGTGGGAAGCTTTCTAGGATGTTTTCGATATTTTGAATATTTGAAGGCTAATCGATATGGGGATCCTTTTACAATGACATGGGTATCCATCCTTTCGAGGGACTCGGGTCTAAAATTTCTTGGATTTTTATTTATTTTATTTTTGGCTAGTCATCTTTCAAGGGATTGGTCTATATTTTTGAATAGGAAAATGTCCTTTGAGGGATCCGTATATTTTTGACAATATAGTTTTGATATTTAATAGTTGTCTTTTGAGGGATCATTCTATATTTTAATATGATGCATCCATATATATTCTTTATTTTTATTCGAGGGTAGGATCAGTAGACTTCCTTGAGGAGGGGAAAAGTTGTGTGCACATATTACACATGTGTATCCCATAACATGTTTTCAATTAGTAGACAAGGTGGATGGATGTAATGATTATGGGGTTCCTACTGAAGAGGAACTTGTCCATGTCAAAGATGTGATAAACAAAGCGGTGGTGTTCATCTTTAACATTTTGAGGATAGTGATGGTAAACCACATGATTTAAAATCATTACAATGATAAGTGATGGGCTAGTAATGAAATAAGATCTTTGATTTGACCATTGTCATGATGGTCGACATTTTTTACAAGAGAAAGGTCATAAGTGTAAGGCATTCAAAGGTTCCTTTTCATGTGTACCATCAAGGGAATCTAGATGATAAGCTCCCGAACCATATTTGTGAGTGATGACATATGGACCGATCCAATCAAGGGAAAACTTTCCACGTTTACTCCTTTCCAAAGTAGTGATATTTTGATTTTCCTTAAGGAGAAGATCACCTATATTAAATTCACTTTATTTGAAAAGTTTTTATACTTGGGTTTGATATGTTCTTGAAAGATGTGATGGTGTTTGAGGACTATTAGGAGACATTCATATAACAACTCTATTTGTGTTAGATGTTCTTGACGATAATGGACTTGTCGAGATGAAATTTCTTATGGATACACAATGCGATGGAATTTGAACTTCAAGGGGTAATACTACCTTAGAGCCATAGACTAAATAAAATGGTGTAGCACTTGTAGGAATACATATGCTAGTTTGATAATCCCAGAGAGAAAATGGAATTTGGAGATGCCAATTCCTACATGTTTGATCGATGGATGGTTTTCATGAGAATCTTGTTAAGTGTCTTAATAGAAGATTCAACTAGTATATTTTTGAGGATAATAATGCAATGAAAAGCTTAGTTTGATGTTACATTTGTCACATAATTTATTGACTTCCTTATTATTGAAATAATTTTCATTATCGGTGTGATTAGTTTGTGAGGGATGTCGGCGACATATGATGTGTTGATAAATGAAGTAGATAATTTTGTTTTCTTTAGTAGATACTAAGGTAATATCCTCTATCCATTTAGTGAAATATTTAGTACTTGTGATGGAGTGATGATATCGTGGTGAACGGGGTTAATGAGACCTATGAGGTTAAGTCCCCATTGTGGAGAAGGTCCATAGATCTTGAGTAAGATGTAGATATTGACCGGGTATGTGAGTGAGGTTATAATGTTGTTGAAATTTAATGCACATATTGAGATACGTTTAATAATCCTAATTGAGGGTAGACAATAATATCCCATTCGTAAGACACATTTAGTGATATCCATACCATTGAATTTTTCAACATGTATGCCATTGTGGAATTATTGGATAGCTTTGGAAGATTCATGGGATTTGATACATCATAATAAGAGGTTGTCGAACTCGTGTTTGTATAAAACACCACCTACAATGACATATTGATCGGAAATAATCAAGATTTTATCTACCGGGAATACTCAATAATCGTGTTTGCATAAAATAAATAAGAACTATGGGTGGCTATTAGGCTGGTGATCACACGGAATACTCCACTAAACATGTGGCAAAGTGATTCTATTAGTGAGTACAAGGGAGGAATTTGCAGAGAGGAGATGTCAATGGAAGTTAGAAAGAGGGATATTGTTGTGAGTAGGCTTACAAAATTCACATACAATAACTAGGGTAGGTCCACATTCAATTAGAAGAACACAATAATGCAATCCATTAGTAATACCAATAAACAAGAGGCACAAAGTTCTGCAAATCTATCAATCAAGGATAAAATGTTCCTTTTTGGTTGCACAATAGCACAATGCTTATAAAAATGGAAAGTAGAGAGAGAGTAGAGGAACATAAGCAAAGGAATAGAATAATTTCATCTTTTATTTCTTGATGTAGTAGTGGTAAATCTCAACAACATACATTCAATCAAAATTGCCAATACTTTGGAATGGAGAAGCCATTCCAATTTATAGAATTACAAATTGTCTCTTCATCTACCTCCCACATGACTTTTCACCTATCCCCGTCACTTGTGACCTTTCATATTCCTAAGAGGTGAGCATTTTTCTTATTAGTGAAAAAAGACCCTTATAATGCTAATGTTGGAGGTCACTTAAGTGAATAGGAAAGAAATAGGAAAAGGTACATTCAGAATGAAAAATTAAAATATAGAGAGAGAGAGAGAGAAGAGGGAGAGAAAAGAAAGGGGTTGACCAATCTAGTGAAGATGATGTCATTGTTGATGAATAGATATCCATTAATGATCCTTGAGAGATATTTCGAATGAGCTCCTCGTCCTTTGAATTCCCTACTTAACCGGATTGTTGTGAGGTGTCACCTTTTATTCTTCTGGAATATAGATGTAGCTCAACACTTTGATCCATGTCTTGGGAACATCATTGATAGCTTTGCACTAATTAAACCATTCCCTATTATCTCTTGCAATGTTGGAAATAGATCCTTTGATGTTGGCAAGAGACTCTAAAGTATCCTCGTTGAAGGAGAGAGGATCACTTGCCTCATTTTTACTAATTCTTGATAAGAACCGATGAGTCCCTCCAATGATGAATTCTCAGTTCATGGAAGGGATCTAATTCCATGAACATAGTCACTAACATCATCCAAAATATTGAAGGCATTTTGTTCACTAGATTCAATTTTGTATATGGTATCTTCTATCATGTCATATCTAAAATTCATTATATGGATCCAAATTGGGGACAAGTTCTTAGTAACATATGTGAACACATTCCTACTCACAAGATTGTGGAGTCGAGGAAACTCATCTCGAGATACAAGTTGGAACACCTCATCCCAATGTATATTCTCTTTTTCAAATTCTTCCCTTGTTTTCTTCACTTCTAAAATGGTGACAAGAATGTACCTGAACAGAGAGTAAAATTTCGAAAGCAAATCCTTCCCTTTTTCAAGAATCTTCTCAATCCATTTGTCACTAGCCTTCCCTTGCATCATATGTCTTTGTGCCTTCTTGATCATCTCAGGTTCAAAGATGTTGATTAGAGAAATGTCTTCCATAGAAAGAGGAGGCACTGAATTGGGCTCCAAGAAAGGTTGAATGTGGGCAATGAGAACTCTCACATTCTCCTCCAATTGCTCAATTGTTCATTTATACTCCTCATTTTGAGAAAACATGGGGGTAGAGGAATCTTTGAATAAATGAAAATAACCTTCATGCATAGCTTGACCTAATGAGATACAAATCCTCTCATTAGTCCTTAGAGTCATTTTTATGCGAGGTTATGTGAATTTCGGTTGGACAATATCTACATACTGATTACTAGAAACTCCACTAAAAAAGTGAGAAGTAGGTGCCTTCCTACCTTGTTTTTTCTTTAGAATATTTTTGATGGTCCCAAGGTCGGGTATTGCATATTTTTTGTTGATTTTGGTTCATCCATGAGAAACTCCTGGATCCACAAGAATGGGCATTCAGAAGTAGACATGAGGTTAGTCACCAAAACATATTCAAAAGCTTGGTGAGGTATCATATGTTTCTCATTATGGGAAGGTTCTGCCACCAAGAGGGAAAAACTTAAATGTTGATGAAGAAAATAGGACAGTGATGCATCAATCTCACATGGCTCAAAAATCTCAATGAGCTCCTTGACGATTTGAAACATATTACGAGGCTTCCTAGAATAGGAAATCTCTGCGTGCCATTTTTTCATTCTCCTTATTTTCAGAATTTCTTGTTAAATGGCCCTTGGTGGCACTAAAGTGAGATTCAATTGAAATGTTTCTTCCTTGGGGATTATCCATATTACTAAGTATTTGACTGAGTGTTTAAGAACACTATTGTGAATGAAATCAAATGAAATTGGGATGATATATCATTCTTGCATTCATTTTGCCACATATGAAGATCACCTATTCTCAACTCTAGAGAACTTCTTGAACAAAATCATATTTGGGATGCTTACATACCTTATTTCTCATATGCTTCCCATGGGATGATTTATTGATTCTTCACACATGATTATTTGAGTACCTTGATAGTTTGACTAGCTCACTTTGATTTGATTCTCAAAGAGATGGCCCTCAACTTTCTCCATGAATCTCTCATTTCATTTGATCATGATGAAATCATTTTCTACTTCACAACTCACTTCCTCAACCAAGATGTTACTTGAGTGAAAACATACCTACAACATCTAAAAACCTCTTTTGATCAATTTTCTCCTCATAGGAATAGAACTAGAAGATGAATTAAATGTTTCCAACCTTTCATTGCACAAAAATTATCATCAAGCATTGATTAATTGTTTATAAAAACTCTCAAGAGGTATGTGTTTTTTGGGAACCGGAGATGTTTGCTAGCATTACCGTTAGTGATCCTTTCTCATCATTCTAGCTCTAAAGCACCAAGTTACGTCTTGCAGAAATCACTTCAGAACTAACCCTTTGAGAGATTACAAGGGGTTTCCTTCTTGTTCATTCCATGACACAACCTTTTTACCTTGCAATGATGGAAAAAGTGACAATATAAGCAAAGCACAACTTTACGGGCTCGAATGAAAACTTTCTATTTTTAGCATGTGGGGTTAGGAGCTACTATTATTATAATTTTTAGAAATTTTACACAATACTTGTTCCATGAAGCTCATAACATACTTAGGATACTTCCAATGATGATTATTTTCTTTTTTAGAAAATTTCTATTTTGGGAAATCTACTTGTTTCTAAATTGCTATTTTTAGAAAGTTGTCTCAATTGACCCTTTTGATGTTTTTACTATTCCAGGATGTTTTGAATATTGGAAGTTTTCTATTTTGGGGAAAAAAAAAAATTTATTTTCATTTTTTAGAGCATGGGATATTTTTAGTAAGTAGACTTACTAGAGATAGATTGTGATTAAACCATCGCCACTTTGTTCAATTTTGTCCCAGGATCTTGTGCTCCAATTTTCACTATTTTTCATCTATTGGAGATCTTGGAAATTGAAAAAAAAATTCTAGGGTTTGGAACACAAATTTATAGTGTGAAAATTCTATGGAATTGATTATATTTTTGGGACAATCATCCCAAAGGCGTTCTAGATAGAGAATCACCTGGTCAAATTTAAACCTATTCAGATGCACAATTAGAGAGATAAGAGAAAATATTATTTTCAAAGGTCATGGTTGTTATAGAGAAATTTTACTAGAATATATGGTAAAAAAATGTTTCTCAAGATATGACAGATACAACAATGGTGGAATAACAAACTATGTTGAAGAAATGGTTCGAAAATGAGTTATAATGTGTTTTATCTCACATTTATTTGACCCGTTGACCATGGTTCAAACTGGTTTAAATGAGAGATTGAGTGAGGTTAAAATATGGTTTCCATGGTGAAATGGGAAAACAAGGGATAATAGGTACTCAAAAAATTTCCTTGGAGCAAGGTGAATAAAAGTGACAGCATTGGAGTGAAGGTAGAGTGATATGGAGGAGCTGAAGCAAAGCACCCTAAGGAGTAGGGAGAGGTCATATGAATGATTAGGTGCTTGAGTATGAGCATGGGAACACATGTTTTTACCTCTCATACCCTTGAAAATTTGGTAAAATTGAGACACAAAATTTCATCGAATAAAAAGCATGGATGCAAGTTTGAGTATAAGGGGCTAAGTGGTTAAGCATGTGAGCAGAAAAATGAGCTTGTGAAGCCTAGGCAAGGTCATGTGAGTGTCCGGGGATAAGAACATGCATGAGGTATGATTTATTTTCCCTACATACTATTGAGGACATGAGGGACATAAGGCACACAAATGGTTTCCTTGAAGCAATGTGGTGACACGTGGCATAGTGGAAAATTGGCAAAGTATGGGTTTTCACTCACACTTCTCCCTAACTTAGCATAAACTCAACTCGGGTTGTCTTGATTGCACATGGGTGATTGGAGAGTTATCAAAATTTCATGTGGTGGAATTTCTTTTCCCCTCTATCCCCTTGGGGAAAAGTGATAAGAGGTGAAACAAAGTGTGCCTTTCCTCATTTGGAAAGCCAGGTTTTGCACTGGCTTACCCGAAATAGCTTGAAAGCATGAAATATTCACCCTTGAGGCTCAAGATGGAATTTTGAGGTAAAATTATATATTATATGACTCTAAAATTAATTATAATACTAATGGAATAGGTTTTATACCTTAATTCTTCCTAAAACTCCAAAAAATGGCCCCTTTTTATCGGGTACAATGAGGTACACCTATAAAGTTTTAAGCGGCTCAAGAAATCATCAGACCTTGGATTAAATTTGATGCTTCCAACATGTAGATTATTATTTAATATTTCCATTGCATAATTTTTTTCCTTTTAAATATTTGAAGCTCTTAAAATCATCTAGAGAAGTTCACGTTCACAATTTGACTCTTCATTCCTTACACCGAAAACCCGCAGACAAACAAGCCCTTAAAACACCAAATATTTCCTAAATATTTATAAACAACCTACAACATATTTAAGGTTCTCTAATACAACCTCCATATTTTTATGAACTTTTCATAGCCTTCTGTGAGGATGCAAACAAACACTAAAATGGCCCAAATTGACCTTTTTAGACCTACCGAGAGAGCTAGTCTTCTACCACACTTCTTGAATGGAAGAATAAACCTTATCACACCATTTTTCAAACTTGTACATGTTCATTCAAGGAATTAAGATTAATTTACAAGATAATGATACCATGAAATGGGAGAAAATTTGGTAGGAGATGGATTCATGAGGATTTTGAACCATGTTTTCATCTTGTGGCTTAGTTGTCATGATGTAAATTTTACATTTTTGGGCTAGTTAATTCATATGACAACAATTGGATCTTACTCAAGGATATTGTACTACAAGGGGGAAATAGAGAAATATAAATTTCTCGTGGATGAGCAAACCAATGCTTTTTAAGATCGGTAAATAGAGTCAATTCTTCACTACTAATATCAATGATGAATACATACAAGGAAAAATTTAAAAAAACACACCAAAAAGAAAGGAAAAACAAAAATATTGGCAAGAAAGAACAATGGAAACCATTATATATAGGGTGGGGAAATTTATTTAGGTAGGAGAATATTTAATGTACACACACACGGAAATAGGTTGAGAGAAGTACATACAATCATTATATTATTATTTTGTTGTGATAAGATTTTTGGCTTTTGGCATGCTTCTACAAAGTAGGCCTACATTATATTTTGATTATTGTGCATGGTATAAATGTAATTACATTGTCATAGCATTCTTGAGACAATGAGATTTGTGTATTAATGGTTGAACTTGTTGTGTATCATTGTTACTGGGATTCTGTTTCTATACTTTTCTTTCTCATTGTTGGACTAAGTCAGCGGGTTCATTCAATTAAGTGTTGGAAATATGTTGCGTAATACTAGATATAATAGTTTAATGTGACTAAGTATGCTATTGAGCTTCATGTGTTGAGGTAAGTGGACCCCGAATTTATTATTAATGTTAGATATCTACTTACCTTCGAGATTGGGAATATCACATTTTGATAAGAAAATTGGGATTCGTGTACATTGACAATGAGATCCTTTCTATTATAGGAGCTATAATATGAAAATAATTAGTAAAATGAGCATTCCATTAAAAGGGTGCATGAGCTTGAATATGGAAATAAAATTATGCAAGTTTAAATATGATTACTTTGATTTTAGACCTGTAATGTTTTGGGCATCTATATTAAGGTCCATTTAAGGCTAAATTAAGTTAATGTATTCACTTCTTAATTCCCTAATCTATGTTAAGGGTTTAATGTTTATCACCATGGATGATAGCTTTACAAGCTTGGGCATAATTATTTAAGGGCCTAAATTAAGAATAAAGGTTATTCAAATTATTGTTTTGAAACTTATGTTTATTGATCATGGCATAATGATAAGTTGTTAAGGGGCCTATATAGTGCCAAACTAAGGTAAGTTTAAGTTGATGATTATTTGATTATTTATTTTTTTAATACTATGTTAGGGGCCTAATGTTGAGCACCCTGGAATTTAACCTTATTAAGCCTCGGCATAGATAATAAGGGACCTATGGATGATTAACTAAGGTTGATGTTTTTGAATTAATCTGAGCCTAGTTAATAAGGGTGAGTTGGCACCCACCTCCTTTGTAGCTTGTAATAACTGTGACATTGATGGGGTAATTTAATGACCACTAACAACAAATTTCGAGGAGCTAACCAAATTTGGAGGTCTTGTCTAAATGGATGGATAACTATTTGCATGTTATTATTAAGTGAAGTTATGTGGACCGCTAACTTTTGAAAAGGAGATGAATGGGGAAATAGGTACTCTCATGCCATGCATTGAATGCCATGAAGTTTCTTCCACCACCTCGGGGAAACCACGAGGTGGTTTTGGGGTAAAGATGGTTGGTTTTGCCATTGTTACTTTGTTGTTGATGGCGGAGGTTATGTTAAACTCTACATGCTCAAGGGGTTTTCCTATTTTCATGTTCCTATGATTGATTACTTGAGTTATTACATGTGATTTGTAACTATAAGTTGAGAAAATTCAGGGAAAATTAATATTTGGTTTAATAAATAAACATCGGGAAGTTTGGAGGATTTGCTTCTTTGTTGAATCGATTATGGGTCTTCGTATGCGGAGAAAAAGCTTAGAAAATAATAAGTGGAAGTGGGATTTCTATTTCAGGCATGATATGTTATATTTCTCCACTAATGGCTTATTTCGTTTATCATTTGTATAAATAAAACACCCGCTTTAGTTCTATTTAATCGGTTGATCAAGGCTTTATGCGGTACTAATTTAATTTGGGTATAGTCATTTTTATTTATTATTGGAACTTGTATATATATATGGTCTTGGAAAGTTATAGTAGTGAATATAATGGATATTATAAAAACTATTTATGATATATATTCGAGTATAAAAACACTCTTTGAAATCATTGTCTTTGTATTATGCGAGATACCTAGTGATTTTGGGTTTTATTGTTAAAAACAAATTGTATTCTTTGATTCAATCATGTTTTTTTATGGTTATTTTTTGGTGAATATTGTTCGAGTTTTTTCCATTCGGTCTAGTTTGGGGTCTACCTTCAATTATAAATGAGGTTTTCTATTTTAATAAACCCTTTTTGGATACCAATCAACTTTAGTTTTGATATAGATTTCAATATGCTCTTTGGGTTATTAAGCATTTCCTAATTCAAATCTTTGCATGAATAAAATGCAAACACGCTAGTTATAATGGATGAGTATTACCTTATGGTTTGGTTTCCAAACAAGATATTATTAGCTTAAAAGACCTAAATTCGTGGGCAAATCCATATATCTAAGTTTTATAATCTTGAGTCTCTGTTTTGAGAAAAAAATTACTAAGAATGGATTCATGTTTTGTTGGAGGTAGTAGGTCATTTTGTAGTGATTTTGAAGTCTCGTCTATAGGGCACGATGTCATATTATCTCTTGTACTTTGACTAGGATCTAAAATATTTCGGGCTTGGTTATTTGAGTTTCTATCCCTTAGCAAGTATTTGTTGTTGGGTTTTGTGGGCATCATCATGAAGTGTGTTATTTTTGTTTGGGTAAGGAACTTTTTGGCTTGAGAACCCTTTTGTAATATTTAAGGTAAATAATATTTACCTTATTATTGTCGAACCTTGTTACTCTTGTTAAGAGTTATCATTATTCTATTATTATGTGGACCATGTTTGTGATTGTCAAAGTTATTTGATTTATATTCTCTATAGTATGTGGAATCATAATGCAGTTTAGAACTTGAATGTAATCCCTTCCTTGGGTAAGGGACTGTTTTTTTTATGACTTAAATCAATTTAAAGTTATAATGTAAATCTAATGGATATTTATAAGATATATTAACCTTATCGTCAAATATGGTAATTGTTACCATCGAGACAATATGGATATTTATTTAATTTATGTGGATTATATAGTATTGATATAGTTAAGTACTTATGATCTAAGTCAATAATGAATGGATGATGGTAAGTTGATTGTAAACTATTACTTGCAATTCTGTTCTCAAGTAAATAGAGTTGAAGGAAGTGAATAGTATGTGAATGTAAAGCATTTGTATTTATATATTACAAATGTTTTTTTGCGCTCTAGTTAGTCATTTTTATGATTTAATTAATTGCATCATTTCATTTATAAAAATATTAAAAGGCATAAAATATTAAGTGGGAAATAGGTCTTATCATGCCATTTCTTTTGAACTGAATGTTGCTAACATTTTGTAGATGGAGTACTTTAAGTCTGAAAGGTGAGTGAAGTTGAAAGAAATTATTTGTTAAATTTGATTGATTAAATGTTGCAATGTATTGAATAGTGAAATTGTAATTAAGTGAAATATCGTTGTACTATTTAAATGATTAAGAGGATAAATTAGGCTATTTTGTTTATATCTAATTCGAGAAAGGAAATAAATAAGATGCATTATTATTAAATGGAGTCTTGTTTTGCATCAAAAAAATTAAATGGAAGGTTTCTTTATCTTAATTGATTATATGATTGGAAACTTATATGGAATAATATTATGTATTATTAAGTGAATAAATATGATGTACTTAAAGAATTATTCATGCATATTTGCATTATTAATGGTTTTATTAGATTATGAATATACCTATGTGTTAGCAATTGAATAAAATATATATATTAAATTATATGTGAGAAATGAAATTACTATGATTGACTTACATGTATTAAGGATTATCGTTTAACAATTGAAATTGATCTTATTGAGTACAATTCTAGAACTAATACTTTACTAGTGCAAAGGGATTAAATATGATATGTGGAATTAATGCAGTAGGCTGATTTAAATCGTGTCTAGCAATATAGTGATCATTTTAGAATGACTCTAAAAATATAGTTAATATTTGTGAATTCCTCATTTAGAGACTTAGGTACGAATACAATCGTGATGGGAGTATCATTTGAGACTTAGAAATTAATCTGTTGTAATTTAATTAAATTTTCTTAACTCAATAAGATATGATGTTTCAATTAGCCGAACTAGGTGAGCCAACTCGTTATGGTCATTGTTACGTAGTACCCATTTAATAACTTAGGTCATTATTTGAATCATGTGGTACAACTTCTATGCCGAGTTATCCCGTCGATCTCCTCTAATTTTGAAATTCATAATGCTTTAAAATTCAAGTATCGTTGAAGGTGTAAATGCAGATTTTTTCAAGCACGATTAAATACCCGATGTCATCATATGATGACTACGGGAAAGGAAATGGACTCGTGATGATGCAAATCATTGTGGAGACATTTACTCTCCCTTACTCATTCTAAGTGACATAGTGTCATTCACCCATGCAGTTTGATCTAAATTGGTACCTTAAACACAACTTGTAACTGGATATAACTCCACTATCTAGTCTTAATCCAGATAACAAAAATTAAGTGTTATGGTGAAAGACGAGTTCTAATTGATGAGTGCGTCATCATGGGAACTGAGCATGTCATACATGTCTCTGAAACTTTGGCTGAAGTAGTGTAAGTTGTTGATTACACTATCTTAATTTCACTAAGATCTAAGTTGGAGGATCTTGGATGGGTTTGAGAAAGGAATACATATATACACATTTAGAGATCATCGAGTTGATTATCAATTCCTAAAAATGAAACCAATAATATACCTTGTATACACACTCAAAAATAGTAATACATGAGGGATCGAAATTAATCGGCTCATGTAGCTACACATGGCTAACTTTTATAGGATGGATTAAATAAGATGATGTTGGTTCTAAATTAAGTTAATTTAGAACAAGGAAACATTGTGATATAATTATTAAAAATTCCCTTGTATTGAAGTCTTAAAAGTGGTTGTTACATTTTGGCATCGAGTTGAAGGTTGTATCTCTTAGACTTATTGGGTCCTTACGCTAACTAAATTTTGATTTTTGTTAACTAAAAACAAGGGATAAATAAAGGATGAACCGTGGAGAACAAACCAAACCAAATTATGCTTCAAGTTCGGTGGTAAATAAGTTAGATAACACTCTAATAGTCCTTCATGACACACGAAACCAAAAGGATGTTGAGATCAATTGGTAAAGTGTGAACATGATCATTCAAGGTAAACAACTTGGGCGATTGATAACAATCACAGAGGGTTACTTGGATTGTTGAACTATCTTAATGGAAGTTTTTGGAACTTGAATCTAACATGATAAAAAACCACAAAGGGTAGATGAAGTAGATAGGTGAGGAATATCTATTTTAACGGTAGTGGTTTGAATGGCTAGATTAAGCTAGAATGTGACTGTAACAAATTTGACTCATAAAAAGATAAAAAAAAATTGTATAAGATTAATAGTTCTTTTCCACTTGCAACTTTAGGAAAAGTGGTGGAAATAATGTGGTAGAAAATGTAGATTTCCAGAATGAGTTCACCAATAAATACTTGCTATGATTTCTAGCAAGCAATAGAACAACACTATGGTGATTAATAAGCTAAGATGAAGGAACAATCTTTCCTAACGTGACATTATGTAAGTTAAGGGAAATTCTTTTTTTTTTTTTAATTCGATACTAGTTCGGTTGAGTTCTTGGTATTTAGAGATTAACTTAAAACACAATTAGAAATATAATTTATTTTTTGTGTATGAAGATAAATTGCAAATATATGTTTTTGTTGATATAAAAGACAACAAATACCTAGAAGCATGTGAAAACAAAAAGCCTAAAAGGAAAAAAAAGGAACAATTTGGATGATTTAAGTAATCATTGACCTTAAATATATGATGAATATATCTGAAAGGTGAAAACCATTGGTGTATTTAGATAAAACCATCTAAAAAGGAAGATCGTTGGGTGCATTTCAAAGAAAATTGGGAATTTCACAAGGAAAGGTTTGGAAAAACTAGTAACAAAACAAAACAACTTAGTATGACTTGGAAAAAATTGAAAATAGTGTTTTTCTCATTTATTGCTTTGGAATATGGCTTGTTTTTAACTATTTTTACTATATATTAAATAATATTGAATGATATGACTAGATAAAATGACAAAATTATGTCATGTCTCGATGGTGTGTGACAGCTTTTTCTAGTTGAAAGGTTGTTACAATGCTAAATTTGAGTTTCAGATCGGAAATTACAAGTTGTGTAAAATGATGATTGTTTTCCTAATTATTAGATACCATTCTATTGTTGATTTATCTAGTTTTTTTAAATTCTATTATGTTGGAATGAATCATCGAGACGATGATGCTTTTAAGGGGGGAGGTATGTAACAACCCCGTTTTTAATTATTTTGTTGTGATAAGATTTTTGGCTTTTGGCATGCTTCTATAGTAGGCCTACATTATATTTTGATTATTATGCATGGTCTAAATGTAATTACATTGTCGTAGCATGCTTGAGACAATGAGATTTGTGTACTAATGGTTGAACTTGTTGTGTATCATTGTTACTAGGATTCTGTTTCTATACTTTTATTTCTCATTGTTGGACTAAGTTTGGCGAGGTTTATTCAATTAAGTGTTGGAAATATGTTGCAATACCAGATTTAATAGTTGAATGTGACTAAGTATGCTATTGAGCTTCATGTGTTGAGGTAAGTGGACCCCGACCTTATTATTAATGTTATATACCTACTTACCTTGGGATTGGGATGATCACATTTTTATAAGTAAATTGAGCTTCATGCACATTCACAATGAGATCCTATCTATTACATGAGCTAAAATATGCAAGGCATTAGTACGATGGGCATTATGTTAAAAGGGTGCATGAGCTTGAATGAGGAAATAATATGATGCAAGTTTAAATGTGATTACTTTGGTTTTAGACCTATAATGTTTTGGGAATTTATATTAAGGTATATTTATGCCTAAATTAATTTGATGTATTCACTTCTTAATGCCCTAATATATGTTAAGGGTTTAATGTTTATCACCATGGATGATAACTTTACAAGCTTGGGAATAAATATTTAAGGGTGTAAGTTAAGAATAAAGGTTATTTGAATTATTGTTTTAAAACTTATGTTTATTGATCATGGCATAATGATAAGTTGTTAAGGGGCTATATGGTGCCAAACTAAGGTAAGCCTAAGTTGATGATGATTATTATTATTTTTTTCTAATACCATGTTAGGGGACTAATGTTGATCACCTGGAATTTAAACTTATTAAGCCTTAGTATAGATAATAAGGGACCTTTGGATGATTAACTAAGGTTGATGTTTTTGAATTAATCTGAGCCCAATTAATAAGGGCGAGTTGTCACCCACATCCGTTGTAGCTTGTACTAACTATGACATCAATAAAGGCATTTAATGACCACTTTGCCAACAAATTGAGAGGGAACTGACCAAATTTGGAGGTCTTGTCTAAATGGATGGCTAACTATTTACATGTTATTGTTAAGTGAAGTTATGTGGCACTACTAAATTTTGAAAGGAGATGAATGGGGGAAACAGGTAATCGCATGCCACGCATTGAATGCCCCAAAGTTCACTCCACCACCTTGAGGAAACCACGAGGTGGTTTTGGGAGAAAAGATGTTTGGTTTTCCATTGTTGCTTTGTTGTTAATGGGGAGGTTCTCATCAAGCTCTCGCATGCTCGAGGGGTTTTCTTGTTTTCATGCTCCTTGGATTGATTACTTGAATTGTTATATCTGATTTTAAGCGTAAGTTGAGAAAAATGGGGGAAATTTTAATATCTGGTTCAATAAATAAACATGAGGAAGTTTGGAGGATTTGCTTCTTTGTTGAATCGATTTTGGGTTTGTTCGTGTGGAGAAAAAGCTTGGAAAAGAATAAGTGGAAGTGGGCTTTCTATTACATGCATGATATGTTCTATTTCTCCCCAAATGGATTAATTCATTTATCATTTGTATAAATAAAATGGTTGCTTTAGTTCTTTTTTAAAATGGTTGATCTAGGATTGATGTAATACTATTTTAATCTTGGTATAGTTGTTTTTATTTATTATGGAACTTGTATATATATATGAGCTTGGAAAGTTATAGTAGTGAATGTAATGAGATATTATAAAAATTATTTTTGATATATATTCAAGTATAAAAATACTATTTGAAATCATTTTCCGGTATTATGCGAGATATCCAAAGTGATTTTGGGTTTCTATTGCTAAAAACAAATTTTATTCTCGATTCGATCATATTTTTTTGGTGAATATTGTTTGGGTTTTTGTCATTCGTCCTAGTTTGGGGTTGACCTTTAGTTATAAATGAGGTTTGTTATTTTAATAAACCCCTTTTTGGATACCGATTAGATTTAGATTTGATACATATTTTAATATGCTCTTAAGGTTATTAATTGTTTCCTAATTCGAATCTTTGCATGAATAAAATGGAAACACTGCTAGTTATAATGGGTGAGTATTACCCTCTTTGTTTGGTTTCCAAATAAGATATTATTTGCTTAATGACCTGGATTCGTGGGAGAATCCATAGATCTAATTTTTTAATCTCAAGTCTCTATTTTGAGAAAAGTGTTTAATTAGAATGGCTTCATGTTTCATTAGAGGTAGCATGTCATTTTGTAGTGATTTTGAAGCCCTATCTCGTAGGACACAACATCTTAGTATCTCTTGTACTTTGGTTGGTCTCTCAAAACTTTCAAGCTTGACTGTTCGAGTGTTTATCCCTTAGCAGGTATTTGTTGTTGGGTTTTTGGGCATCATCGTGAAGTTTGATTGGTTTCATTTAGGTAAGGAACATTGTGGCTTGAGAACCCTTTCGTAATATTTAAGGTAAATAAGATTTACCTTATTCTTGTCAAACCTTGTTACTCTTGCTAAAAGTTCGTCATTATTGTATTATTATGTGGACCACATTTGTGATAGTCAAAGATATTTGATTTGTCTTCTCTATAGTATGTGGAATCATAATGTAGTTTGGAACTTGATTGTAATCCCTTCCTTGGGTAAGGGACTGTTGTGTTTTATGAGTTAAATTGATTTCGAGTTTATAATGTAAATCTAAGGGATATTTATAAGATATATAACCTTATCATTAAATATGGTAAGCTAGTTACCATCGGAAAATATGCATATTTTTAAAGTTATGTAGATTACATAGTATCGATATATTTAAGTACCTATGATCTAAGTTGATGATGAATGTATGATGATAAGCTGATTATAAAATTTTACATTATGTCCTTAAGTAAGTAGAATTGAAGGAATTGAATAGTATGTGAATGAAAAGTATAAACTTGATATATTACAAAAAGAAATTTCCATTCTAGTAAGTAATGATTTAATTTAATGCAGAATTTCATTTATACAAATACTATGAGGCATAAAATATTAATTTAGAAACAGATCTTATCGTGTTAGTTATTTTGAACTAACCATTGCTAACATTTTGCGCAGATGGAGTAGTTAGTGTTTGAAAGGTGAGTGAAGTTGAAAGAATTTATTTTTTCAAATTTGATTAATTAAATGTTGCAATGTCTTGAATATCAAAATTGTAATTATGTGAAATATCGTTGTACTATTTAAATTATTAAGAGGTAAAATTAGCCTATTTTGTTTATATCTTATTCAAGAAGGAAATAAATAAGATGCATTTATTATTAAATGGAGTCTTGTTTTGCATCGAAAATTAGATGTAAGTTTTCTCTAACTTATCCGATTATATGATTGGAATCTTATATGGAATAATAGTATGTATTATTAAGTGAATAAATATGATGTACTTAAAGAATGATTCATGCATATTTGCATTATTAATGGTTTTATTGGATTATGAATTTACCTCTATGTTAACAATTGAATACAAAGTATATATATTAAATGATATGTGAGAACTTAAATTACATATGATTTAATTATATGTATTATGGATTTTTGTTTAATAAATGGATATGATCCTATTAAGTATTATTCTAGACCTAATACTTTACTAGTGCAAATGGATTAAATATGATCTCATGGAATTAAAGAAGTAGGTGATTTAAATCTGAATCTAGAAATATAATGATCATTTTATAATGACTCTAAAAATGCAATTAATATTCGTGAATTCCTCGTTTAGAAACTAAGGTACGAATACAATCGTGACGAGAGTATCGTTGAGACTTGGAAATGAATCGTCGTAATTTAATCAAATTTCCTTAATTCAATAAGATATGATGTTTCAATTAGCCAAAATAGGTGAGCCGACTCATTATGGTCGTTGTTATGTAGTACCAATTTAATAACTTAGGTCATTATTTGACTACCGTGATATAGCTTCTATCTTTGAGTTATCCGTCAACCTCCTCTAATTGTGACGATCGTTATGTTTTAATATTTAAGTATCGTTGAAGGTGTAAATACATATTGTCTTTGCAAGTTTAAGTACCGATGTCATCATATGATGACTACGGGAAAGGGAGCGGACTCATGTTGATGCAAATCATTACGGAGATGCTTACTCTCCCTTAGTCATCCTAAGCCAACATAGTGACACTTACCCATTCAGGCTGATCTGAATTGGTACCTTGAATGTAACTTGTAACTGAATATAACTCCACTATCTAGTCTAATTTAGATAGCATAAATTATTTGTTATGGTGAAATACGAGTTCCGATTGATGAGTGTGTCATCACGGAACTGTGTATGGCATACATGTTTCTAAAACTTTGGTCGAACTAGTGTAAGTCATTGATTACAATGTCCTTATTTCACTATGATCTAAGTTATAGAATACCATATGGGTTTCAGAAATGAATACCTATATATACACTTAGAAAGCATTACTTGATTATCAATGCGTAAAATGGAAACCAATAGTATAACTTGTATACACACTTGCAAAGAGTGATACATGAGTGATCGAGAATTAATCCGACTCATGTACTTGCACATGGTTAACTATTATAGGATGGATTGACTAAGATGATGTTGGTTCTAAATTAAGTTAATTTAAAACAAGGAAACAATGTGATCGATTATTTAAAAAAATCCCTTGTATTGAAGTCTTAAAAGTGGTTGTTACAATCATGGAACATTGGGCTAAATTTAAGCTCATTGAAGCTCTAAGATAACCATCCGATCATACCATGCTCTCTTTATGGTTTTGGATGGTTTAAGAATAAGGAGAGAGATAAAATTTTCATCTTCATATTGATATTGCATAGATAACACATTCACATCCATTGACCACTATGTTACTTGTTTGAGAGTTTTACTTCCTATAATCTCCACGATACTTTGTGACTATGAGAAGCCATTCCTCCATACTTTAAAAAGTAGAATATTTTATTTTTCATGAAATTACTCATCACCTTTGAGTGAATGTTGTAGCATGGGATCATTTCTAAGATCGGTGGGGCATTTAGAGGTGGTGAGAATAATTTTACTCTATCTCAATTCAAAATATTCTCACACATTTGCATTCATTTTGTTGCAAATGATTTCCTTATATTCCTATAAACTCATCTTGGCCTTGATATCACTTTATATAGTAGAGGTACTATCTTCATGACTGGAGACATTCATAGGAGATTCAATAATTTCCTTTCCTTTCCATTCACATTCTTCTTTAAGCTTCTTAATTTGTTGTTTCAAACAATTACTTTATATACACACTAACTCGTTATTGTCCTCAAAGCATCACTTTCTATGATGGAGGTGATATCCTCATGGATGAATACACCCATGATAGGTTTAGGTATTTCATTTCCCTTTGGTTCATCATGGATGTAATCTTCTTCACAAAATGGAAAATGGGAAGACTCACTTTCACATTCATTCTCACACACTAAGGCTTTAAGGAAAACATTGATCTTACCTATTTTTCTATCTCATTGCTAGACATTTGTGCATCAAAATGAGAAACAAAAATTTATTCATACCTATCTTGTATTTTCATGCCATAGGTTAGGATCTCAAGAATAATACGAGAATCTTTAACTTCTTCTACAATCTTCAAAACATCTCACATTGATTACTTCTTCAAAGCTACCAGATACTCACATTCACGTTTATTTTAAGAATCTTCATATTGGGCCTCGAGGATCTGATTTGAATTTTTTTCTTCATATAGCCATGAATCTCTTGAAAATTCTTCTTTTCATGATTTACGAGTTCTCATCATCTAGAGGTTACCTTCTTGAAATTTCATACATACCTGGTCTTCATCATTAAAAATAGAGAGATTAGATCCATGCTACATGGGAAGGGTACACCTTTCAGTTCACGATTCATCAAATCATCCTCATGACATGGGAAGACTACAATGTTAGGTCAGCAACATGAGAATAATATTTCTCTATATTCGAACAGCTACTAAAAAGTCTTCTTCTTCACAAGGAAATGGGAAGACTCCATACTCACTGTGGTGATTATCATTACCTTCCTTTATCAATGATGGGGAAATAAACTCCTTAGATATTTTGTGCTCTATTTTTCCATCCATGATTGTATCAAGAAGGAAATTGGATTCTTCTATTTTCTCCATTTCATCGGGCATTTGTGAATTAAAAAAGGGCCAAAATGAGAAATAAAACCATTAATTATTACCTCAAATCCATCCTCCTAAAGTTCCTATGGTAGGGAAAGAGGGTTCATCTCTTGAACATATTCATGATTAGTGGAATTATTAGTAGGTACTACATAATCTATCAAGAGGAAAGAATTTTCATCTTTGGTACACATTACACCTCCAACGAGATAGTGCCTCGAGCCAAAATGAAGATATAAATGGAGGTTTAATTTTCATGCTTTCTTCATTATCCTTCAAGGTGTTGAATTGAATTTCATTGGAAGGCTCAAGAATAGGGAAGTCATGAGAAACACATAGGATTATTTCAAGAAAAAACACCTCATAATATGGAGAATCATCATAATCCACTTCTTAAGGATTAATATTTTCTTCCTCATCATTATGAAGTACATCAAGTTGTTCATACCATTCTTTTGCATAGCCTCAACATAATTCAGAATAACGATATTGGTTTGGGAATCATAATTACCTTACACAACACTCAAAATTATTTCACGAACTAACTTTTAAGGATGTCATTTCTTCATTTCCATAAGCAAGAAACTCATTTAAAGGAAAAGAGAAAAAAGGCGATTGCTCGAATTTCTCGATCCTACGTGAAATTCAAAACATTACCTTTTGGATATTATTCCTCTTTATTATTTTCATACAAAATATTATATCTCCTCTACATTTTTTTCATCAAGCCCTTAGATTCTTCATCATCAACAAGTGCAATTCCCATCCTCTTTCCTCTAGTAGCATTCCTCTAGAATTAAAGCCAAGAATGATTTTATGGTAGAATCTTTACAAGAAGAAATTTTATCTATTTGGACACTCTTTCCATAACTTTTGTATAAATGGTGCTAACCTTCTTTCCCTTTTCTAATTATATATTTTCGTTTGAAGCAAGAGACCTCTTTGTTGTGCGAGTCCTGTACTTTTTCGGGAGCTGGTTTGAAATGATGGTTGATCAAAACTTTATATATCTTGGTGGCCATCTTTCTTCCTCATTTTTGTTGTCACTTATTGATGTTGAACACCAATCTCGAAACTTCATCAATAGGAAATAAATGTGACATGGATTTGTTCCTTGATAATCACCTTCAAAATATGATTTTTACTTTGAAGTATGATTTTGGTTTTTATTTTTGGAATAAATTATTTTGTTAATTTTCCATAGATATTTAAGGGTGCACGAGGGAAAATCTCTCCCTAGTAGATTCCTCATAAACTATTGGTGAAATAATTTGTCACAAGGACAAATTAGTGGATTTTCACCAACACTCTTGGGTTGATACCCTCCTTATTATCTATGGGGAGCATCCCATTAATGAATGTAAACTAACTAAGAATATTGGGTGGTCATTAGGATAGAGATCACATAGAAATACTCCACTAAACTTATGGTAAATTACTTTCATGGAGTACTAGGGAGGAATTTGTAGAGACGAGAGGTAAAGGGGAGTTAGGGAAATAACAAGAGAGAGGATTATTTTTGTGAGTAGGCTTACATAATTCACATACAATAACCATAGTAGGTTCACATTCAATTATAAGAATAAAATAATGCAATCCATTAGCAAGACCAATAACTAAGAGACACAAAGTTCTACAAATCTATCAATCAAGAACACAAAGTTCCTTTTTGGTTATACAAGATCATCATGCTTACAAAATTGGAAAGCAAAGAGAGAGAGTAGAGGAACATAAACAAAGAAATAGAAGAATAAAATCTTTTATTACTTGATTTAGAAGTTATAAATATCAATAACATAAATTGAATCTACTGATTCACAATCCTTTGAAATGGAGAAACCATTCCAATTTATAGAATTACAAATTTTCTCTTCATCTACTTCCCACATGAATTTTCACCTATCCCCATCACTTGTGACATTTCATATTCCTAGGAGCTGATTATTTTTCTTATTAGTGAAAAAGGGCCCTTACAATGTTAATGTTAGAGGTCACTTAAGTGAATAGGATGAAATAGCAAAAATTACATTCATAATGAAAAATTAAAATATGGAGAGAGAGAGAGAGAGAAGAGAGAGAGATAGAGGAAAGGGGTTGACCAGTCTAGTTAAGATGAATCCATTTTTGATGAAGAACTAGCCATTCATGATCCTTGAGGGAGAGTTCTAGAATGAGCTCTTATCCTTTTAATTTTCTCTCTGAACCGGATTGTCATAGGTGCCACATTGTATTCTTCTGGAATACGGATGTATCTCAACACTTTGATCCATGTCTTAGGAACCTCATTAATATATTTACACTGATTAAACCATTCCTTATGATCTCTTGCAATGTTATAAATAGAGCCTCTAATGTTGGAAAGGGACTCCAAAGTATCCTCATTGAAGGAGAGAGGATCACTTGCCTCATTTTTACTAATTATTGAAAATGACTGATGAATTCTTCCAATGATGAATTCTCAGTGAGAGGAAGGATCAAGTCCCTGAACACAATCATTGACATCATAAAAAATATTGAAGGTATGTTGTTCACTAGATTCAATTTGAAGATGACATCTTCTATCATGTCGTATCTAACATTCATTGTGCGGATAAAAATTGGGGACAAGTTCTTAGCAACTGATGTGAACACAAAACCTTCTCACTAGAGTGTGGGAGTTGAGGAAAATCATCTTAGACACAAGTGGGAATACCTCATCTCAATGGATGTTATATTTTTAAATTCTTCCCTTATTTTCTTCACATCTAAAATGGTGGCAAGAACGTATTCGAACAAAGATAGAACTTTTGAGATCAAAGCCTTTCATTTTTCAAGATTCTCATCAATCCATTTATCACTATCTGTTAGGAAATAATTATATTAGTGCTCCATTATTAATCATTATTATTTGTTAGGTCTGTTATTATATTTGTTTATATGTGAAGTTGTTAATAAACAACTCACGTGAATAGAAGTTTGGTGAGAGAATTAAGGAGTGTTGTTATATCAGATTCCTATTTTATAGGAATGACTTATTCCTATATATTTGTAAGAGTTCTCGTATGAATATAATGAAGAAGAAATATATGATTACTGTGTTTATTCTGTTTAACTCTGCTGCTACTCCAAGATTTGGTATCAGAGCGATATCTGATCCTTTGTAATGGAATTCTAAGGATAATGAGGGACAGCTGCATTTGTCCCTGTGCATGGTGAAACTATTATAGCGAGCTCTTTAAACCCTAGTTCGCTGAAGGAATTGGTAGCTCCTGGTGCATGCTATATTTTATGTGTCCTGAACATACACACTGAGGAGAAGTAGAAAAGTCCGTGGCTCGAGAGAAGCAGCATCAAAACGTGGAGTCTCTCCATCCAGGTCACACTGATATAGATCATGGTCTTACACCTGCGTTTGATCAACTCCAGGCTTTAAATATTTGTTTTTGTGCAATATTTTGCATTAATAATTTGCCTTGATGCCCTCATAAAATAATATTTGTTGAAGTTTTGATCAAATCACTGGCAGAATTTGTATAGATCTGTGAATCTTAATCTTTCTACTCTACACAGATTTCAATCAGAGCAGTGGTTTGGCTTGATTTTTATTGATCTCTGCCCAGATTGCATTCTCATCTAGATCACAGTGTTTGCTGACAGGAGACAGAAGGGCCTTCACGCAGATTTCAAAAACAAAGCGGCCAATTCAATTGGATTCTCCATCACCGTTCTTGCTATCACCGTCCATTTTAATCTTTTCAGGCTTTGGATCATGCCCTCCATCGTGTGATAGTCTTTGGCGATCAGTTCTGCACCCGTGTGATCTGCATATAAGTCTCTTTGTACTAGTTTTATTCACCTTGTGGATTTCATGTGCATTACCAGATCCATGAGAGGAGAGTTTTTCCTTTAGAAAATCACGGTGGTATTCTAAATATCAAAATTTTGTGTCAAATTTTGGTTGGATCGACTTCTACCTTGGACGGCTTATTCTACCCTCACCCATGTTATTGCGTCCAATATACCAGCTGGCAATGTGCATGTAGAATTTAAGCATATGGATATATGGAAAGTTTCAAATAACAAGCACATGGATAAGCTCTCAAACAATGGGTTCCACGTGGAAGTGAAGGGCATGTGAACGGAGGACAGCAAAGTAATAGCTCTTATATAGGCAAGTTTGTTAAAATATTCTCCCTCCATTATTTTCGGTTTTCACTAGTTTCATTAGCTTTGCAAGTCGTATTAATTTATGTCTATTGTCCTCCTAAATAGAGTCTCGGTTTTCGAAGTGTGATTGTCATTAAATGTTATTTTAGTCTTTATAGTCTTTTGTTTAATTGATAAAGTATAATGTATTAAGGTCATTAGTATTGTCAATCAAGAGTTTGTTATAGTAGTATAATTGTCATTATCAATAGTTGCCAAAAGAGTCATGTCGTTAACAGTAAAGTGTCATGATATGTATATATGATAAAATAGTCATTTTTGTGTCTATTTTAAAAAAAAAAAAATCAAGAGTCGATTTTTGTTTAGTCGTCAAAAGTTTATTGTGGGTCATTACTATTGTAAAAAGTGTCATCTTCCAAAGTTCGAAAAATAAAAAAATTGCCCGCATTTCAATTTTGGACGCATTTTCACTTGTACGCGACGTCCAAATTATTGAAGGTATTTTGAGCTTCGTGATCACATCCGGCTAAACTAGTAGCATGACACTGAGGCAGGAGGCATCGGAGGTTGGAGGTCATTCAGTGACCTCTCGTCGGATTGCCAGCAACGACGGGGCCACATATCACTTTGGTGACGTGTGTGTGTGCGGTTTGATTTTAGTGCTTCGGTGTGGTGTGCCTCGGTTTAAGTGATCTGTTTTCAATAAGTGGAAATTTCACATTGAGGGGGGGAACATGATCCAATGTTCCATTTCAAAGTATGTCAGCTTTTTCTATGTATGTACGAGCAATGATTTCGGTAGGATTTCCTATGTTATTCCCATCGAAATGGTGAGATAGTGATGAGAGTTGTTGATACTACTCGCATCATCATGATATCGTGGTTGTTAGTTATCCGTAAAAACTATCCGAGAGGTTGTTGGTACTTTCCTCAAAACCTGTTGTTGTGTGGTTGTTGGTTAACCACTTGGAAAACCATCCAGAGGTTGTTGGTATTGTCCTAAAAACCATCCAGATCATGAGCATGCTTTATGTATTGAATACAAGCGGCACGTTAAAACAAAGGAAGTTTTTCCCATGTTCGCACTAAGGGGGAATGTTAGGAAATAATTATATTAGTGCTCCATTATTAATCATTATTATTTGTTAGAGTGCACATTATTATATTTGTTTATATGTGAAGTTGTTAATAAACAACTCACATGAATAGAAGTTTGGTGAGAGAATTAAGGAGTGTTGTTATATCGATTCCTATTTTATAGGAATGACTTATTCCTATATATTTGTAAGAGTTCTCATATGAATATAATGAAGAAGAAATATATGATTACTGTGTTTATTCGTTTAACTCTGCTTCTTTACTCCAAGATATCCTTCCTTGCATAATATGTCCTTGCGCCTTCTTGATCTTCTCATATTCAAAAATTTTGAATAGATAAATGTCTTCTACGGGAAGATAAGGCACTAAATTGGGCTCCAAGAAAGGTTGAATGTGGGCAAGTGAGAATTCTCACATGCTCCTCCAATTTCTTAATTGTTCATTTGTACTCCACATTTTAAGAATGCATGTGAGTAGAGGAATATTTGAATATCCGAGCATCACCTTTTAGCATAGCTTGACCCAATGAGATGTGGGTCAACTCATATTCCTCATGAGTCATTTCATATACAAGTTTTGCAACTTTTTTTGGGAAACCTCTACATATTGATTACTAGAAACTCCACTAAAACATTGAGAAGTTACATATGCCTTCTTACCTCATTTGGTCTTCTGAATCTTTGTGATGGCCCCAAGGTCAGGTATTACAGCTTGTTTTTTGTTATTGGTTCATTCATGAGCAACTCTTGGATCCATGGGAATGGATATTTTAAAGTAGATATGAGGTTAGTCTTTGGAACATCTTTAGGAGCGTGGTGAGGTATCACATTTTTCTCATTATGGGAAGGTTCCACCATCAAGAGAGACAAACTTGAATGTTGATGAAGAATGGGAGGTGTGATGGATCAATCTCACATGTCTCAAGAATCTCCTCGAGATCCTCAATGATTATGAATTTCTTATGAGGCTTCCTTGAATATGGAACCTTTTTGTTCCCTTTTTCATTCTCCTTCTTTTTGAAATTTATTGTTCAATGGACCTTAGTGGCATTGAAGTGAGATTTTATTCAAATGTTTCTTCCTTGGGGGAGTGACCACATTACCAAGTATTTTACTGAGTGTTTAATAACACTATTGTGAATTACATAAAAATAAATTGGGATGATATATAATTCTTGCATTCATAGTGTCACACATGAAGATTTCCTATTCTCAAGTCTAGAGAACTTTTAAAAAAAAAAAAAAAACAGATTTGGGATGCTTACATACCTTATTTCTCATATGCTTCCTATAGGATGATTTCGTGAGTCTTCACACATGATGATTTGAGTACCTCGATA
Organism: Taxus wallichiana var. yunnanensis; assembly: GCA_018340775.1. Lineage (NCBI taxonomy): Eukaryota > Viridiplantae > Streptophyta > Pinopsida > Cupressales > Taxaceae > Taxus > Taxus wallichiana. Next base: position 411,820,134 of record CM031244.1, read on the forward strand.
ATTTGACTAGCTCACTTTGACTTGCTTCTTGAAGAGATGGCCCTCAACTTTCTCCATGAATCTCTCATTTCATTTGATCATGATGAAATCCTTTTCTACGTCACAAATCACTTCCTCGACAAAGATGATACTTGAGTGAAAACATGCTTGCAACATCTAAACACCTCTTTTGATTAATTTTTTCCTCACAGAATAGAAATTGAAGATGAATTACATTTATGACCTTTAAATTACACCAACCTTATCAAAATTTGTTAATTAAGTTTTTAGAAATACTCTCAAGAGGTATGCATCGTTTGGGAATAGAGATGATTGCTAGCATTACTTTGGTGGTCTTTTCTTGTCATTCTAACTCTTGTACCAAGTTGTGCCTTATAGAAATCACTTTATAACTAACCTTTTGAGAGCTTGCAGGGTGTTTCCTTATTATTCATTCCAAGACATAACTTCTCAACCTTGCGGTGATTGAAAAAATCAACAATATAAGAAAAATGGGAGTTGTCACAACTTTCGTGGTTCAAATAAAAAAATTTCTATTTTTAGAAGGTAAGGTCGAGTCGTTGTTTTTAGAATTTTGGAAAATTTACACAATCTTTGTTCCCGAATATCATAATCCGCCTATACTACTTCCACTAATTATTATTTTCTATTTTTATAAATGTTCTATTTTGGGACATCTATTTTTTTTTCAAATTACTATTTTTAGAAAGTTTCCACAGATTGACCTGTTTGTTATTTCTTACTATTCCAATGTTCTAGCTGTTGGAAGTTTACTATTTTGGGGAAATTATATTTTTATATTTTAATTTTTCAAGGCATAGGTTATTCTCGGTTAGTATATATCAGATTCATATTGTGATGAAACCATCGCCACTTTGTTCAGCCTTTGTCCCGAGATATCATGCTATAAATTTCATTGTTTTTCATATATCTTTGAAACTCTTTGAAATTGAAAAATAAACTTAATAGGGTTTGGAACACCATATTTATATTCTAAAAAAACTAGGAATTGATGAATTTTTTTCACAATCATCCTAAAGGCATTCTAAAGAGAGAACCACCGCCAAATTTCAACTTGATTGGATGCATGATTAGAGAGATAAGAGAAAATATTGTATTCAGAGGTCATGATCTATTATAAAGAAATTTTTTCAGCATATCTATTAAATTTTTTTTTTTTTCAAGGTATGAAAATAGAAAAATGGTGGAATAGAAAACTATGTTGAAGAAATGGTTCGAAAATGAGTTCTAATGTGTTTTATTTCACTTGTATTTGACCCTATTGACCATGGTTCAAACCTAGGTTAAATGAGAGCTTGAGTGAGGTTTAGATCGGTTTTACATGGTGTAATGGGGACAAAAGGGGCATACAAAGTGCTCCAAAGTGTGCATTGGAAAAAGATGAAGACAAGTGGAAACATTAGAGTGAAGGTGAGTGAGATGGAGGAGCCAGTAAGCACCTGCATAGGCCAAGAGAGGTCCCATGAATGACCAAGTGCTTGATTAAGATAATGGGCATACTTTTTGTACCTCTTGTACCCTTAGGAAGTGAGAAAAATGGTACACAAAAGTGCACTAAAGAAAATCATGGGTGCAAGTTTGAGCATGAGGGGCTAAGTGGTTGAGCATGGGAGCTAAAAAAATGAGCTTCCTAATCCTAAGTAGGGTCATGTGAGTGTCTGAGGGATAATAATGGGAATGAGGAACACTTTCTTGTCCCTTATATACCCTTGGGGACATGGGGACACAAGGGACACAAAATTGTTCCTTGAAGCAAGGTGATGACATGTGGCATAATGGAAAATTGGCTAAGCATGGGTTTTCACTCACACTTCTCCCTAACTCAAATTAGACTCAATCTGGGTTGTCTTAAGTTCACATGATTGGTTAAAGAGTTAAAATATTTTCATGGGGCACACTTTATTTTCCCCTTTATCCCCTTTGGAACAAATGGTCAAGAGGTGCAACAAAGTGTGCCTTACCTCATTTGGAAAACTAGGTTTTTCACCGCTCAAAGTGGAAAGCATGAAATATTATTAGGAGGCTTAGGGTGGAATTTTGAGGTAAAAATTTATATGAATATGAACCCAAATTACATTATAATATTAATGGAATAGGTTTTATACCTTAATGTTTCCTAAAACTCCAAAAAATGGCCCCTTTTTTATCGAGATAACAAGGTACACTTGTAAATTTTGAACTTAAGAAATCATCACACCTTGAATAAAATTTTATGTTGCCACCATGTAGAGGATTCTTAAATATTTCCATTTACTAATTTTTTCCTTATAACTCCTTACGGAACTCCCGAAATCATCTAGATAAGTTCAGTTCACAATTTGAGTATTCATTTTTACACCGAAAAACCCACTTTTACATAGATCTGGTCTGAATCACCAAATATTTCCTAAATATTCCTAAACTACTTCCAAAATATTAAAGGTTCTCCAATACCACCTCTATATTTTTATTACATTTTCATAACCTTCCCATAGGATGTACACAAGCCCCAAAATGACCAAAATTGACCTTTCTAGACTGTTAGATAGCTAGTCTTCTACCGCATTTCATGACATGGAATAATTAACCTTATCACACAATTTTTCAAACTTGTAAATATTCATTCAATAAATTAAGATTAATTTTAAGGAAAAGGAAACCATGAAACATGATTTGGATGACCGAGAGAAGGATTCATGAGGATTTGAAGCATGTTTTCATCTTGTGGATTAGTTTTTATGATGTAAATTTTACATTTTTGGATAGTTAATTCACATGAAAATAGTAAGAAAATTTTCATTAGAGGAATAATTAATGCAATCCACATTAAATACCCTAATATGTTTCATGGGATCACCTTTTCCATCATAGATAGGAAGTTTAGGTGCAATAAAACCAAGATGAAAAGGGTAAGAGGAAATCTCAGAGCCAAAGTGGATGATGTAATAATTTAGTGGAATCAATAGCATGAGGAGAATTAGATACACCTTGTTGCAATTGTAAGATTTGAGCTTGTAATATGTGAATAAGGATTTTGAGATATTTTGTTCCATATGAAGAATTATTTGAACCATTAGATATGGGAGGTGTAGAAGTGATAGTGGTTACATAAATAGGTATAGAAACATTGTGCATTAGAAGGTTAGATGCCCTCCATAATGTAGACACTATAGATGTAGGAACAATATATGTCAGTGTGATGAGAGAAGGATGAGACCCTCCCAAAAAATAATTGTCATTAGATGGTTGATCACAAGAAGGCTTAGAAGAAGAACAATTTTGATAAGAGGCTCAATGCGACAAGGATTCTCACAAAGTTTAGTGCAAAAATTAGATAGAAGTATAACTTGATTTTGGTCCACAATATTTTCATCATCATCATAAGAATTCTCACTATGGTTTTTAATATCATGTAGTGGTACCTCATGGGAAGTATCGAGGATAAATGAACTAACATAAATAGGCATAGGATATTAGGCCATGAGGTTATAATGTTTATGAGTAGGAGGAAAAATCTCAATATGCTCAATAAGTTGATTTGTGAACTATGCATTATATCACAGGGTATGGGAGGAAAAAATATACAAACTGAAATAAAATGAAAATATTAAGAGTTGAAAGTAGTATATACTGAAAATAAGGAGAAACCCTAGGGAAACAAAGGCACAATGTTCAATTCAAGAGTCGGGTTAACAAAATGTTTTCACCCTTTTTAGGTTTGATTAATATTTACACCTAGCCTAAAAGGAATGAAATAGGAGTTATAAGGGTTATTATAATTAATTAACTTCCAAAATTAATCATTCAACATTAGAATAATGAATTGATACTTGTAACAAATGTAGATGATACAATACGTGCTCATAAATACATGGGATTAGTGTACTTAGTTGATTACAAGTGATTCTGGATTGATTTGGGTAATGAATGATATAATAGGGAGATATGAAACCGAGAGTACCTCGATATTGAAACAATGACCTAAAGAATCTCTTTGGAAGGACTAAATAGTAGGGGTAGGAATTAATCAGTATGATCTATGACTATGCTAAACTTGTTTTCACTATGTAATTGAAACTAACACCTAATAGCTTCAAAGTGAACAAATAAAATCATAAAAATTAGATAAAATCTTAAAGAAATAACATCATCATTACATAAACATGAAATTATCATCTAAATGCCATATAATTCCTAATTTTTATGCATGATTTCTTAAAGTAAAATTGAGCCTATATAAAGAAGAAATCAAATTAGATTTGATGTCTTTAATGTGAGGAAAGGATCTCACTATCCATGGAAACAAGGTCAATATCTAGCTTATTCCTTTACTACTCAAAAGAGATAATGGATACACAAGATGAGGAAGCTATTCCAAACAATGGAGATTGCTCTTCTCAAAATACCTTATATATTCACTATTCAAAGTGTGGTATGGTGTGTAAGATCTAGTTTTAATATATAGATTTCCTATTTGGATAACCATGAATCATAGTGCATGTGGGATAAATGATAAAGTGAGATTAGAATAATTAAGCATGATTAGTGAGAATTAGCAAGTGATTAGCAACTCATGGGAGTTGGGGTGCTTTAATTAATCAATGGGATTAATTAATAGGCTTGGATAAGCTTAGAAAGCTTGTAGAGAATATTTGGAGGGAAATAGGAAGATTTTGAATGGTTTGAAGAGGGGTTTTAGCTAATAAGAGGGTTTATTAGCTAAAAACAAGGGTAATAGGCTTAATTAACTAATAGTAGCTAATTGTTTGATCAGAAGAGGATTATGAATATGAAGTTTCGTAAATGGTCATTCGAATGGGGAAAGACTAGTTAATCAATGAAGTGTCATTAATTGATCAAAATGGTGGAATTTAGCTAATTAGCAAGAAATCACTAATTACGATGACAATGATAAAAAGAGAGTAATTAGTATGATTTTAGTAATAAAACTACGTATGCATATTTTTGTTGTCTACATTTTCCCCCCTTTAGGGTTACGTAAGTAATGTCACTTCAAAGATAGTAGACAAGTATAAACAAGTAAATTTTGAAGTAATGGATGAGAAATTAAATATAATTAAGGATGCCCCCTAGAGGGTGGATGGGGTGATGAAAGAGGTCGATCGACGATCGAAAAGAAGAAGGAAATAAGAAGAGTAGACACAAGCCTAATAAGCAAGTGTGTAATTGGAAGAATGGGGAAAGAAGAAATGGTGCTTCAACAGATAGAAGAAACAAAGGGAGGAGGGGGATAAATACAATCCCTCTCACCCCATGTGATGTTAGAAGAAATATTGGTGATAGAAGAAAATGATATGAAGAAGAGTGGAGATGAAGAAAACTTTGAATATAGTGGCTACTAAAGGCATCTCGCTTGCTGAACAAAAACATGATTTCATCATTTTGCTTTTCTTGATATCATTGGGCCTTTATTATATATAAGCATACAACAAAAATATAAAATGACATGAAAATCCATAATACTAACATTTTTTCATTTCTAAAACATTAACTCAATGAATCATGCATAAAGTAATGCAATACAAGAAAGTAAACAAGAAAACCAACAAGGAAACAAACACAAACAAATGTACTCAAACAAACAATGTTCAAGAGAGTTGCACCAATGTTTTTGTTATCAAGCTTCAGTTCCCACATGTTCGAGTTAACGAAAAGGGTTAAAAATGGCACCCCAAGCAAGGATACATGTAAGGTGAATAAACAGAGGATGTAAAAGTCCCATGGAAAAGCAAACCGTGCACTATAAAACGCCCCAAGAAACTCATTTTGTAAGGGAAGAAAGACAGTAAACAAAACCAAATTTTATTAATGGAGGGTAGATCAAAATGATCCGTAAGTCACATGCAAGAACAAGAACCAAAGAAATATGTTTTGTAGGACAATTTTCTATGTTTGAAAACATTGTCTAGTAAATGATTCAGATGTGTGAATGATTTTTACCAATTTTTGATGGAATTTGTAAATTTAATCAATTTTTGGATTTTTTAATTTTTTACTAATTTTTTGTATTTTGAAATTTTTACCAATTTTTTAGATTCTTGAGTTATTACCATATTTTTGATGATTTTTACCAATTTTTGGATTTTTATTTTTTGAAATTTTAGGAGAAAATGATTTGAAGAATAATGACAATGTACGTGGACATCACCAAAAATCACCTGGGAAGCAAAAATATGCCCTAGGGATAAGAAAGAGTCACCAAAAGAAAAAATGTGCCCCAACACAAAGAAAAAAAGATAAAAATGACTATTTATTAAAAACAATCATCATGACGGGATTCCAACACATGGAGAGAAGAAAATAGAAGAGTACATTAGTCACTCAACTCCCAGGGGTGAGAAAAAGGAAGAATTAGGGCTCATGCAGCTATAAATAGAAGGGCATGAGGGGGTAAAATTCATCGCTGCCCATTATTTACTATTGACCTTTACCACTTTTGAGAGTGATTTTTCTCGACTGCGAGAGAGATGGGGTGAATTTTGATGCATCGACATCACGTAGATTGTATTTGAGAGTAGTGGAGGGTGCCATGGATGATCCCATGGTACATACAAAAATAATAATTTTTTAGTTCATTTAATGTGTTTTTAAAGAAAGGGAAAATGGCGGGATCACGCTAGCACAAGCCTTTGAGTGTGGTAGCAATAAAAAGTGTGCAGTAGCATGAAGGGCTTGCGTTACCATGAAAATGGTTACATGGAAATTACATTAGGTTTTAGGTATGGTTAGGCTTTATGCTTAGCGCTAAAATGAGTGCATGGGTGCTAAAAGGGATGTGTTAACGTGAGGCTTGAGATTTTGTGAAAATGGGTGCACAGGAATTAAATGGCATGCACTTATGTAAAAAGGCTTACGCTAGTGCTAAAAAAGGCATGCACTAGTTTGAGAAGGCTTGTGCTAGTGCAAAAAGGCTTGATCTAGTGAAGAGTTTTTGCTTTTAGAGTTACTTTAGAAGAATTTAGGAAATGTTTAGAAGAATGTTAGGGTAATTAGAACACCTTAGGAAGATGTTTTGAGAAGAAGTGATGTTAATTAATTGTGTTGGGTAATTTTACATGATGAGATTACACAACTTGGAGGTGTGCAAGCAACATGGATATCTTCGAGCTTATGAGTAGACATTTTCTCGTTTCGGGAGCACTTGTGGACTAGTGGTCGTGCTAGAGGCTACATGATTGGTCCATATTACATATATGCCTCACATTATGATGGATCATGCCCTTCTCATGGCCTTAGCAGAGAGATGGCACAATGAGATCCGGACTTTAGATTTCGACGACTAGTAAGATGTCAATCACATGGAGGACATATAGATTCTCCAAGTTCTTATCAAGGAAGCATAGTGAACTTATGATGGATGTCGTGGCCAAAACTTGGACCATATATGGGATCTCTTTTAGTTAGATGAAATTCCTCAACGAGGCATGGAATTTCATTTGTATAGCTCTTTTGATGACAGGAGGAAAACTGCATACCTATATATTTGATGGCACTTGTTAATAGCTACCTACTTCATGACAAGTCTCTAGGACAAAATTTCCACTTGAGTTGATTAGAGTCATACACAAAACTTATGGATGAAGAGGTATTCCGTTGGGGTCATTACATACTAGATCACTTATACTGGGATCCGAACTTAGTGACATATAGAGGATGAGGAGTGTGGGCCCCATCCACACTACTAAAAATTTGGTCGTGGGTACCATATTGTGATCGGGTGCCCACTAGTAGATCTTATGACAAAGGACATGAGGAGGCCTCATGTAGGGGATGAGAGCTGATTGGTGAGGATATAAGAGATCATATGGGGATACCTATTACTATAGGCATGATTTTGATGATCTTTTTGCACATGATTGCATGGTGACCATATTGGTCTTATCATTGGTGAGAGGATACGTAAGAGCTCAACATTGTTGAGATAGAGCACTTTTCTGATCGTAGTCAGTCGAGATATATTCTAGAGTGGTACCATGTTGATAGGGTGCAGCGACAGTTGGGTCTTATCCAAGGTATTCCTGGAGATGATATGTGGTATGCTTGATGATCTCGGGAGGTTTTTAACTTATGGACCCCATATCAAACCATGGAGGGAAAGAGAGAGCTTAAATGGTGTAGTCCCACAAGCAATGGGACCAGAGAGCACATATAGTAGATCATGGTACTAATCCCGATTATGTAGCATGATATTTGACAATAGTTCCTCATCGCTTACCATCCCATAGTCTGTCATAAGATGTAGGAATAACTACATCTACCACAAGAGAGGTAGCTTGGGCACAAGATAGGTCGTGACTTGGTGACTAAGGTCGAGGCCAAGGGAGAGGAGGAGGAAGATGATAGGATAGGGACATGGATAAAGCACAACCATAACCACAAGGTCCACTTCCACATCAATCACCACAACAAAAAACACCACCATAGGTACCAACACAACATGTTCCTATTATATAACATATGCCTATAAAGGGTATTTAGGTTGTGCAAAGTATGTGTCTATTATATAGTCAAGGTATAACATGTTCCCTTGGTACATATTTTAGATTCACCACCTAGGTAGCGAGTCCGCATATGGAAGCAGGTGGAGATGGGGGAGATGGACGGGGATCTCGTTTAGACAAGTGCTAGGATGGGGATCACCATTGAGATCATTATTTATACCAGTTTTGTGTTTCATATTTATTTTAGGATTAGGGGGATTAACACATGTACATCCCTGTGCAGTACATAGAGTGAGAGTGATGCTACACATATGGATAATTTGAGATCGCTTTACTTGAAATAATACAATAGTGACATCTTAGAGAGATCAACTTGCTACAAAGATTTTTTGGTGAGTCGAGAGGACTCAACTACATGATGACGTGGCTAAAGTGATAGTATAGCAATATTAAAGTAGCTATGAGAGAGTACAATGGGGGATGAGAGGACCCACCTACATGACTAATGTGTCTAGACCGATAGTAGAGTGGGATTATCTTCACCATGCAGCACTAGTAGAAGGTGTTATAAGGACCTAGTATATGATTTTTTGTAGCGAGAGGTGAGGTTATATATTATAGATCTTTGTATCATGGGGTCATTCCAAGAGGGATAGAGGACCATACCCTACGATCGAGATGGTTGGCATTCATTCACGGTCGAGATCATACAAGCCATCTAGGTGCAATATATGAGATGACTTCACCACATCCGGGGCCTTCACTCACAGCCAAGGCCTTTACCACAACATATGTCACCACTTCCACAGATGACAGTAGACTCGACAATCTGAACCAAAGTGATGAGGTAGTAGTCTGGTGTAGGTGAGATTTAGGGTTGACTCTCTTATTGATGTATTTATTTTTGATGTATGCCTCGTGATGAAGGCACAATTTTGATCGGATGTATATGTATTATTTTTTTTATGCCTCGAGATGAAGGCACATTTTTATCCATGCCCATGATGTCATTTATCGTATATCGATGTATATCGAGACACATTGTTTTGTATATGGACATTTGTATGGACATTGATATTTGATAAATGGATATATGATGATGATGGACTTGTCTATTTATCACATTTTGTTTATATGATATTATATGTTTAGCCCATGCTTTTATTATGGTCTATGATGTGGGGGATAAATATAATCCCTCTTGCCCCATTAGTGATATCATATGATGTTAACTTAACATACATGTTTAATTTTCACTTTCATGATGATGTAGATTAGCATTTATTTATATGTGATGTTAGATGTGATGATAGATGATTGATGATGAAATGATAACAAACCGCACAATCAATGAATACAAGCACAATGAACACTTAATTAAATCTACTATATACACACTAAGTAACAACACAACACAACTATGTACAAACATGTAAGATAAAATGAATCTAATAAATTTCACAACAGACTAAAATAAGATGTAATATAAGCATGTAAAGAAAACAACTTATTCTAAGAAAGCATACAAGACAAACAACCAACAAAACTATGTACAAACAAATAACCAAGTAAGAAAACACTACTTTGTTTTTTGGGACATTTTGGGAATGTTTTGCATTGTTTTTGCATTGTTTTCTAAGACAACTTTATATATTGTTTTGATTTTTTTATGAAACTTTTTGAATGTTTAGGGTTTTTGACTAAATATATTTGAATGTTTTTAAAATTTTATGAAAAGTGATACAAATGTTTTTGGATTTTCTACTTTTTTCCAAAACTATGTACAAGTAAACAAGAAAATGTGGATACCCCCAATGATATATGGGAATGTACAAGGTAAAATATCACGTGCATGTACAAGATAGTGAAGACGCAAAATTTCCTTTGTGTAAGATGGGAATGTAAAAAGGAAAAGTCTTTACAACATGAGTAGGATCATCTCGAATCAAGGCCATGAAGGATAGGTTCAAAAGGATCCCATGACATAGGGAAAATTATACTTTAGGATAAATTCATTGTACTCCTAGGTATGAGATGCTTGTGAAAAAAGACCCTCCGATAGCACTGAAAACTAGTTTTCACCAAAGGACTTGTCCAATGTGCCATAATTGCGTGGTTTTCACATTTGGACAGATTGATTTCTCTTTATTTTTTTGTTTCTTTTCTGATTTTTATACTTTTTAAATTTTCTAATATTTTGAAGTTCACCAATGCTTAAGCATAGAACCACTTGATATGCATGAAATTCATAAGATCCCACAACTTGTCACCATCGGAATTGACAAGTTTATATGCTCATGTACCAAACTTAGTAACCACAACATATGGTCCTAACCAATTAGGCTCAAAATTTCACTTCTTTTATCTACCCTTGGTGGTATTGAATCGAGTTTCCTTAAAAATAAGATCTCCTACCTCAAATTGGTGAGGTATGATTCTTTATTGTAGCCTTGGTGCACTCTATTATGATACACTTTTAGGTGATCTAGTGTATGAATATGTTTCCCATCTATTAACTCTAGCTCCATGAGTTTGGAAACTCTATAATCTTCCTCTTTATCTAAATGATCTCGCAAATATATGTGCAAAGAAGGGATCTCAATCTCAAGGGGTAGGATGGATTATGTGCCAAAAACTAATGAATATGGAGTAGCACTAGTAGGGGTGTGGATGGATGTTCGATTAACACAAGAGGGTAGGATCAATCTGCAAGTTCCAATTATGGTCATCATGTTAACCATATTTTCCATTGTTAACCCTAAAATGTGCTAATTATAAGTGGCGCATGATATTTTTAGACACGTGAGAGGTGGGTGTGAAGGAATGAGTTGAGGTATAGTAGGAAGCGCATGGAGGTTCACACCCGAGAAGAATATATTCAGGACTTAGCCTACTTTTGAGCCACGGGATAAAAATAGATAGTGGAAAATGAAGTGGTGTTCAAGAAATATTTTGAGAATAGATTAATGCATGAAAACTTGTGAACAAAGTAAATGCTATTTTGGGAAAGATCACATGCAAGTGGGAGATTAATAGTCACACAAAGTTTGAGCTAATAATAGGATTAGATCTGGAGTTAATTATAGATATAATCTATTATGTGAATCTCACATACTTCACATTTATATCTCGTATACATGCATGTAGCCTATTTTGAGAGTGCATGGGTGGTGAAGGGAAAGTCCTCACCCCCTATATATATGTATTGTTTAGGAGGATCATGACCGTTGATGTATTGAAGTTATATTACTAGTATGATTCACATGCATGACGTTGTGAAGATGTTTATGTGTATTCGGTGATTGTGTTTGATGATGAATTAATATGATGGATCTTTGGGTATGGATATTTTTCATTGATGTCTATGTTCATGGTTATTGATGGTAAATCTGATCTTGATTCTTATTTAATTTATTATGCATCATTTTGGCGATATGAATAATTTATGCTTTGTACTTGTTTGTTTGATATGATTATGGAATATATGTTCATGCATGCTAACACCTTGACAAATTTGGTATAAAAAGAGGGGCCTAGTACCTTTGCACGCTTCTCGGTGAGAATTCAGATCTCTAAATGAATTACCAACACACCTAGATTCCTAGTGGGAAAATAAGACTACATTTTGGTTCCATAGTCCTGGACCTCTTTTCAATTTGTTGCAAGGATGTTGTATGATGAATACTATTGGTTGACTTTGGACAGCATTGAGAGTTGGGTTAAAGATAGAGAAGATTAGTTCACTTGCAAATATAGCATATGGACTGATTTCAATGCGTGTGCATGGGTTGAAGAACATTTGTATTATGAGCTCTATGAAATGTTCAGTTTCTTCTTCCCTATAGATTTGTATGATTGGATGGTATATTAGGCATCAAATATAAATTGGAGGTACGAATCAAGGGTTTGGACATAGGAAGATTACCGACTTTGCATGATGCTGATTTAACGTGGACATGCATTGTAGATCTTTGGAGGAGTAGTCTTTTGCATAGCTATACATTGGATTACATTGTTTCTACTTATTCTTTACAAAGGTTACCGAGTTTGAGTTCTTAGGTGAATCCAAAAGATCATATTTCACACCACTCCTTTAGCGATTAAGATCTTGTTGATAACCTTGGATTTGGAAGAACTACCTATGGCTAGCTAAAACCCCACTACGCACAAAAGTGCAAGAATAGGTGTGGTGAAATATGGTGGACCTTATGATAGAAAAGGAAAGAGAGGAAATTAGGATTAAGTATAATGAGCCGCTAGAGAGGGAATTGACAAAGAAGTGCAGCGTTAAAGAAAGGGAAAATTTTAGTGGTGAATATTCATTAATTCATGAATATTCCAGTTTTTGAAATTTGAAATTGGAAAATATTTAGGGTACAAGCTAGGACCAGTTCACCAAAATTTTCTGGGTACAAGTTAATTATAGGGGTCAATTCACCATTCCCACGAAATAGAAATTCACAAAATTCACCTGAATATAGTCAGTTGGTAGCATATTTTTATGCTATCAGCTAACAACATATAGTATGTTGTTGTCAGTAGCATAAAAATGCTATCGTCCGACAACATTTTTATGCTATTGGCCGATAACATATAGCATCATCATTTGGGATTGACACAAGTATCTCTCACAAATGTGCCATTTAGAATTCATTCAAGGAACCCAAATAGTGTATTTTGACACGAGCTTCATGGCTCGAGTTGTAGGATCATCATGTGTAAGGTAGAGGTTACGATCATTGATAAACATTCTATTCAGCCTGACAGGTCAGTTTTTGAGCTCTTATCTCCTCAGAAGGGATCTTCGTGAGTTGTGTTCATGGTCATTAGAAAAATCATTCAACAATGTTCTTAAACACTTAACCCAAGGTGTCTGTGAACCATCCAAAGGAGTTTCTTAGGGTGCAAAGAGTTCAGAGATTCAGAGTTTCATCACATTGGAGCATTCCATAGATCAGGAATAATGGATCTTCATCAGATATAGAGTGTTCTTCAAGGCATATCTTCCTCTCTCTTCTTCTTCCTCCCTCTTCTTTCTCTCTCCTTTCTAATTCTTCGTTGGGCCTCATCATTGTATTTCATCCTATTCACTTAAGTGACCTATTTTAAAATTGTAAAAGTATTTTCTCAAAATTATAAGAGAAATACTTAATTCATGGAAAATGAAAATTCACAAGTGGAATATGGAAACGAAGAGTCATGTGAGGGAGGTGAGGGGTCAAATTGAAAGTGTTATAAATTGGGATGACTTCTCCATCCCAAAGGATTCTAATTTTTGAAGAACTTCTACTCAGAGTAGCATTGTGAATTGAAGACTTAGCCATTTTTACATACATGGGCTATTTTGGAGGTTAACGTGCGAAACACAAACAAGTTGGAAACATGCGCACAGAATTATCTATTTTGAGAGGATCAATTACGAATCACTTTTGCATGAATGAGGGTTAGGAATAGATTTACTACTGACAATTAACTGAAAGAAGTCTATTGTTAGCACACTTGCATGTGTAGTTATTCTTGTAACGATGCTTGGCTAATAATAGCATGTGGCCTATTTTAGGATTGGATGAGCGGTGAAGGGAAAGTCCCCACCCTTATATATATGTAATATATATATATGTATATATATATATATATAGATATATGTAATTGATAAAAGAGAGTGATTGAGTGTGTGAAAATGGAAGAGATGAATATTTTGAGTATATATGACCTGGTTTGTTATAAAGTCACTGTATCAGATCTGAGCGTGCATAGGTATGGAATACCATGAATGTGAGAAGCTTCTGTGTAACTATATTAATTAATATAATGGAGAGTATTGAATGTATCTACGTGTTAATTCCTATGTGTGCGTAAATAATATTATGCATTCTTAATTCCAATCACGGTTATTGTTTAAAGTATGTTATTCTTTAGACATAGATTAGCACCTACACTGTAGAATGATATAAAAGTTATGGATCTATGTGTATAATGTCTTCATCATGATAACATCCTACATTAGCAACCCTAAAGAGGGGCCTGATACCATTGCATGCTTCGGGTGAGTGCTCAGTCTTGGCTGAGTGATGTGCCAGCGCGTCGGGTCTTACTAGTAAATTCTAGGTTGCATCATTGGTTTCGTTGTTGGGACCTCTTTTCAGTTGTTATCAGGATGGTTCACGATGAATACATACCGATTGACCTTAGCAAGTATTGAAGATTGGATTAAAGATTTGGAGGATGAATACACATGGAGGTTTAGCACTAGACCCGAGTTCGACGCATGCACATGGGAAGATCAGAACCTATATGATAGTTTATACAAGAGATTATTTTCTATATTTTTGATAGAATTGTATGAGTGGCTGGTCACTTATGCTTCTAAATGGAATTGTAGGTACCACACATTGGTTTGGTCATAAGAAGAATTTCAGACTCTATATGATGTTGATCTAATCTGGACTCACATTTTATGGATACGTGGTTCCATGGTGTTATGAACAGTTATATCTTGGAATACTCAATCTCAAATTATTTGTTCCCATAAGTTGCTGAATTCTAGTTCTTGTGATATCCTCGAGGAACGTACTTACAAGGTGTTCCCCTGGCAATCAAGATTCTGATGGTAACCCTGAATTTGGAAGAGAAACTGATGGCTAGCTAAATCTTACCAAGCACAGGGGAAGGAGCAGGATTAGTGATGGATGGAGGAGCTGGCTGCAGAAAGGTAGAGAGAAGAAATGCATCTTAAGTATAATGAGGTGCACAAGAAGGAGATAGGGAAACAACGTGATGTTGTAGAGAAGATGGCATTGCGGAGAGAGATGGCTCGTGAAGGATTTACAGCTCACATGGAAGACATCGAGCCAAAGCATCTGATCTCCCCATGCGGGAAAACATGTTAGGGAAACATCCTCAGCCTTGCATGGAAGTACACCAATGGAGATGACCTGGGCTACGGGTGCGCATCTAGATCTACCTGACAACCTTGCCCTCGCACTTGGACTTCCAATATCTAGTACAACAATTCATCAACACACTATTTTGGGTGGTAGGAGAGAAGGAGTAAGTCAGATGGAGAATTCAACTATGGTAGGGAAAATGTCTTCTTTATTATTTGGAAGCACCTTTTCAGGCACATCATCCACATAGAATGTGAGCGCGCAGAATATTAGATTCACTTTAGGAAGTGAAATGGCCTCACAGATGGTTGGGGCTCAATTCAGTACTACTATTGGGACATAGGGAAGTATCTCTTCATGTTTTTTCACATCTACAGGTGGAGGATCAGGTGGTCTAAGTGGCTCTAGTTCTAGTGGATTAGGTGGTTCTAGAGGTAGAGGCAATATGGGAGGTTCTGGATCGGTGGGCAAGGACCACACCAACCTACAAATATTCACATGGAGATGTCCCTTTACCTTCTAGAATATAGGGGCATAGAGGATGTTGTTGAACATGTACACATGTGTGAGATAATGTGGCATGCAAAGGGAATCACAACACCATATTACAGAGAAAGTCAATTTGCCACAATGTTGCAAGGACACGCACATAACTGGTATAGAAAGTTTGATCCTGATCAGACTTGCATAGATTATGCTGCATTAAAGGACATTTTTCTTAAAGAATTTCACATTCCTGAATTTGAACAAAAGAGCATTAGCGCACTTAAAGACATTAAGAAAGGCACTACTGAAAGTGTCATGGAGTATGATACTCATTTCAAAATGATGTTATATAAGCTTTCTTATGATATTCACGCCAGTCAGCATGTACAATGGTTCGTTGGAGGATTGATCACACCTTTTCAGAGGGCACTATCACATAAAACCTACATTGATCACGTGAGGCACTAGAAGTAGAATTGCACACCGAGGTAGTTGGAAGTATTGACACTAGTGTTAGCCCATTCTTGGAGGCATAGATTGCAGCTATGGTAAAACAATTAGAGCAACTATCGGAAAATTCAACACATGAGACACGCATAGGGATTTGGTGTGCAGATTATGAGGTAGAAGGGCATGCCAAGTATAGTTTTCCCAGTAGATCTATGCATTTTTTACTTCTAGACTATGAGATATGTCATTTAAACCATGATGCTAGCCATTTCCCATTGTTACAACGTGCTATAAGGAAGAATGTCTCTTGCTATTGCAAAATTTATAGTCCACGACCCATGATACAAAATATTGCAGGATGATTGGTTAGATCCATGATGCCATAGATATTGGGGTTTTCCAGACAGGGGTAGCAGATAAATCTCAGGGGAGAAAGGAGCATCAAGATCACAATCAAGTGCGTTATGACCGAAATGAAGGAAATTTTGAAGGGGGTCATGGCAGAGGTTGCATATTTCGAGGCTGATATGGAGGATGAGGCCATGGTGGTGGACAGAGTAAGTTTCCTCATTGGACATGCTACACATGTGGATCTCCTGACCACTGCAGGTGCGAATGTCCACAGAAAAATGCTTGTTCTTTCTACTGAAAGAATCATAGCTATGAGGAGTTCCCAGACCTCTACAAGCATCTTAACAAGAAAAATAAACAAGAAAAAAAGGGTGCAGGGATGGTAAGGATACAATGAACTGTTGAGAATTAGTGAATGCAAAAGTTAACACCAGAACCTAAAGAAATATGTGTGAAGATTATTACGTGAGACAAGGCTACGCGTGCTAGAGAGGTATTACAAAATAAGTATACTATTACTAAGGAGGAGGTTCTCCATGCAAGATATCCAGATCCCACACATCAGAAAGAGGTTTATCAAGAGACAATGGAAGTCCTTCAGAATCTCTAGGGTGAGATATAGTGTTTGAAGGAGTAATCAAAGAATTTGGAGAAAAAGAAAGAAATTGAGACAGTTCAATCAGACATAGATGACATGAAGGACCTATGCGAGATGCTCCGTCAGGATAATATCATTCCACTATTAGGGAATTGGCTTAGAGGGAATACTCTACGCATGGGTATTGAAAGTGGTTGGCAGATCTTGCATGTCAATCTTCCCCCTAATAGTTTGGATTATGAAAAAGAGATCACTTTGAATGTTGTAGTGGATAAGCGGCTTGAGCAATATCTTAATTGACACATGCATGGAAGTTAATGTTCTTACCTTGGATGCATGGGTACAGATGGGGAGACCTCCATTGCATCCATCCTCAAATGTGTTGTTTATGGCTAATCGAACTAAAGCCACTCCCATAGGAATTTTAAAGGATGCATCCATTACTATACAAGGACCAAGTTCACTGGTGATTTTGAGGTTTTAGTGCTCACAAAGGCAAATAGTTTCCCAGTTTTACTTGGACGGACATGGTACTATGTAAATAACGTTGATCTCTAGTTCAATAAGGGATACATTAGTTTTGAGAATAAGGAAGAAAGAGTTATTATCCCTTTAACAGATGGAAAATATGCACCCTATGTTGAGCCATTAAGTACATAATACTTAAATAGAATCTATGTACACGTTATTTGGGATTCGGAGGTACTCGAGCCATCTAAGTGAGGAATTTTATAGTGGGAAGATGCATAGTTAGTCAGTGATACTACAAGTATTACTTGTGATAATTGGGCACATAATACTTATGAGATGGTTAAGCATGAGGTCGGGAGTGCCCTTGTATGTAAGAACATCCATTATGTTAGGTAGATAGGTCACAAATATATGACTCCATACACTAGAGAAGGGGATCCTACAACATTCAAACTTACAATGGAGGAATAGTGGTCAAAAAAAAGAGAAAAGAGGAATATATTAGCATACATACTGTGTGAGATAGTAGCGTCTTTGGTGGGTAGTTCACAGGGATAATCTAATGGAATGGAATGAACTCGGGATAGCCTTATCTCGGTTTTAGAGCAATGCACCTACTCAACTTTGTATTTATCATGGTCATCAACCTTCTCAGCACCACATATAGTAGTGTGAGAGACTATGGATAGAAGGACATGAAGCATTACCACCCTCACTCTAGGTGTATATATTAAATTCCACTCTACAGGGATGCACATGTGCCTGGTATGTATATGCAGAACTACATAGAGAAAATAGAAATTGGTAGGATTTGACCTCAAGAATGATCCAAAATTTTGATTACTTCTCTACCACGCCACCAGTAGAAAAATATTTACAGGTTTTCAAGAACGTAAATATGGGAGATTGTGCAAAGGCAGAGGGACACATTCAAGAGTTATTTGGTGAGGAAGAGTTTGAAGCACTGTTCGAAGAGGAAGAGGAAATAAACTCTGTATTATTTCAATGCACTTGCTTTGAAAAGGAAAAAGGAAAAATGGTATACATAGTGGATGATGAGGAAATAAAAATCTTGGATGTAGATCATTCAATGGGGTGCACAAATTCCTAGACAATACAGATAAGGATGCATGTGCATATCACGAGCATATGAAGACAAATAAAGTAAATATTCAATCAGAAGATGAGCCTAAGGAGGCCATAATTAGAGACTATTGGTTAGAATCGGAAGTGGAAAAACTCATTGAGTTGTTGCGGGATTATTAGGATTTATTCCCACGATGGTATAATGAACTTAAAGGCATTCATACATCACTAGGGTAAATGAAAATCAAGCTTAAAGAAGGTGCGAGCCCAGTTAGAAAGAGACCCTATAGAATGAACCCCAATTTGCGTGAGAATTGAAAGAAGAGATTGATAAAATGATGAAGTTTGGCATCATCATATCTTTGGATGAATCAGAATGGGTTAGTCTAATGGTGATTAGTCTCAACAAGGATGGTCAGATTTTACAGGCAGCTAAATGTTGCATGCGTGACAGATCCTTTTCCTACGCCATTCACTGAGGAAATATTAGAAGGCATGGAAGGGTGCGAAATCTATTCATTTACAGATGGATTCTCTGGGTATGATAAGGTTAGGATTTTCTAAGAGGATCAAGAAAAGACTACTTTTACTACTGAATGGGGTATCTTTTCCTATATTGTAATGCCCTTTGGACTAAAAAATGTGACTGTTGTCTTTTCACAGATAGTGGTTTAGGAATTTAAGTTTTTCATTCACAACTTCTTGCAGGTGTATTTGGATGATTGGATGGTATATGGACTTGTTAAAGATCATTGTGACAAATTTCACCTAATGTTTAAACGGTGTATACATTTTTGTATCTCTTTAAATATTAAGAAGTGCATATTTGCAACACCATTTGGGATACTCTTAGGTCACATCATCTGTAAGGTAGGTTTATTTGTAGATCCAGCTAAGATTTCCGTCATTATAGGCCTGGCAGAGCCTACTAGTCAAAGTGGGGTGTACGGATTCTTGGGCCATACAGGGTATTATAGGAAATTCATAAAGGGGTATGCCAAAATTACAGCACCTTTGGAGGTGTTATTGAAGGGGAGCATTACATTCTACTGGGGAGAACCGCAACAACTCACGTTTGAAACATTAAAGGAGAAACTTACTACCACACCTATTCTATGTTTTCCTTCATAGGACTAACCTTTTCATGTACATGTGGATGCCTCTGGCATGGCCATGGGTGTAGTGTTGGCTCAGCCTGGAGAAGGTATTATAGATCACCCTATTTTCTTTTCTAGTAGGAAGATGACCCCTATAGAATGGAATTATACAACAACAGAGTGCAAAGCTTTATCAATGATCTATGCACTACACAATTTCAAACGATGTAATTACTCGCTACACCATTTATATTTTATATGGATCATATGACATTGAAGTATTTTGTCAACAAATCGGTCTTATAGGGGTACATCTACAAATGGGTCCTCTTATTTCAAGAATTTGATTTTACCGTGGTAGGGAAACCTGGGAAGAGTAATTTAGGCCCATATCACTTATCAAGGATTGAATCAGGGGAGGATGCGCAAGCAATAGAAGATAAAATTCCTGATGCATAGTTATGCAGGTTACAACGAGTGTATTTAGAGTTAGAGGACATTGCTATATTTTTACGTACAGGTATGGCACCAGAAGGTATGAAAGCATTAGAGAAGAAAAAACTCACAATTCGAGTGACACCTTTTATGTTAATCAGTGGTGATATGTAAAAGTTAGGAAGAGATGAAATATTGCACCGATGTGTGTTAGAACATGAGCATACAACTATTATGGAAGATACTCATGGTGGTATTGTCGGTGGGCATTATGTATGTGATTCTACTGCACACATTATTTTACTAGCTAGCTTATGGTGGGAGACCCTTTATAAAGATTGTAAGGCATACTTTAAGGCTTGTGATCATTGTCAACGTCTTGGGAAGCTAGGGAAATATGATGAAATGCCTCTTCGACCAATTTCTATTGAAGAACCATTTGAGAAATGGTCTATAGATTTTTTGGGTCCTATTTCATCAGTCGTGTAAAGGACTGGATCACGTTATATTATTACTTGTACAGATTATCTCACATGGTGGGTAGAAACAACACCTACCAAGGATTGTACTGTAACTATTATAGTAAGGTTTTTATGGGAAAATATTCTTATAAGGTATTGATGTCCCTTAAGTTTAACCAGTGATAGGGGCACACATTTTTTGAATGAGACAATTAGGATTTTATTGGATGAGTTTATGGTTGCACACCATAAGACTACACCATACCATCCTCAGGAAAATGGAACTACTGAGGATTTTAACAAAATATTGAGCCTGACATTGACCAAACTTTGTGATGTTGGAAGAAATGATTGGTATGAAAATTTCTCTGTTGTACTTTGGGCATATAGAATGACATATATAAGATTGAACAAAGCCACACCTTTTTAGTTAGTCTTTGGTGCAGAAGAATTACTTCCTCTTGAATTTATGCTACCTTCTTTGCATATTACGTGCACTGGAGGACTATCTAATGATAAATACTTAGAGGAATGGATTGACAAGTTCATCAAGTTGGATGAGCTATGAGAAATATACCCATTGGAAGTCAAGAAGGAGAAGGCCAGGAAGAAGGCATGTCATGACAGGCACATCAGGGCTAAGAAGTTTGACATTGGAAAAATGGTGCTTCTTTATGATTCTAAGTTCTTGTGCCATCCAGGAAAGCTTAAGGTACATTAGTTGGGGCCATATGTTATCATTTGCATACTTGAAACTGGTGCTTTCCAGTTAGAAGCACTTGATGGGACACGACTACCCGGTTACTTTAATGGGAGTAGGCTGAAGCCCTACTATAAATAAGTCTTCTTGGTGTTTGTAATAAGGTAGTGTTACCATTTAGATTAGATTTTCATTTCTGTATTTCCTTCATGTATTTCCTTTTACGTCGCTATGATTTGTAAATTTATGTTTGGTGTTTTGTGTAATAAGTGTGCTTGCGCACCAGAAGCTAATTCCTATTTGAATAATTTTTTATACACAAAGGATTGTGCATACCTTTAGTGTGGGGTGATGGTTGTTGGTATCCTGGCTCTAGACTATTGAAAATCATTATGTATGAAAGTAAATAAACTACTACAGGTGTTATTCAAGTCAGAAAATTGACAGGGAGGAGATTACTTCTAGAGAAGATGACCATATATGAGGATGAATGAGGGATAGTATAACATGAGGTAAGCGGAGGCCATGAAGACTACCAGTGGAAGGCGCAGTGATGAGGTACTCGGGCACAGGGAAGTACATTGAAGAGAATTCTATAGCCGAAAGGTAGGAGGGCATGCTAAAAGGTTATGACTGGGGCGCGAAGATGTATCGTGTGAGAAAATCGATATTTGGTCAATTAATGAAGGAATTTTTGGTAGGTGAGGAAGCAATAAATGAATGAAAATTTGAACATTTATAAAAGGGGGAAAGGGTGAGTTCATTCTTACCGTTGTAATAATGATAATTTGAAGGATCCAAGTGTGATTAAGCTACGAAGAGAGTATTTAGTTGTGAGAGTGTGAATCGAGACGTGATGAGTAGATCTGCATGCAAAGGAAGCTTGCGTCCCCATTTGAGAAGGGTTTGAGTGAAGCATAGTGTTGGAAATAATTGAATACATGTGATCACACCTAGGGCACACTAAATCCAGTTAGGGTTTGATTCACACATCGCAAGAGTTTAGAGTCGAGGGTTTTTCCTGAAATATTGCAAGGTAGAGATGGCAGCAAAGAAGGAATTTATAGCAGGGGTGAAAGGAAAGAAGAAGGTAGTCGAAGAAGAAGAAGAATGACACTGAAATCAACTTTTTTTGACATGAAATATCTAGGAGTTATAGTGGGCCAAGAGTGGGAATACCACATCTAGAAGAGCAAGGTGAGTGAGTACAACCATCGTACCATAGAGAATAAGAAAGAACTGGACACATTATTAAGCATAAAGATAAATAAGTGCATAGAAGAGGACATGCCAGTATATGATGATGCTGGCAAGAAGCTCTTGAGAAAGATTGGAGTTTACCAACTATATGAGCTCCCTTATTTTGGGAAGTATGAGCCCTTATATCAGTGGCTCATGAGCAGGGTACATGAATATTTCTTCTACTTTGTAGGCACAGAGTTAGAATTACAACCGCACTGATCTCCAAATGTTATAGGATTGAAGGGCTTGGGAAATACCTGAATGCTGATTTAATAGATAAAGCCGCAATCATGGAGACTAGAAAGGAGTTCAGATACACTAACGGTCCACGCGGCATGGACATAGACAAGTTTAAGAAGTACCCAGTTGTACAGGAAGCCACACACCTTGTGAAAAATTTGAATGTCCAGAAAATATGGTCACAATTGAATACTATGTGGTTGCACATCATGAAGAAGATGTCACAAGGAGTAGTCTACAATATATCAAGTTATATTGCTGAGACTATCATCAAAGAAGCATTCTCAAGAGATAAGATCAGGTTTAGGGATGTTCTATTTTCCTTGGTGTTCATGGACATCGGGGTACCTGATGGACCAAAAGAAAATATATGGGAATATCCCATGGAGAATAAGTCACCTGTTGAATGATTCAGCAAGTACTTGTGTGAAGGATCAATAACCGAAATAGTTAAATAAAGAGTGGAGAAGTGGTTTGATCGATTCCATGTGGATTTTGAAGAAGAATGGTGTATCCTCAAGGACTTGCCTTCGGTGGTGGTTAAGGCAGTACAATTTTTTGTGTACCAACACTTATGTATAACAAGGTTTACCATGAAAGATGGAGCATTGAGCCCTTGGTGTAAGTTACATTATGCCTTTACAACAAGGTACTTTCAAGCATTAGTTCACAGATTTTCAAATGCACGAAGATTAACATTCAATGCAAATAAGGTGGATTGTGACTACCACACTTTAAGGAAGAAGTATGTGTATCAAGGACGAAGTGCATATATTGAAAGGTTTATTTCATATGTGCTGAATATAAAGACAGTAATTTTGGTTGTTGGAGACATTAGGGCAGCACTTGTGTATCTCAAACTAAAGCCCAAGCTTGAGAACAAAAAGTACATTGAAAATGAGTTCATGCTCCCAAGGCCACACAAGGGTAAGCACACAATAGAGAATGTTCCAGCGCCTTGACCCACAGAAACAATAGAGGTCGAAGATGAAGAAGATGAGTGAGAGGATAGTGGTGGCTTGGAACATAGAAGGAGGTATCCCTCAGACAGGAAGGCACCATAGTGTGTGGTTACACCAACTCAGGGACAAGAAGGGGAGGAAGAAGATCCTAAAGTAGTGCAGGGAGAGCACCACTTTAAGAAAGTATTGAAGAGAACAAGGAATCAAGGTGCTACTCCCCAGTCAATGTGTCGGTCACCTAGAATCTCCCCGCAGAAGTAGACTATTGAGAAGAGAAGAAGAAATTTAAATTTGAATGAAGAGGTAGAGGAGTCATAGGATATTGTGCCACCATCCCCTACACCCCCTACGTATGAAGAATAATCAAAGGATATGGAAGGGTGCAAAGAAGAAGAAAAGGTTGAAGAAATGATACATGAGGAAGAAATAAACAAAGAAGAATATGCACATGACACTACTCGGGGCATGCAGAGCAAAGCTATAAATCTAGACGCTCCAATTCCTAAGGGGCATATATCAAGGAGAATGAGTGGGGATTATAGTGCACTAGTATTGGGGTACCGAGGACACGAGCAAAATTTTCCACACTCATTTTCAGAGAACAATAAATTCTAAGGAGTTATATGGCTGGGAGCTAATGGATGAGGATATGGCCATAATGCGTACAAGGAAGTAGCTATCATGGTCAATCACACTCACATGGATGAACTTGATTTTGATGTGTGTGAAGAATCGTGAATGTCAAGACGATTGAAGAAAGCACCTCATGCCGGACATATAACAATAAAGCCTACTTTTATTACGAGATGAACAAGTTAGTAATGCTTTAGTGAAGGTATCAAGCGAGAGGTGGCACACGAAATATGGATAATTTTTCAACTATTAGGGTGCTTGCACAAAGAGATCAAAGAAAAAGATGCAAAAAATAGCACGCTTAACATAAGAAAAGTACTTGGATCGAAGAAGAAGAACAATGCCTTCATAAGCATGGCGAGAGGAGATCGGGAGATTGTCCTAAAGGGAGACCACACACAGAGTCAAGGTACCAAAAACATTCCCATCGCACGATGCATTACATGTGTACCTTGGTGGACTTGGTTCTTGAAGATGGACAAAGGCCTCGGTATTAAGGAAGATTTCATCTTATGAATGACTCTTTGGAAGCTTTGCGGGAGGAGTTGAAGAAGGTGGATCAAGTGTTGAACATTTATACAACTCGAGAATCGATAATAAGGACAAGGACCATTGCGAGAAGACAACGAGGTCCTAAAATCCATGAAGGATGAGACCTTTTACCGCGCAAAAAGGTTAGTTATGGTGAAACAAAAGCATGAAGCCCTTACAACAGCACAAGAACCATAGAGGAAAAGGTTGGATGATCTTGGCAAGCTTATTACACGAGAAGATGGACTGTTAGAAGGACGAATGACTGCAATGTTTAACATTGCATTCGGTTTCTGAGAATGAAAAAGGAGAAATTTCACAAGATGAATTGGAATGGTATGTTTTGCGTGCTTTTGGTGAGTGCTCAATCTAGGTTGAGTGATGTGTCGGTGCATCTCTAGGCTACATCACATTGTTGTGTTCTTTCTATGAATATGTGTGATGGTAACTTCTAGTTAACATTTGTAGGAATATGATTTCCTACCTACAACATTAATCCCTCTTTTCTTATTTTCATCTCTTACAAGTAATTACAAGCCTTTTTTTGGGATCAATGGAGTGTTCCTGTTGGATCCTCGGCCTTTTGGCTACCCAAAATTTTTATTTCACCCACACATATTAATATTGAGTTATACCATTCAAGTAGAGGGCGCTGGAGGTGAGTGTGAAATATTACATGTAAACTTTCCTCCTCACAGTCATGAGTATGAGAAGAAGATCACTTTAAATGTAGTTGTTAATGGGTGGTTCTTAAGTAATATATTGATTGATCAGTGTGGAAGTTAACATACTCACTTTGGATGCATGGAACCAGATGGGGAGACCACCATTGTATCCCTCTTTGAATGTGTTGTATATGGCCAATAGGACTAGAGCCATGCCCATTGGGCTATTAAAAGATGTCACTATTACTATTCAAGGGCCAAGTTCTTTGGGACTTTGAGGTTTTGGAGCTTGTAGAAGTAGAAAATTTCCCGAAGTACTTCTTTGGCACCCTTGGTGTTATGTAATAAATCTACACTTTGATAAAGGATACATCAACTTTGAGAATAATGAAGAGTACGTGATTATTCCTTTAGCATATGTAAAGGTTGCACCGTATGTAGAGCCTTTGAGTGAAGAGGACTGAATAGGATATATGCGTGCATAATTAGAGACCCTAAAGTAACTAAGCCATCTAAGGAAGGTGTTATTCAATGGGATGATGCTTAGTTTGTGAGTGATACAACTAGCATTACTGTGACAAGCTGGGTGCATGGAATGTATGAAATGGTTGGGTGAGAAATGAAAGGTACAATTACTCACATAATTAGGTTGCACATTTTTATGCATTTGAGAAGTAACCAGTACCGAGGTACCTTTGGCGAGAGTAACTCTAATGTATTTTTTGTGCACTATGGAGGCCCGAGTGGACTAATGGAGGGAATCGAAGAAATATCTGGTTTATACCTTGTGCAAAGACAGGTAGCATCTTTGGTGGATTACACACACAGATAATATTTTAGAGTGGCGAGAGGTGAGAATCACCTTCTCCACTATATTTCTTATGAGAAATGCGCCTACCAAAACATGTGAATTTCATGGGAAGTCCCCTACCTCACATCATGTCTAGGATTGTGAGAGACTCTAGATAGAGGAAAGGAAGCCTTATCACCTTCACTATGGATGCATAATTTCTACTCCACATTACATGGTTGTGGACATGCATGGTATGTCCATGCAGAATTAAATAGAGAGACATGGAATTGACAAGAATTATTTGTAGGTATAATAAAGAAATTTTACTATTTTTCTACTAAACCTCCAATTAATGAAGTGTTACAGATTATGAAGCACCTTACTATGGGGGATATTGCAAAGGCTTAGGAGTTCATTCTATATTTTCTAGGGGAGCCAAACTTAGAGGAAAACTTTGAAGAAGAAGAGATAGATGAAGAATAGCTTGGGCATGCCTGGTTAGAAAAATACAAGGGTAAGTTGGTTTACATTATTGAAGATGACGAAGTGGAGAATCTATATGTTGATCACACTAAAGGTATGCGCGAGGTCTTAGATAGTGTAGATGAGAAGGACACACGTATCATGATCCCATGAAAGAAAAAAAGGTCAACATTGGGATGGAGGTAGAGCCTAAGGAGGTCATTGTTAGTGATTATTATTTTTAACAAGAGGTGGAAAAGATAATTGAGCTACTATGTGACTTCCAAGACTTATTTCCATGAGGTTATCATGAGTTGAAGGAATTACATCACTCTTTGGGTGAGATGAGGATCACATTAAAGGAAGGTGTGCACCCGGTTAGGAAGAGGCCTTACATGATGAATCATAATCTGCACATTAAGGTAAAGGAATATATTGATAAGATGTTGAAATATGGAATAATTGAGCCCATTGACGAGTTTGAGTGGGTTTACCAAATGATAATAAGTATGAAGAAAGATGGTAGGATAAAGGTCTGTGTGGACTACAAAGAGTTGAATGTTACTTGTGTGATAGATCCTTTTCCCACACCATTTACATAGGAGATCTTGGAAAGCATTGCGGGGTGCTAAATATACTCTTTTCTTGTGATTCTCTTGGTATCATCAGTGCGTATTGTTAAAGAAGATCGGGAAAAGACAACTTTCACCACCTTGAATGGGAAGTTTTACATATATAGTTATCCCCTTTGGATTGAAGAATGCACCTGCAGTCTTTTCATGCATCGTTATAAAAGTAGTTTAGGACTTTGATCATAAGTTTTAATAGGTGTACTTAGATGATTGAAGCTGTATATGGGTTGGTAAAGGATCACTGTGAAAACTTGAGACTCGTGTTTGAGAGGTGTCACTAGTTGAGTATATCTCTTAACATTAAAAAGTACATATTTGCTACACCCTTTGGAACTTTGTTAGGACACATTATATGTAAGGAAGGCTTGTTAGTAGATCAAGTTAAGGTCGATGTCATCTTGGTCTTAGAGAAGCCTACCGGTCGAGTGAGGTGCACAAATTTCTAGGACACACAAGTTATTATAGAAAGTTCATAAAGGGATATGATAAGATTTCCACGCCCTTGGAGGAATTGTTAAGAGTAAAGGAAAGTTCTATTAGGATGAGGCACAATGGTTAGCATTTGAGACATTGAAGGAAAGGCTTACTTGCCCATTTTGTGATTTCCTTCATGGAACAAACCTTTTCATGTACATGTTGATGCCTCTGGAATGGCCATTGGAGTAGTATTGGCCCTGACCTAGAGAAGGTATTGTTGATCATCCTATCTATTTTGTGAGCAAGAAATTGACCCCAGTTGAGTAGAATTATACAACTACAAAGCATGAAGTATTGTCCATGATTTACGCTCTAAATTTTTTTAGGAAATACTTATTAGCGACTCCATTTATATTTTATACATACTACATGGCACTTAAATACTTTATCGAGAATCTGTCTTGCGAGGCGCATATGTAGGTGGATTATCTTGTTTCAATAATTTGAATTTACAGTTGTGGTAAAGCCAAGAAAGAGTAATTCAAGACCGGATCATTTATCAAGAATTAACATAGGAAAGGACACGTAGAGCATTGAGGACACAATTCCATATGCACAATTGTTCGATTGAATTACATTCCCTATTATTTAGAAGATATTATTTTATTCTTACATATTGGTGTGTCACATGAGGAGATGAATATTTTAGAGAAGAAATAGCTTGTTATATGCACTGCACCTTACATGTTAATTGGTGGAGATTTATACAAGTTAGGTCGTGATGATATTTTTCACCGGTGTGTACTTGAGCCTGAGTGTGATGTTATATTGGAGGAAACTCATCATTGGATTGTAGGTGGACATTATAAAGTTAATGCTACCGTGCACAAGATCTTGATGGCTAGCCTTTGGTGGGAGACTTTATACAAGGATAGTAAAGAGTATGTCAAGGCTTGTGAGCATTGTCAGTGCCTTGGAAAGCCTGGGCATAGTGATGAAATGCCTTTGAGGCCTTTTGGAAGTGCGAGAACCTTTTAAGAAAATGGAAATTGACTTTTCGAGTCCTATTTACCCACCTACGTGAAGGACTAAATCACTTTATATTATTACATGTATAGATTATTTGACAAGGTGGGTAGGAGCAGTGCCTATAAAGGATTTCACGGTCGCTACAACAACAATATTTATATGGGATAACATTATAAGCAATTATGGATGTCCGTTGATCTTGACAAATGATAGGGGCACTCTTTTTATTAATGAGACTCAAAATATTATTTATAGAATTTATGGTAGCACACCATAAAACAACCCCTTATCACCCACAATCTAATGGAACTGCTAAAGCTTTCAACAAGATTTTTTGGCATACATTGACAAATATTTGTGATGTTATAATAAAGGATTGGGATGAAAAAGTTTTGTTGTACTTTGGGCATACATAACAACTTACAAAAGGTTAAATAAAGCCACACCCTTTCAGTTGGTGTTTGGTGTGGAGGTTATTTTACCAGTATAATTCATGTTACCCTCCTTTGTATTATGTGTATAGGTAGGTGGCTAATGAAAAATCACCTAAAGAGTGCATAGATATACTGATGTATTTGGATGACTAGCGCACTATTGTTAGATGGAGATAGAAGACTGAAAAACCAAGACAGAAGGCTTGACATGATAGGCATATCCAAAACAAAACATTTGAAGTGGGAAAGATGGTTCTTTTGTATGATTCAAATTTCATGCATCACCCAAGGAAATTGAAAAGTTCATTGGTTGGGACTCTATGTATTAACAAAGATACTTGTTTCAGGCGCTTGTCAATTGAAGGCACTTGATAACACTCTATTTCCTAGTTACTTCAATGGGATTAGGTTAAAGACCTACTATAAATAAGGCTTCTTGGTGTTTGTAATAAGCGGTATTTCCACTTAGATTAGATTTTCATTTAATGCATTTCCTTTATATGTGTTTCCATTTATCATTTTTATGAAGCGCTGATTTGTCAATTTAGTTTATTATTTTGTTATCATAAGTGCACTTCGCGCACTGTAGCTAATTATTATCTATTGGATTCATGTATAGAGAATTGCGCATACTTTTAGTTTGGGGTGGGTCAATTATAGAGATGAGAATTGTTGGCTTCCATCTTGATATAGGTTGGCTTGTTTGAAGGTGTCTCTAGAAGGTGACACGAAAGAAAAATAGTGTTATATGTGCAAAGGACGAAATCAAGGGTACTATGAAGGAAATTATTTTGATTAAAGAACACATGAGAAAAGTTGATCACCTAGTGTAATGTGAGGTAGGTAGTGACATGAGGAGCTACGTGGGATATGGAGTAGTAGTTATACTTTGGCATAGGTAGAAGCATAGAGGAGGTATGTGGCTAGAAAGTAGTATAGCATGCGAGAAGGTTACAAGCTGCGGTGCACAAAGGAGAAGGAAGTCATGGGTGTGAACAAAGACAAAAAAGGTACTTTATTGAAAAAGTAACTTAAAAGCATGGGTCAAAAGGACAATGTGGGTCATTGAAAAAGTATAGATATGGGTAAGGGGTAGTAGTGTTTGCTACCTTTCCTTGAAGAAAACTTTTAGAAAAGAATCTACCAAGCATTTGAGTGTGAAGAAGATCAAAGTGAAGCAAAAACCAGGTTAGTACATGGAGTTGCATGTAGATCCTTGTGGAAGGATGAGTTGGAACTAGCGAGTAAAGCATGAGAGGAAAGGTTTTGCATACAATTCAAGTAGGTATGGTTCGTAGCGCTCGGTAGAAGAGAATTTTGTGTTACATAACACCTAGGGCACGTAAATTTACATAATTATGGCCTGAAAGGATGAAATATTAGAATGAAAATGGTTGAGGTAGTAGCGGAGGAACCCTTGGAGGAGATCTATTCGAAATGTAGTATCCCCCTGGTGTGCATAGGGTGGAAATATGGAAGTCAAAGCTCCCAAAGTGCAAGATAAGTGAATATAACCATAGAACAAATGAACATGAGAAGAGCTTGAAGGTGAATTTAGAAAGCGTTGTTTTAAGGAACAGATAAACAAGGAAACCCTTTGGTTGATGGCTTCGTGAGAAGAAAATAGGAGAAGACGAGAGCTTTGTAATTATATGAGCTTCCTTTTTTTGTGAAGCTGACAAATTTATACCAATGGTTGATGTCAAGGGTACATGAAGATTTCTTTTACTTCACTGGAAGAAGAATGAGGATTTGCGATTGGTTCATTGAGTGAGTTACGAGATCTTTGGAGTACAAGAGAAGATATGGGATTAGATATTCACACGAATGTAAGGATAAATGAATTGGTTTTGGAATTGAGCTATGAGAAGGGTGGTAGGGAAATGACAATTATAGATATGGATGATCTTAGAAATATGGTTACCTCTATACTAATAAAATGCAAATTGGGAACTTATGAAAATTCTACGGATGTCAATAAGATATTCCTGTATGTGGCACATAGAATGACACATATATCACATTACAACATCACACGATTTTCTACAAATGGGATTATAGAAGAAGCGTGAGTACGAGAATGATGAGGGTGCCAAGATAACATGGGGGTCAATTCTACTACTCATAGTGTTTTGGGAGATTGGAGTTCTAGATGGACTAGAGGACAACATGTGGGTTTACCCACCCACATCCATCCCCACAAGTACAATTTACATGACACACTTGTGATGGTATTATCACAAGTACATATAAGGCACGAATAACTAAGTGGTATAATATATTAAGAGGGCATTTGAGAATGAATGGTGCATTTTGTGTGAACTTCCCACTTGTGGTTGGAGAACAAATGAAATTCGTAGTGATATAGCACTACAATATTGCACACTTTAGGATGGTGAATGGGGATATGGGCCCCTAGTGCAAGTTTCCATTTGCCTTCTTCACCTGCAATACCTTGTTAGGAAAAAATGGATAAAATATGCGAACAATCCCACACATAATTGCAATAGTAGAAATTAATATGCAAAAATATTATAGATATGAAATAAAAGTGAAGAATAAAAGAACACAACACAAAGAGATAGTAATTAACGTGGTTCACCCAATTTGGGCTACATCCACCAAGAATCACATCCTCAGATTTTATTACAAGCCACCTCTTATCTCAATACAAAACCTAGATCTGTTTGGATCTATACTCAATGAACTCTACAAAATTCACACTTGAACTCACACACATCTCGTAATGTTACATTAACCCTAACATATGTAAAAACCACATAAATAGGTAGCTGCTTAAACATTTTTACAATACATGTGGCTACAAAACCATCCCATAAACCTATGGGTCAAACATCTTTCCCATATGAGAAGAAAATATTTCCCGAGATATCGGGCATATATTTCGAGGCCAAAAACTTTGAATAGTGTACATTACTTTTAGTGTAAAATCTTCAAGACTTCCACACATGAAAATAGGCTCCACAACATAACAATATCCCACTTAGAGACTAGTTTTCCTTTGAGAAAGATTCTCATCCCTTCACTATATTATGTGAAGAGCAAGCAAAGCTGAACACAACTTTATTTTATCCCTTGTGACCACCTTGGTCATCATATCTGAGGATTTGAGTGGTATGAATATTCTCCAGCTTTAACTTCTCTTCCTCTAAAGTTGTCCTAATGAAATGGTACCTTAACTATATATGCTTTGTCCTAGAGTGGAAGCGAGTTCTTAGCTAGGTGTATAACACTCTAACTATCACTATATAACTTACCTTCCTCCTGCTTATGCCCCAACTCCTCAAGAAATTGTTGTAACCAAATCATCTCTTTGCTTGCCTCTGTGGCAACAACATACTCATCCTCCATGGTTGACAAATCCACCAACTTCGTAGTCGTGAAATCTAGCTCATTGTTGTCCCACCTACAATGAAAATATAACCTATCATGCTCCTTCGATGTCTACATCTCCAGCCATATCTGAATCTACATAACCATGCAAAGTGGTGTCTAATCCATTGTAGCACAAAATTGTCCCCATGGTCCCTCTCAAGTACCAAAGGATCCACTTTACTACCTATCAATACTCTTTACCGGATCACTCATAAATCTACTCACTAATCCCACTACATATGTGATATTAGGCCTAGTGCACACCATGATATACATCAAACTGCCAACCAATGATGAGTAAGGTATTTTGGACATTTGGTTTCTCTCTTGCTTTGTCTTGGGACATAGCTCCTTTGATAACTTGAAATGGCCCCAAAGGAATCCCAAGCTGGTTTAGCATCTTACATTTTATACATTTGCAAGACCTTCTTAATGTACTCTTCTTGAGATAAAGTCAACTTTTGTTCCTTCCTATCCCTCTATATCCTCATACTAAGAATTTGTTTGGCTGCCCTCAAATCCTTCATATAAAAGGATTCACTTAGTTGTTTCTTGATTATTGTTATTTCATGCATGTTCTTGTCTGCAACCAACATGTCATCCACATATAGACACATGATAATATAATTTCCATTCTAAAATTTCTTTGTATAGAAGAAATGGTCGAATGACAACTAATATAACCTTGCTCCATCATGAAGTTATCCACTTTCTTATACCATTGACGTGGAGCTTGTTTTAGGCCATACAAGCTCTTCTTTAGTTTTCAAACCATCTCATCTTTACCTTTGACCTCATAGCCCTCAAGTTGCAGCATATATAGCTCCTCTTCTAAATCACCATGGAGAAATGTAGTCTTTACATCTAGTTTTTCTAAGTTTAAGTCTTCTTCTACCACTATTCCAAGAACAATTCTAATAGAAGTCATTTTTACTACAAGAGAAAAAATATCATCAAAATCTATACCTTTTTTCTATGCAAACCCCTTGACCACAAACCAGGTTTTATATCTTTTCTTGCCTCCTTCTTCCTCTTTAACTCTATACACCAACTTGTTCTGTAATGCTCTTTTTCCTTCGAGTAGCTTCACCAAATCCCAAGTCTGGTTTTCCATAAGAGGTTGATGCTCATCATTCATAGCTTACTCCCACTTCTTCTTGACATCTACCTGCATTGATTCATCAAAGCTCTTTAGATATCCATTGTCGGTGAGTAATAAATAATAAAGAGAAGCAAAAACTCTCGGGTTCTCTTCTTATCCTAGAAGACATCCTCAATATAGGAGTTTTGGGTTCTGTTGAGTAGGTTTGAAGCTGATTCATATGTCACTTTCCCATCTGGAATATTCTCTACCACTTCATATTCTTTCTTGAATTATTCCTTGTTTTCCTACAACTATTTCTTATACATAACTTTCTCATTAAATACCACATCCCTAGATTGAATGATTTTCTTTTCCTTAATACTCCAACATTTAAATCCAAAGTCATCACCACCATAACCAATAAAAGTATATATATTTTATTTATCCTCTAGTTTGGTCCTATCATCCTTGTCAATATGAACAAACACCTCACATCAAAGACTCTAAGAAATGAGTAATCAACTTTCTTACCATACCAAGCCTCCTCGGGTATGCCTCCATCCAAGTAACTTGAGGGTCCTATGTTTATCAAGTACACGGTTGTGCTCACCGTTTCTACCCAAAAAGAAAGAGGAACTCCTGCATATAACATCATGCTCTAACATGTTCCATTATTGTCATGTTCATCCTTTCGACACCTCATCTACTACGAAGTTCTGGAACCATCTTTTTCCTATGGATTCCATTCTTAGAAAAATAATCATCAAACTCATTGTTGTAATACTCCCCTCCATTATCCGACCTGAGACATTTTATCTTAAGATTTGTTTCATTCTCTACAAGGCTTTCCATTTAACAAAAGTGTCAAATACATTAGATTTATTTATAATACAATATACCCAAAATTTCCTTGTTGCATCATCAATAAAAGTAACATAATAATTTGAACCCCCAAGAGATGATACATGAGCTGGCCCTCACACATAAAAATGTACCATCTCTAACTTACTCTCTTTCTTCGTAGGTCCAACCTTGAGAAACCTTACTCACTTATGTTTCCCATATACATAGTTCTCACAGAACTCCAAACATGTTTCTATATATCCAAGAAAATTCTTCTTTATGATCTCTATGCCCTCATGGCTCATATGATCGAGCCTGTAGTGCCACAATGTTGTATCTACGTCTAAATCCACAAGATTACAAAAATTAGTGTTATCGGTGGTTAAATATAAGGTTCGACCTTTTACCTCTTGCCACCACAAGATCACCCTTGGTAACCTTCCAAGAGTACCCTGTAAATATCACAGTATAACCATCACTTCCCAATTGGCCCGCCGATATCAAATTTTGTCTTAATGTAGGCACATGTCGACATCCTTTAATAGCCATGTATTCTCATTCTACTCTTAACCTAAATAGAACCTTTTCCATCTATGGTGCAAGGCTCGTCATCACCAAGAAAAACATGCCCAAAATCCCCTTCAACATAATGAACAAAATAATTTCTATGTGGAGTAGCATGGAAAGAATCCCTAAATCTAAAACCTAAGATTCAACAATATTATGCAAAGAAAGAATCAAGGCATCCTTACATACATTACCCGTTGCCACATTTACCTCCTTATTTTCTTCTGTTGTTTCTTCTCATCCCGAAGCTTCAAATAGTCCTTCTTTGCATGCCTAGACTTTCCTTAGTGCCATCATACCATCTTGCTTTTGGATTTTGACCTTGCCCGATCTTTCGATTTTCCACGGATTCCTCTATTCTTTTGTCTCCCTCTAGTTTCCATTGTCAAAGCATTCCCTAAAGTATAAGATTCCCCAGAGATTTTTATTCATATTTCCTCACTTAGAATCACCCCCTACAACATCCTCAAACTTGAACTTTGAGTTAGTTGGAACTAAGTTGCTTAATGCCATTACCAAGCTATTCAACTCTTAGGTAAAGAGAACAGAATTAATAAAGCCCTTACTTCTTCATAAAATTACTTTAATCGAAGCTAGCATTTTTATAACCATATTAAAATCATTTAAATGATCTTCTAATGAACCATTCTCAAACATCTTCATATTAAACAACTTTTTCATTAAAAATATCTTGTTAGAGGCGAGAGGGTTTTCATGCAAATTCCTTAATACATTCATAAGTTCTTTTGGAGTCTTTTCTTGTGAAACATTAAATAATACCGAAGATGAAAAATATAGCCAAATTTTCCTAAGTTCCTTCTATCTAGCAAATCCCATTCCGCATCTGTCATGCTTGAGGGTTTTGTCCCTTTTCTAGATAACAAAATATAAATATTCTTTTGATAAAGGTAATCTTCCATATGCATCTTCCAAAGACTAAAATTCTACCCGTTGAATTTATCAACCCTCGATATTCCATCATTTTCCATAGCTCCCACTCAAGCTAAAACTTTCCCTACGATTCAACACTTCAAAAAACTAAACCGGGATCTAATACCAATTGTTAGGAAATAAGGGATAAAATACATGGAACAATCCCACACAGAATCGCAATAATAGAAACTAATATGTAGAAAATATTACAGATTTGAAATAAACGTGCAGAATAAAATAACACAACAAAGAGAAAATATTTAACATGGTTCACCCGATTTGGGCTACACCCACCAAGAATCACTTGCTCAGATTTTATTACAAGCCACCTCTTCTCTCAATACAATACCCAGATCTATTTGGATCTATTCTCAACAAACTCTATAGAATTCACACTTGAACTCACACACATC
Source organism: Taxus wallichiana var. yunnanensis (assembly GCA_018340775.1). Taxonomy (NCBI): domain Eukaryota; kingdom Viridiplantae; phylum Streptophyta; class Pinopsida; order Cupressales; family Taxaceae; genus Taxus; species Taxus wallichiana. The sequence goes on from CM031244.1 coordinate 411,856,894, forward strand.
TACAATGTTACATCAACCCTATCATATGCAAAAACCACATAAATACGTAACTTCTTAAGCAGTTTTTACAATACCGTGGGTCCCAAAACCATGGGCCAAAACTATCCCATAAACCTATGTGTCAAACATCGCACCCATATGAGAAGAGCACGTTTCCTGAGATATCGAGCATGTTTTTCAAGGCCAAAAAAATTATGGATAGTGTATAATAATTTTAGTGTATAGTCTTCAACACTTCCACACATGAAAACAGACTCCACAATATAACAACCTCAAATATTCAGTGAACAGAATAAAATATGCTTAGAAGTTGACCTTTGATGTAGACAAAGTCGACTCATATTTTCACACCTTACACGTGACTTATAGGTATGACTCAAGGCCCACATACTTGGAGGTATTCAATCGATACACTTGACTTGAATCCCCATCTCAACGTCACTACTAGAGGTTTGATATGCAGTATTTTTGTATAATTGAGACCTAAGACTCAAGGAGGAGCTGAAGTAGATGTTACAAATTCC